>JAWWEX010000065.1:65192525-65218065 GCA_035583215.1 Arremon brunneinucha
CAGGAAAATATAGGAACATGAACAACTTATTGGATCAGACCAGTTGTCCATCTATCATAATATCCTGGCTTTGATAGCACCTTATGCATTAGAGGGAAGTAATAGAAAGGCATAATAGACACCTTCCAAAGAACCTGCCTACAGCTGAACTTCCACCACTGAAGTATGAGCTTCTGAGCCAGTGGAACACTGAGGTACACTTTATCTTTGAGTATGAACAGTTCCATTGCCTTGAATGAAATCATGCCTCCTCCCACCCTCCTTTAGTGATTTATCACACAGTGGTCCTTAATAATTTGTTTAAGCCCTGAACACAACTGTTGACATCATAATTTTTACAACATGCCCAAAGTAATAGATTCTTACTAAACATATAAAGATATTTTTCAATTTTATTAAACCCTCTCAAAGATTCTATTTCCTTACTTTTTGTGTTGCTTTCAAACATTTCCTTCTACAGTGGTAAGCACATTATCTTCCATTTGCATTGTCTTCTCTGCCCTTATCAGAGACTCAATAAGACAACCCATTCACTGTGTTCTCAGTTGCAGAATTTGTGCAAAGCCCAAGTGGTTGGAGACACCTGAGCTAACCCAAACCAGACCTAATTTGCATGGCAACTCTGCACAAATGCAACTTCTCTACTCTTGAGGTTGGCTGCATTTCAGGAGCAGTTGGTGTTATCATGCTGCACAAAAGGCAGTTAAACAAAAGTCACTTAAAACCTGAGGATGTCCATGAGAACTACAAAACTATTAAGTAAAAATAATATGAGATCTTTAATGGCTTGATGTATGTGGGTATTTGTTGAGATATTCAGGCCTACCAGTTACCCAGTAGAACTTGATGTCTATTTTACCTATCAGTTTGTCTTATGTATTTTTATATCTCTGTCTAGTGACATAAAATCATTGGCATATTTTATTGTTTTTTGTTCTAGTCAGTTCTTCTGCTTTATCTGTCTTTATAATTTAATGCTATTATTTAACTTTATTATTTGACTGCAGTGCTGTGAATAGTTGCTTCAAATTCAAAGTGAGCATAGAAAATAGATCTAATCTATATATTTATTTATACTATTTGATGTTGAATTATTCTCATTTTGCAGACTAGAAATTAAACTGGAAAAAGCTTAAATTTGTCCTGGTCAGACACGACATGGGGCAGACCAAGGATATGCAATCATGGTCCCCAGTGTTCTGAACTATTGCACAAACTGATTCTTTCTGAGATTCAACCATTTTTTCTTTCTCATCTCCAAAATGCTCCCTTTTGTACTTCAGAATTTCTTGGCAGAGGACACTCACAGCCAAGCATAAGGTATTGGATCATGTTACCATGTTATGTCATTCCTTAATCAGTTTGGGGTTTGAGGCTGTGACAAACTGGCTAAAAACTTTTCCTCATCAGTCTGTACTTTTCTTAGCTTTTTTTCTTCAGTGGCTACAATTTCTCTTTAATAGGTGGCATTATTATTTTTAGCAGTCATTGTCTTCCACTAGGTTTAAGGTATTATCATGCTGCTTACTGGCTTTATCAGTGAAGTGTTATATGTGCTGCCATTATAAAAAAACCACTTCTTAATGTGTCTTGCATTTTCAGAGACCTGGGCTAGGGAAGGTTTGATATTTGTGCTTCGTCCATAGATCCCTGTGACTTGCTTTTTGCCCTATGGTTCTAGGACTTGCACAGTGACAGAATCTGTATTTCCTGCCTTGCATTACTGCTTTCCATTCACACACTGAATCCCTTACCAGTTTCAACCCAAACAAAAGAAGGGAAAGTTTTCAAATAGAAATTTCTATTATTTTCACAAGCTGAACTTGGAGAAGGTACAAAGAACAAAGATGATGGACCTGTTCAGGGAAAGGATGCAGCAGTTTGATACTTCTGCTCCGTGTGGCTTCTGTTCCATGTGCCCTGAGAATTTTACTGCAAAATGGCATCATCGAGGAGAAGTTAAAATACCACTATGTCATTTATGAATTAATTTCTATAAATGCATCATAACATCAGAATACAGTAAGTCTCATGTGCTAGAGATCTACTGTACAAAGTGATTTTCTTTAGTAGAGATGCTGCTACTACTCAAGTACTTTCTCTTGACATTTACCTTCATGACAACATCAACAATCCAATCCTACATCAGCTAGTTAAAAACTACAAAATTTTCCACTAAACTGTATGAATTAATACACACAGCAGAACTGAATAAACATTTAAATTCATAGTAAGGCAGGTCTGTAGACTCTGGGACAATGATTGTTATACAGGTATCTTTAAGAGTTCATCTTATTAACAAATAATATTAGAATAAATAGAAGTAATTCACTGTGCTGGCCAAACTTGTTATACTCATTTTTTGTTCATTCACTTTTTCTAGTAAGTTGCTCTTTTGTACTGAAATATGACAATAAAACAGTTTTCTAGCACTTAGGAAAGCCCTGAAGGAGGAGGCTGAGGCCTTTCTTTTTCCCCAAGCCTTTGGTATGTTGAGCTATAATTGGTAACTTCAGGGCACATGGGTTTTCTCTGACAGAAAAAAAAATGTACTTTAGCACAAGTCACATTTCTAGAAGAGAAAAATATGTACTATTTCTTTAAAATCTTTTCAGCCTTACTTATGTCTAACAGAAGGCTTTTTTCTGCTCCATGCTGATGCATTTCCTCATAAACTGAATTATGTCATAGTTCTATGGCTTTATTTATATACAGGTCAAATTGAAAACTGATGCTGCATTCCAGATTTAATACAGCAAGGGCTTTCATCTTAAGTAAGGATGCAAAATCATTTTCTTCTTCAATGCATGCAATTAACAATTTGAATTTTACAAGGAAGGGAGGAAAGAAAACCCCAAGCCAGGAGAACATTGCAGTGAGAGCCTCCCTTTTTCTGTAATATTCCCTTTTTGTGCTTCACTTTTTTCAACAGGGAATTTAATTGGAAATACATACCCATCTGGTAGTCTGAGATTCTTCCATCTCTATGCAACCTATAGCTTGATTACAATCAAGCAGGAAGAAACTCAAACTTTTATGTTTCATGTTTCAAAAAAGGTATCCAGACTGTAAGAGGACTAAGTCTTCCAAGTGTCCTTCTACATTAAGGAAGCCTGTGCAGAATGAGCAATTTCTTGTCAAACTATAAAAACTAAATCAGAAATGTGCAAGCAAAAGATTCTAACAGGTATGTAGGCAAACCCTGTCCTCCTTGCAGAATACTAATGCATCAACACACATTGTAAACTCCAGGATAAGAAGGGCAGACTTACTTCAGAGTGGAAGAGGCTTTATTCAAACTGTCACCTTCCATTTTCCTGAGCTCAGTACATGCTGATTCCCATGTTCTGGCAGAGTGGTCACATAGCTGTGCACACCTGAACTTTCAAATCATGACTGGAGCTAAAAGTGTCCATAATCCTGACCAGAACCTCAGTGACCTCTGCTCTATTTTGTTCATAAATTACCTGTAAAGAGGCTCAAAAGTGCAAAAAATTGGAAGCATGAAATATTACTTTCATCATTTACCCAGATTTTGATACAGCCATGCTTTGGTGTTTCTGACTTTTCATTCACATTTTACTTAATTATTTTTCTACTTTTTTTGGTTTTCCATTCTGTTTCTTGATGAGATATCTGAAATTCAGTTAATCAGCATGAAATTTATTTTTCCTTGGCTAAGACCAAACTTTCCACTACCCTTTGTATCTGTGAAATTCTATGATATCAACTTAAAGAAAAATTATAGCTCTATTCCCTATGGGATGCTAATAATTGATTACCAAAATAAAAACCAACAGGGAGAGGAGTTTTGTTGTGTTTACAGAGGTTGTGTACCTTTTAATCATACAAAGGTACACACCCCACCAAGGCTCAATTCTTTATGCCATACATGACTCATGCTCTCACTTCTGGAAGAACTGTTACACATCCTACTAGGGTCTCAAAAATAGAAAAGCAAAGAGCCTGTAGACCATTTTTTAATGCAGTTCATCAAAGCAATAAGTTATTTCCCAGCTGGATAACACCAGCTGGATAACACTTGGCTAGCCTTAGCAGAACCTCTCATTCTTCAGTCCTTTAAGCTTACAGGGAAAAACATTTTCTTTGTAGAAATAAGCTTATGATCTCTGTTGGAATGAACTCTGGCCCTGGCCATCCTTCCAAAAAACTACTATTTTATCTTTCTTTTTTTTTTAAGCCAGCAGGAGCTGAGCAGATGGTTTTAAAAATTGCATTTTAATTTCTGTCTATGTGCACACATCTCTACTCACACATTAGATGCTCACATATATTGTGGGAGCTAAAAACATTGATCCACTGGAATTTCAGTTATCCTGAGTCTAGGACTGGGACTTGGATCTCTGAGCTGGACTAAAGTAACTACAGATAAAAGCAGACCTGCATCTCCCAAGAATTCAGAACTCAAAATCATCATTGTTTCACACTGGCTGTTGTTCCAGCATGAACCCAGGGAATGACCATGGATCCTTCTGCATGTGAAAAGACAAACAGGATTTTCCAGTCAGAAGGTTTGCTTGAAACTATTTTACCCATTTTGCTACTCAGCAAACCCCAATTATTATATGTCCTTTTAACTGAGTTTTCTCATATAGCATACTATGAAACTGTTGAGCAGTTGTACCATTTTTCCTCCACCTTTTCACTAATTTCCCCACTCATCCTGATTTCAGAGCAGTGTCATTGGTTTCAGGCATTTTAACCAATTTTCAAGACATCGGGTTTAAACATCTCGTAGCTTAATCACTGCTATTGCAATTAAATTAGCACTTAATTGCTATAGTAATAAACTAGTAACTCATATCTTAATATTACCATTTAAATATTTTGTTTTTTAAAATGCTAACGTCTTTATGTAGCTGGCTGTCTATTTTTGTCAGTTTTTCCTGTATATGCTCTATTTTCCAATCCTCACTTCCTTCCTAGCATTTTCAAATATGAAACCTAAATTAACTCTTAAATTTTATTGATAGATAAAGCTCATTGAAAATATAATAAAGCTCAAAGGTAAATAATTTTCATTTTTATTTGCCATATCAAACACTCTGTTTTTTAGTGTATTTCAAGCACCACTGCAAGCAAATATTCTTATTAGAAAGGCCATAGCACACACTGCTGCACTGTTTTGTTCAAGTTGGTATGACAGTGATGCATCTGGACCCTCAGTATTCCACTCTCTTGTATTATTGCAAAATGTCATAGCTAAGTTAGACTTTATTTTATTTTAAAAAAATACACTTATCCCTATTTTCTAAGGAGCTCAGTGTGAATATTTTTTGCTGTGTGGACAGCAATTGTGCAATTTCTACTATGACATCTAGAGGCTGCTGCTTATTTTCTGTGGTTTCTTGTATGGGCAAGATTTTTGTGGTTTCTTCTGTGAAGAATCAGGATTGCTAATGAGAAGCCACAGGAATTAGATTTCTCAGGGTGAGAGTTCAGCACAATTCTGCTAAGCAGCACTACATTTAGAGCATCAACAGCAAGAAACATTCCAAAGGGGAAATATGTGGCCAAGTTGGATGTAAAGCTTAACAACATCGACCAAAAATAAAGTGTAAGGATCTCTAAAGTAAAGGTATAAAATTTATATTCCTTTCTGAATACCTCATAAGCAGGTGATCTTAAAAAGAATTCTGTGGGAGACAAAATTTCTTAAAGCAGCAGAAAAAAATAACATCATTGCAAACAGTTGAAGAGATTTTTTATGTATTCACAAAAAATACACAAAAATACAGTGGTGGAGAGTAGGGATGATTCCAAACCAGAACACTGTATTGTGGAGAACTTATTGGTAGAGTTTCAAGCTGTTGTGTTGATTACAGACAGTCCAGGACAGCGTAACAAAATAGACAGTAACAGGTTGCACATAATGAAAATTCCCTTTGAAACTTCCCTTTGGAGGGAAATTGCTAAGTGCCACAAGCCCAGGGTAAAATGCTATTCAACATCCTAAAGAAGGAAGTAAATGTTGTGATCATATACTTTCCTGATCCTATTAACCTACCTGTGCAGTGAAAGGATGATGGGGAGATAAAATGATGTTAGGTGAAGCTTGATAAAGGAAAACTCAAAAGTGACACACACCAAGAACCACCCTCCCCTTCCCCCCAGTTTTAAGTATATATTTTGGGGGATCTGAACTAGTTGATACAACTGAAGAGAAAAATATATTTGAGATATTTTGAGATACTATAGAGTTCTATAAAATACCTCTCAGTGGTAAACAATGGCCAAAACCCCCAATGTTAGAAATTCTATAGAAATACACATGTATTTGCATTATGGAAAATAGAAATTAACCAGAAAACATAATTATTACACAATCTTCTGACTCTCTCATCTCATAAAGGTTATATGGTCAATTTTTTGAAAGTACAGAAGCCATTAAAAAGGACTGAGAAACCTGTTTGATAACTTCTACTGAGGAAAACCTGGACAAACTTCGGATTATTCAGCCTACAAAGGGAAAAATAAATGGTGATGTCACAGCAGTCTAAAACAACTTTAAACATATGAGGAACAGCTATTCACATCTTAAAACATTTTCATAAAAAGATTAACAAGAAGCAAGTGAAGCTCAAGGATGCCAGGTTCAAAAAACAAACAAACAGAAAGTGAGTCTGCAGAAATACTTTTTGGCTGGTACATTTATTTACATGGGTTCAAAAAGCAAAGGGTTTTTATCACCATTAATGATTGCAATAACAACCATTTATAAAAGTTCTGGAAGTCCTTGAGACAGTTTGCTGGAAAGGAGTATTCCCCCATCTTGGAGAAGATGATGGCTTATCTGGATATTTATTCTGACAAATTTCTTAGTCCCTCTTTAGGGAAAGGAATGGAAGAAGGGGAACCATACCCAGAATTTCAAACTCATTTGCTTACACCAATTACAATCATTTCCAAGGTTTAACTATGCACTTTGCATTACATCACTATCAGTGAGAGACAGAAAAGAATTACATCTCATTTACATATATAATTAGATAGTTCATGTGTCAATGAACAAAAAAAAAATCCCAATCCAATTTCTACAACTATATCAAGAAATGCTACTCCTCTTTAATCAGTGTTTTGAATCAGGCAGCAAGACTTTATCAGTGTGATCCCACAGGGCACTGCTTCAGCTGAGCAAACAGACCTGTTTAAACAATCCCCTTTCAGAAATGCTTCCTTCAAGCATCTTTAAAATCTTCCTGCTAATATCTCAAGAACCATGCATTCTTCATTATCTTCACAGAGATAAGAATAATTCATTTGAGTTTACCTCAGCCCTCAGGTTTTTTTAAGCATCTTTCCTCCTTTGCTTGGTGGAGGCATCTTCAACCTCTTTCACCCAAAATTCATTACCAAACATTACCATTATTGCTGAGACAAAGAACAATCAGTGGACTCCAAGCCAACATCATCAGGCTGTTTTTACCTCAGATTTATGTCTCATATTTTGGCAAATTATAGTTTGAGATCTGTTTTCATAAATGGGCTCTATTTTTATTTAAAGTTCACAATATTAGAGGTCTTGAATTTTTAGCTGAGTCTCTCATCTGACTCATTTTTTCTCCACTTTCAGATATTCTGACTCCTAGGGTTAAGTCTTCCAACCCTTTTTGCAGTCCTTTCAATTCAGCTCTTTGTCTTCTGGATTTAATTTCCTTCTTAGCTCCACCATCCATTTCCCTTATGCAGTTAGTTTCCTACATTGCTTGTCCATACTTTCTTTCTCTGTGTTGTTTTCTCTCCTCTTTCAGATCTTCTGACTCCTAGGTTAGTCTTCCAACCCTTTTTGCAGTCCTTTCCATTACAGCTCTTTCTCTTCTGGATTTAACTTCCTTGTTAGCTCCACCATCCATTTCCCTTATGCATTTAGTTTCCTACATTGTTTCTCCATATTTTCTTCCCCTGTGTTGTGCTCACCCATTTTCAGATGCCAATGACTGGCTCTTTAATTGCTAAGTCAATACTTCACCATGAAGACAGGGAGTACACAGGTTCCATGAACTGCCCTGCACAGGTTGAGATTTTTCTCCTTGACTTTCTTTGATGCACACCTGCTTTTACATCCCTTTTCTGTCACACCTGGGAATTGTCCCCACTCTCCTTCAGCAGCACATTACCTGAAACCTCCTCCATTATTTCCAAAGCATCAGGGTGTATGTAGGAATACTTTCCCCCTGCTTTTTCACACTAAATCTAACACACATTCTGTTTCGGTGCACTAATCACCTCCATGACTACTGAACTCTTTTCTCCTTATTCCCACTGACCAACTTGACCACTTCTTCCTTTTTTCTTGCCTTTCTGTCAGGCTGGGTTTTTTGCTTTAAGAAAATCCAGAACAAAAAAGGCAAAATCAAACCACAAACAAACAAACACAACATTTTCTGCCTAGGTCATGTTCCTTCCCTCCCAGAGAAGTGCATCTCTTGTGGTCTCTGGGAGGCAGCATTCCTCTCTGGCAAAATTGCATAAAGCAGCACTGTAGTTAAAAATCAGATTTCTTTCCAGAAGTTGATTCCTATAGGCATGAATAATGTAAATATTACAGCTAAGCCTGAGACACAAGAGTCAAACAATCTACTACTGAATCTACTAGTCCTATCAGAACAACAATCATGTTTAAAAATTATTACATTGTTTCCTTTCCTTAGAACAGATCTGTCCTTTAGTTTGAAAGCACTGTTTGAACAGGGCAGGGAACAGATAAAAACAATAAAACATGGGATTGCTCAACTGAAAATTTTAATGTGTCTACATACTTCTGTATAATTCTGGTTGATTTATCCAGATCATCACCGGGTGGTTGTATTAAACTGTGCATAAAACTCCTCTGTTGGAATATTTGAATACTCTTCCTCTTTAAGATAAATGTTCCTTGAAATAAATAAAAATTTTTAAAAGCCATTAGTAATTTTTTTTGCTATTATTCAGAAGTAGCCTGAGAAACCTAAAAAAGATATAATGCATTAACACCCATCAATGTTCATAAATTTTTAGAAGTGGAATTTAATGTAACTAGAACTTGTTCTGCAAAATTTATGCCACATCTCAATATAGCAAACTTGGTTTTTTTCTTCCTGAAATATCCCTCCAGAAATCTCAAGAGCAAAAAAGCCTGAATTAACACAATCCCAAACTTTTGTTTTCATAATAAGAAGGCATCATGTATTGGAAATTCATTTGCAAAAGGTGTATATGAACCTGAGACTGGCTCAGTTAGTCAGAGCATGGTGCTAATAATGCAAAGGTCAAGGGTTCATTCCCCATATGGGCCATTCATTTAAGAGCTGGACTTAATGATCATTCTAGGTCCCTTCCAACTCTGACTATTATGTGCTTCTGTATTAATGCCAAAAAAAAAAAAAAAAAACAAACAAACAAACAAAAAAACTGGAAAAATAGAACACTAAATCATTATGTTTGTTTTTCTTGTCCTGCATGTATTATCTTTCTCCTTTCCCATAACAGCAGACACAAGAACTGCCCTTCAAGACACATCCAGTGGTTAAAAAATCATCTAGTTCTGTCATACATAATGGAAATGCTGTTTGTGTTGCTAGCTTAACCCTGAACTATCAGAAAATGGCAGCTCTACTGGCAGTTCATCCTTTTTAGTTTCAGATATATTAAAGAAACATGTAATGGTTTTTCACTTGATAATATAATTTTCTGCATAGCTAATTATATTTATTCACTATTTTGCCATCTATATAAACAGTCTGTTGTCAGTGGAATGCTTTTAAGAATTACAGATTCATGTCAATCAGTAACACTCAAAACCTACTCTCTGAAGTTTGATTGAAGAATAGTGGAAAACACACTTCAGGTGAATCGTTGATTTTTTTAAAAGCATGAACTTGTAACGAAAAAACAATTACAAACAGAACAAGTCAAAAGAGCTTTTGAAAGCCGAGCCATTGGGTTAATAATGATGAAGAGCTTTTTGTATTTGAACAATGCTGGTTTGGCACTTACTTTGCTCTTTGCTCCTGAGAGAGCCCTGCATTGACAGCATCCAGGTCTCGGCGCTGCACCTGGTCCTGGCGCTGCTGGTGCCGCTCCCAGAGCAGCTGGGTCCTGGCAGCCTGCATGCGCTGCCGGTCCCACTCCGCATCCCTTCGGCGCTCCTGCTCTCTCGCTCTCTGCAGCAGGGAGAAAAAGGCTTCATTTTCTCTTTCCAAGATGGAACTCTGTAGATAAAGTCTCATGAGTAAGTTCATCCAAACCTTGCTTGCCTTTATTGAACAGTAGGGGTAGCATTTGAAATGGGGAGAAGGGAGCAAGGATTTCTAAACCACGCAGAAGCAAGATACGGCAAAAGAAAGAGCTATTCTTTTCTCTCTGTAAAACCCCAGAGCAGCAACAGATTTTTCTTTTAATTATTCTAAGCAAGAGTTGAAATTTCTTGAAGCAAAAAGTGCACAGACATCAGTATGGTTTATAATATGGCTAACTCAGTAAAATAGGGGAGCCACGAACACCACATGAGTAGAAACCTTTTTTCCTCTGCCTCACTGTCTTGTCTGACACCCCGCAGAACAGAATCAAAAAATCAGGCCTGCAAAAAACTTACTTTTCTTGGTTGTACTCATTTTCAGCCAGCCTAATGACTTGAATGGGTTCATTTCAGAGTAATAGGAGAGGCAGGAAAATGACAATTCTACCTTCAGCTTTAATAACAGTACTAGGCAAAATATAGTATAGCCTACAGTATTGTAAGGACTAAAAGACAAAATCAAATACTATTCCTTAGCTGTCATAAATGCAGCCTCTGCCCAAGGCAGACAAGTCACTTCCTACTTCACAACTTCTAGGCCTGGACACTCTTGATTTTATAGGAGTCCAGATGTCTTCATTTTAACTGCCTGCTTCTATACACCTCTAGAGCAGTAACTATTACCATTGAAATTCTATTTTATAGCATGGCCTCATAGTTGTGTGGGACAGTAGAAATGAAACTCCATCACATTCTTACATTCATGAACTTTTAGGCCTCTGAAATATGCACGAGCAAGGTCACTGGACCTGCTCTATTTGCCTTGCTTGGGCACCCTTGAGCATGAGAATACTGCTTTGGCCTGCCCTGCTTTCACCTTCAGCTGCTGCATCTTCTTCCCCTATGGAGCAGCCCACTCCTTGCAGGCAGCTTGAGCACTCTCAGGTCACCATGAAGCCTGGGTCTCGGGCTGGGCAGGACTTTGCTGCTCAGCTGCACCATCATGGACCATATCCTAAGATCCCCTTGGCCCTGGGCTCCCCCAGTCCAACTCCAGGGCTCCAGCCTACTCCATGACATCTCCCAGGTGCTTCAGAGGTACTATGTTCAGTTATACTGATAAAGTTTGGGTAAAATGCAGATCAATGGAAAACACAGTCTCATATTGGCATGTCCAGGGCAAACAATGTTATTTTTATTTTACAAACATTGTCTATAGTATTATTACAACCAAAAAAACAAACAATACATGAAAATGCATGTGAGCTGAAATACCTGTTTCTCCAGAACTTGTTCCTTTTGGAACTCACGAATTGCCATCAGCTGCTCCTGGTTCATCCCCTTCCATCGATCCACCAGCACACCCCCAGGACCGATTGCTTGGTCTGGGTTTTCAGACAGGAAATCTCCTCGAAGCAGGCAGGTTATTTCATACATATCATCTTTCATTTTTTGAGCCTTTTCCAATTCATTTTTGTGATCTAGTTCAGCAACCTAAATTCAATGGAAAGAGAGAAGTGATGTTTTTTCCAAGAAAAATACAAACTAAGGGATGAAAAAATGTTAACGCATCATAAGGGATGATTTCCAACCTGCATACAGTTATCAAAATCATCACCTATAAAAAGTGATCATTGTCTTATTGGCCAAGATCAAAATCCTAATATCAAACAGTTCTTTAATGCTGCCATATCACATATAGCAAATAAACTGGGGGAAAATAACTTTGTTTTATAAGAAAACACCGAATGAAATAAAAAATAATTCCACCTTTATCCTCAATGGATAAATAATAATTCCACACTTATCCACAACCAGTATATATTTGGCAGACAAACATAATATGGAAGAAATTTACAATAAAATTTACCAACTCAAATCACTAGACTTGATTTTTATATAACACACTGAATCTAGGTGAAAAGCATGGGTAAGCCCTCAGAACAGAAGACAGGAGATGTGCAATTAAAGTCTGAAGATGCAGCCTTGATTCTCTTTGCTGATACAAAATGAAAACCTGAATCATATTACATGACTGTATTTCATGTAATATGATCACAGTATGCCTTCCATATTTCTATGGAAATCACTGTTCCTAATGTTCATGACAAGGCACAGTCTCCTACTCAAAGGAAATTTTCCCTTTACAATACTCCAGAAATAAAATACAATGATCTTACTGAACACAATTACCTTTCAAAGAAGAATTATACTAAGTAAACTAATTTGAAGAAGAATGATAATGCTATGTATCTTTCATTTCTAATACAGTCTCATTCTTCTGTAATGCATAAACTAAACTATCTGAAACAATGCCTGGTTCCAGCATCCAGTGGACAGAGAGAAACCTTCTGCTTGCTAGGACACAGAGAGCACAGGGGATGGAACAGCCTTGGAAGTCAGGTGATAAGAAACCCCCATTGAAAACATGACTACTCATTCTGATTTTGTGCATCTTATTTTCCTTCTCTGCCACCACATTTTCTAAAAAAATAACAAACCAACTAAGTATTAATTTACCTGGATTTTATTGAAATTTTTAGTAGCTGTACAAACAGCACGCCTGCTTTCCTCTTCTTTCCTTTGTTCTTCCATAATCTTTCGGTCAAGTTCAATCCTAAACTTGTCATAAAGATCATCTAAATTAGATTCAAATAAAACATAGTCAATATTCATGGACATGATGTGCCATATGAGTTAACCAGGGGAAGAGACAGGGGGGAGCTACAGATACAGTAGGCTGAATAACTATTTCCAAATCCTACCATCAAAGCTGTTCATCTTGGGATTTCAGGTGATTAATAATCAGTTTAATATGTAATAGTTATTGTATTAATATATAGTATGTACAGTTTAATATGTATTTATCTTGTCCAAACAGTTAGTGTTAAAATGAAAGAAGTATGTTAAGCACTGCAGAAAATAATGTTTCATTACAAGCTGGGAAAGAAAAATCTGTATTATTTTTTCTGCTCTAGGACAGTAGGGATTGGACAGTTTGGCCTGATGAAGTAAGCATACCAACTGGAGGCACAAACCACAAATGAAACCTGGGTGATATTACAATCACATGTTATGAAGTAGAGACTTGATATTACAATCACATGTTATGAAGTAGAGACTTCCTAAGAGAAACAGTGAATACATTAAAGCTTATAAAGTAAAAACTGGTCTAGTATTTCTAAGTTAAATATACAATACCATATTTTCATCAGATACACCACAACTTCAGAAAAAGAAGATTAAAGCTACATTATCTTTTTTATTACCTGCCAATTTTTGGTCAGCTAATGCATTTTTTAAGTCTTTCTGTTGCTGAAGAGACCATTCCCTTATTTGCTCCTTTTGAAACTTCATCCTCTGATCATGGTTTAAGTCTTCACCCACAAACTTCTGCATGCCAGAGATCGTACAGCGAGGATCATCATCTGAGACTCGAGCAGGTCTGTCCTTCTTTAGGGCTTGAGGATCATTCAGGTCAAATTCACGTCTTGTTTCTGGCCTCTGAACATTCTTATGGAATTCAGTTAGAGCCCTATTCAGGTCTCTGATTTCATTTTTCTGGCGTTCTTCTAGCAGACACATGAGCTTGTCATTTTTCTTCATGTGATGAGCTAGACAAAAATGAACACAATGAAACCACAAGTCTTAAGGGTCCATGAGTCATTGGACTGCTGACATAAGGTGAAAATAAAATTTTCAAGATGAATGCACAGAATATAAGTTTTCAACTATTATGCCTTAGGAGAGTATTTGATCCATAAGTACCAGCCCAGCAAACACTCTAATGTTACTAATATTTACTTATGAAATATTTTCATCTTTTTAGGTATCAATTATTTTATTAATGTTGCAATGAAATATGTGCATGTGAAACAAATGCAATAATAAGTACCAGAATTATGAGGTTTCATTTGGTGAAAACCTGCTACACAAGAAATGTACAGTAAACCAGTTGTTTCCACTTACTCTTGTTTACAGTTACAGCTGAAATACATTGTTGCTTGCCAGGAAGCAAACCAAAATTGGGCTGCAATTGAAAGGAATATAGGTAGCTCTTCCATTGTTCCAACGATTTTTCTAATCATAGCACTAAAATCATTGGCTGGTATCAAATTTTGAACAGCTCAAGAGCTCCTGCCCATTTAACTGGAACTAAATAAATTCCAGCATTTTTAAGAAAAACATGCAACAAAACTCCCACCCAACTAGCCATTTTAGTTATTTAAAATAATTTGCTAGAAAATATCATTTCTTCTTTTGCCAGAAACTACTGCTGGTAGTTTCCCAAGAGTCAGACCCTGACAGGTGTATTTTCCAGCCAGGAAAATCACAAGAGGAGTAGAAGCACAGCATGGAAGTGGCAGCTCCATTTTAGCTCCTCTTGAGGCACACAGAGAGCTCAGGCTGTGGGACCCTTTCATCTGATAGCCCAGGAAAGCATCCCAAGCATGGAAGACCACAGGGCACAGCATGAAATATTTGTGTGGCTGCAAGTTCTGACTCAGCAATGGCTTCTCTTATCACTTTACTGTACATGACTCACGCTTCCAGCAATAACAGCCCAGAGAGGCTTCCACAGAATCCATATTTTCTGTGGAAGAATGGCTAGACAAAAGATGAGCTCACTCTACAAAAAGCAACTAAAACAGATTAGCCACTACTATACTGAAAAAGTATACTTACCACTTACAGTGGTAAGTAATTATTTTTTTTTAATCCTGTTGCATACTCAGGTTTTTAAATGATGCTATTCATCAATACCTTTTAAAAGAAAATACTGAAAATTCTGGCCTATCAGGCAATGTATCCCAGTTTAATCATGTCAATAGAAATCTTAAGATAACATGGAGAATACATAGTGTGCCAATGTAGATGCATGAACATAAATAGGACATAAACTGGATGACTGAATTTAGAGAGTATATGAAGGGATAAAAGAAAGCAAGAAATGGATTAAAACATTTAGCTATTCACAGAAATATCACAGTATCTAGGAATATACCAAATCTTTCATGCTCTGCTTTTTCAGCTGCTTCTTGAATTTTCCTCTCCTTGACCTGTGCATCCAATGCATCTTTATCAATCTATTAAAATCAAAAATAAAAAAGCAGCTCATTAGGAGATACTGTGTTTGAACAATTAAAACACTGTCAAGCTACACTGACTCACAGTTGTATAAGGCAGACATAACCCCACTAGCACCACAATATATTCACATTACTAATGTAGGTAAAACAAAATCCAGAAATAGAAATATTCCTGTTTGTTTGCTTTGTTTTAATAATGATAGGCATGTTCTTGCACCTGATCAGATGAAAACACCACATTTACATGATACATAGAGCTATAAATATATTCAGCTGCATTACATAGAATATATTTTCCCCATTACAGCTGGCAATTTTATTTTATTGTTCTGCTTTCATTTATAAAGCAGGTAAGTATTTTAACAGTAAAGATGACAGGAAGTTGTAACAGTTCATATTTGAAAAAATGACAAAGGGTTCGCTATAAGAAAGGAATGGAAATGTTTCCTGACTTATCAGAGAGATTCACATGGCTGCCAAAATGCACTACAGGATACAGGATCTGTGATGAGCTGCCAGATATGGAACAGAACATCCACATCCATGGCCAGTGGGACCTGAGCAAAGGATAATACAGGCCACATCATCAAATGGGAGCAGACACCTCCATTTTGAGCAAAAGAATGTGGCCCCACATTTGTTAGCAGATTGTGGCAAATTAATAGGCAGAAACATGGATTTTACTTCTCTTTTTTTTTTTTACTGATGAGCCACTTAATGTCCTTAAAACTGTTGTCAGAAATATAATGAAAAATCTTCAAGAATCTGGTAAACAATTTTAACAGACTTTGTCTAAAACCTATTCAGATGAAAACAGAAACAGATCACGGCTGAAAATACACATGGTTAGTGCTGTAAAGTACAACTGACAACAGCCATCAGCAAAGAGGTAAGTTTGTAAGCAAGGCTGAAACCATCAAGAATTCTATCCTCCAAAAACAATGGTGTTGTGGACACTAAATATCAACTCTTTCAGAGGTCTCACTGGGAAAGCCAAGCTGACAATACAACTACAGGAAATACTGCCAAGAGAAATTCAATACAAGCTCTTAGAATGGCAATAATAGAGGTAGGTCAGTGTATCGACTTGTGTTACACTGTTAGCTCTGACCTCTCCAAAACACTTTCACTCGACACAAAAACATCCCCAAAACTGACATTTCCAGTCACATAAAACTATAGGTTTCACTTTTAAGCATTTAAATAAGAAATCTGTGAACAGTTTGAGGCAGCTAATTTCTAAACTAGTTCTATTTATGGATAAAGTTTACATGTAAATTGAAAGTAATTTTTCATTTGGATTACTCATCGGAACTCTAGAAAAATCAGTGATTAACTGAGGATAGATTCTTCAATCTGTAAGTGAAGAGGGCATTATCTTATTTTTACATTACTCAGATAACAAAACAGATACAGAAGTAAAAGTAATTATAAAACTATTAATAATCAAGAAAAAAAAAATCTGTGTTCTAATTCTGCTTTCCAGTATATCACCTCTATGTTCTTAAAATATTCAAACGCTGCTTTAGGATTTCTGGTTTCTAAGTCATATATTGCCTTGATTTTTAAATTTTATCAGCAACTGCCACTCGAGTAAACTGGTCAGAGAACTGAAGCAAAGAATCTTAAAACCACACAGAAATACTGATATAGAATAGCTCTGTATGGATTTCCTGGCTCTTTATGGTTCAGACCTGGCCTTAATTCAAACCATAAGAACCAGATTCTGTCAGCATCGTTGTTCAGGTACACTGAATGATGTTAAATCAAAATAAGCTGCTAATCAAAATTCACCAGATGAACTCTCCTTCATTTTAGATTTTTGTTTAATGTAAACAGATCTATCAAAACCTGCCCGAGTCAGTTCTACAAAATAAGGCAATTCTACAAAAGTATTTGGGTAAGACCTTTGGATGGTGTGCTCCAGTACAGCTCAATAAAATGCACCAGGATATGTTAGTTGTCAGCTATTTCATTAACTGAGAATTTATGGTTTGCAGTTCATTTTTAAGGCTTTAGAAAAGCCACCTTATAGAGCAAGTATGTTTTTCTGATTAAGAAATTTCAAGTATCTTAACCCATATCACAACTGCTAAAAAATGTTATTAGCTGCTTCCACTGAAGTATATTGTTGGTGTGTGTGGGGATGCTGTACCAGCTGGATACACCTGTCATGTTCAGTAATGGGACCTGCTAATTGCTCTGCAGATACAATGACTCTTGCATAAGAATGAAAAGAATAAATTCAAGGCCCTGTCAGAGATAAGGGGAAGATGATTTTCCCCTGACATGAGACATGTTTCTGTAGCTAAGAAAAGAGGATCCAATTGACATCTGTTGCAATGTTACCAGTTCAGTGAAGTCACCTCACATTACTCTTCCCTCCACGCATACTCACAACATCTTAATGGGGGCCTTTGGACATATGACAGGGAGATTTAAAATACCATTGCATTCAAAGTCAAATAGGTATAGAGCACATTTTATTTCCTGACGTTCAGGATGCAAACTGCAGAGTGAACTCTGGAGAAAATCCTCTAGCCTGAAGCATTCACATTTACACATCCACACCAAGAAAAATCAGACACAACAATTAATTACATATATATAAACAAGGATGGATCTGTCCTATTCATCTGATGCAAAATGTGGGCTAATTGCAGGACACTTACAGCAATAAATCTCCCATAGCATCAATTTTAGTGAGGTCCAGGCAGAAAAGGGCAGTATAACAGAGCAGAGAGGTAAAAAACAATTACTTGTTTCATCCACATCACATGAACTGACTCTGGAAGCTCTTGGCTTCCATTAAAGTATTACTACACAGAGATACAACACAGGGCTTGATCCCTCTGCGCTGTCAGGGGGCAATGACACCTTGCCCTTGAATCCAGAGCAGTGGGGTACAGATACACACGAGAAGCAATGGCCATAAAGGAAAACACAAGAAGCTTTGCCTCAACAGGAGGAAGAACCTCTTTCCATCGAGGGTGGCAGAGCATTGAACAGCTGCCAGGGAGCTCAAGGAGTCTTTCCCTTTGAAGATATTCCAAACCCACCTGGGCACGTCCCTGTGTCACTTGCTCTGGGTGACCCTGCCTTGATAGGGAGGTTGGAGTGGATGACCTTCAGAGGTCCCTTCCAACCCTAAATATTCTATGATTTCTTTCACCGGTAACTTAAAAAGCGACTCTGAAAGTTGCATCTGTGCCCTCTCTTCCTGCTTGCTCTCCCTCTCACACACACCTGAGGAGGGGTCACTGGGCGCCGCTCTGACCGGCTCAGCCGCCCCTTCCCTCCCTGCACTCCCTCTCCGCCTTCCGCCGTTCTCTTCAGAACCCCTGGGAACACCAGGGGGACACGGCGCCCTCCCTCCCGTGCTGCCCGCCCTCACCCCTATGGTGCGGATCCGTGCGTTGAAGATGCGGCCCCGCCGCAACAGCTCCCGCCGCCGCCGGCGCTCCAGGGCGGCGGCCTCCTCCAGCTCCCGCTGCGGCCCCAGCCCGCTCATGGCGCCGGAGGGAACACCAGGGCTGGACTGAGAGCGGTGGCCGGGAACAGCGGTGGCGGCCAGCCGGGACACAGGGCGGCCGGTCGCGATGGGAACAGCGGCACGGCGGCGCTGGCCAGCCGGGACACAAGGCGGCCCGTCGCAATGGGAACGGGAGCGGCACTGGCCAGCCGGGACACAAGGCGGCCCGTCGCGATGGCACCGGCCAGGCGAGACGCAAGGCGGCCGGTGGCGATGGGAACGGGAGCGGCACCGGCCAGCCGGGACACAAGGCGGCCCGTCGCGATGGCACCGGCCAGCCGGGACACAAGGCGGCCCGTCGCGATGGGAACGGGAGCGGCGACTCCCGAGCGGCACCGCGGGGCGGAGCCGCCGCACGAGGCGCGCAGGCTGTGAGGGCGGGGCGGGCTCGCCCTTCCTTCCCTTTGAGGCGATAAAGTCGTCGAAGAGGGTTGTGGTGTGGGGGTGTTTTTTTTTGTGGGTAAGCCAACTGGTAAAGTATCATCGTCGATTGTTTGAGGGGGTTGAGGTGTGGAGCTCGGCAGCTCCTGAGCCCAGCTCCCCGCGGGGATGGGTTACCTGAAGCTGCTGGTGGTGCAGGACTTCAAGTCATGGAGGGGCCAGCAGGTTATCGGGCCCTTCATGAGGTTCAACTGCATCATCGGGCCCAATGGATCAGGTATTGTGGGTAGGGGGCAGCTGCTCCATGAGCTGTCAACATTGAGGGCTCAGTTTGGTGGAATTTAGCCTCACGGACCTTCTGAAAATCTCCTCATGTGCACCTGAAGGTGTGGCAGTATAAATGAAGCCTAGGAAGCACCTCTGTGTTATTTTTAGCTGAAAGTGTAGGTTTTTTTCAGGATAGAAGGGTAGGAGCAGGTTGCGAGGAGAAAAGTTCTTGTTGACTTGGTGCTTTCCAGCTGAAGCAGAAAGCCTATTTTGCAAACAGCACAGCTTGTCTTGGCCATCTCAGCTTACAAAAATCAAATAAAGATGGTTTTATTTTAATACTCGGGGCTGTACCAGGGGAAACCTCCTTCTTGACGGGAGTCTGTGGATTGTGCTGCGCTTCCTCCAGGAAGGGGAAGGTGGCTCTGTAAAATGGCGGCTGTGGTGAAGCGGGGCTGACACCGACGAGGCTGTGAAGGGTCAGCAGCACCGTGTGATCCCAGGGTGCTGGAACTTCTTGTGAAAAACGCCCGTCACTTGTTTCTAAAATTTTAAAAGTTTAATAGTGATAAAATGGTTATAAAAATAGCAATATAATTAGAGTAAAACTGGTAGTATACATAGTATCATATATCTATATATGATATATATCTATATCATATGCTATGATATATACATATGTATATACATAGTATATATTGTCTGGGTCTGTAAGTGGGGTAGCTTCTTTGAGAAGGAAAGGGCTACATCCCTTGATAGTAAATTCACTTGGAAAGAAGCTGTCTTTGCAGACATATGGCCACAAATGTTTGTGAAACTACATGATAGCTGTTTTCTACTGTCTCCTCTTTAAAATAATTTCTAATCAATTAATGGAGAACCTCCATTAATTACCTTAGTTTGTAACTCTTAGTGCGCTGCATTTTAGAAGCATTTGGTCAGTTAGTCATCAATTAGCAAATTCGTTTAAAATATTTATGTTTTAAATTCTTTTATATATAAAATTTTTACTAACATGAGAATGCTGACAATAATGCACTAATTTTGGGCAAAAACATAAATGTTAACCTTCAGATTGAATGGGAAGTACTACAGGCTTTCCTGAACAATAAAAGTAATAAAAAAGGATAAAAAAAGACTCTAGGTGAGAACTGTTAGGTGTAAGCTTTGGATTGAAACTTAGTGTAAAAAAATTCAGGTTATTATAATGCCAGATAGACTTATTTTCTGCTGCCAGTGTGTTACATCTTTAAAATGTTTATTATGTGCAACAGCTTTTCCTCAATAAAATCGCAAAATCATAGAATGGCTTCAGTGGGAAGGGACCCCATATCTCATCTAGTCCTAGCCCTCCATCAAACCTTCCACTAGACCAGGTTGTTCCAAGTCCCATCCAGCTTGTCTTGAGCACTTCCAGGAGTGGAGCATCCTCAGCTTCTTTGTGCAACCTGTGCCACTGTCCTACCACCCTCAGAGAGAAGAATTTCTTCCTAAAAGAATAAAAAAACATAATTAGAAATAAAAATTTTAAAGGATTTGGCAATTCTCCAGACTCTGTAATTCTTAATAAAATGTTTCCATTTATGTCAAAAAAATCTTATTCTTTTTAATTTTCAAGGAAAATCTAACATAATGGATGCTGTTAGCTTTGTGATGTGTGAAAAAACATCAAACTTGCGAGTTAAAAGTGTTCGAGAACTTATCCATGGAGCACATGTTGGAAAACCTGTTTCTTCTACAGCCAGTGTGAAGATTGTGTATTGTGAGGAAGATGGAGAAGAAAAAACATTTTCAAGAGTTATCCGTGGTAGGTTCTAGATTCTGCTGCAGGTACTGTCTATTGTGTGATATATAAAGAAATGAAGACCAAAAATACCCAAGTTAGAATTTCAGATGCCCAATATTAGTTCATAGTTGGGAAGATTAGTATAGTCCTTCAGATATAAATGAAAAATATATTTGAGTTAATTAGTTTAAAAATTTAAGCAAGTTATTATATGGTCTTTGCTCAGTATCCATCTCTAGATGTTCCTTGTGGTCTGTAAGAAATGGGGTCTGACACCTTGCTGCAGGTGTCAGTTCCTTTAGAAAGTATTAAAATTGAAAACTAGATTTTTTTAAACAGAAAAAATAAATTACTGAAAGGAATAAAGGAGTAATTGAAATCTATTGTGTTCTTTGAGAAAATCACTCAGTTAAATTATTCCGCTAGTTTAACTCTTTTCCAGTGGGTTTTTTTTTGTTGTAGCCATTTTCAGCAGTAAGTTTTTTTCCTTTCCTCCTTCAGGTACTTGTTCTGAGTTTCTTTTCAATGACAAGTCTGTCAGTCGATCTGCTTACATATCTGAGCTTGAGAAAATAGGCATTCTTGTCAAGGCCAGGAATTGCCTTATTTTTCAGGTGAGCATTCAGGGTACTTTCAAAAGAAAACAGAACATTCTTAGGGTATTTCATAGAATACACAGTCAAATATTGTCTAGAAATGAGAGCACCCTTAGCCACTGCAAGGCAACAAACTTTTTATTAACTTTACCAAAAAGTACAAGACTACAAAATACACTTTATGAGGTTGGTATATAAATGCATACACTAGTAAGAAAGAAGCTAATCTGGAAGAAGTTGAGTGCTTCTGTTATTCACAATGTATATAGAAAAGTATGGGTCTGTATAAATGCTTGGTGTATTTAATTGCAGGAGTGCTAGGAAAAAGTAATTTCATCTTAAAATGTTCCTGTTGGTAAAGACACAAGAAAATGTAAAGGATTTTTTTTAACATTGAGGGGTTAAAAATTCTATTCAGCTATCAGTTGACAAGAATTTAATGACATAGGCCTTAAGCTTTTGATGAATAATACATTTCACAAAATCTTACTTAGAGTTGTTGACAAAAAGTTCCTAAGGAAGAATGGATTTTTCCCTTTGACAGAAACATCTATAGAAATCTGAGTGGCTGGGAAGGTGATCTTCATTTTGGCATGCAGATTTTCCTCAGGTTTGAATCTAGATGCATTTTCACCAGCTGTGTTGACCATAAATAAATACAAGAGTCAATCTGTATTAAATCTGCTCCTAAATTCATAAAGCATCACAATGATCTACAGTGCTGCATAATTTATCTATTTTCAATTTTGGTTTAGGGAACAGTAGAGTCAATTGCCATGAAGAAGCCAAAGGAGAGAACTCAACTTTTTGAACAAATTAGTAATTCATGGGAATATGCTGAAGACTATGAACAAAAGAAGAAGAAAATGCAGCAAGCAGAAGAGGATGCACAGTTTAATTATAACAAGAAAAAAAGTGTGGCAGCAGAACGCAAACAAGCAAGGATAGAAAAAGAGGAGGTAGCTTAATCAGTTTTTTCATGTTAGGTTGCCAGATTTTGCATCTCTTGTGAACTTCAAGTGTTTAAAAAAGCACGAAAAACCCAACAAAACAAACCCACAAACATTTTTTGGTTTTAGTCTAGTAGGTTTTTTCAGTATGGCATACTGTATAATAATTTATTTATCCTTTGAGAAGGTAGAGGGATACATGTAATCTAAATAAAAGAAGGTATAGGCTTGCCAGTATAATTAATTAAAGTTGACTTCAATATTTGAGTTTTATGATTAGTGACCATTACTGGAATTAGAGCTACTTGTACACCATCAATTTCATCACTTGAAATTAGACTGCTAATGATAGAAAACAGTTTTTATAAACTATAAATTAAATTTTAATGTTGGTAGGCAGAGCATTACCAGATGTTAATCAAGGAACTGGATGAAGAAAGGATACAGCTGCAGCTTTTTCAGCTTTATCACAATGAAAAACAAATTAGCATTCTGAAAAACAATTTGGATGAAAAGAATGTGGAGGCTTATACCAAGAAAGAGGCTCTTTCTGCAGCAGAAGATTCGTTTAAAGTCAAGAAAAAAATGCTTGGGATACTAAACAGGGACCAACAGCATATGGAAAAAGAAATGAAGTAGGTTTTCCAATCAGATTCTGTGATAGTTGAATAAAGCATTATCTGCACTGGGAGTTGCTTGGCAGGTGTGCATTTCCTGGTGAAAATGTGGTTGATAGTCCAGTGCTGTGGAAGTCAGTTCCTAGCAATTCACTGAAGTAAAATCCAGAAATGATTTTTACCTCCTGTACCACGCCTAGTTATATTTTTCATTATATAAACACTTGTTTGCTCTTAAATTTTAGGAGGTTATTTTTCGCTTTCCAAATTACTGTTTTCACTGGATATTAAAAAAAAATCCTCTGTGAGCATACCCACAGTGTAAACCCTACCCTTAGAGTTTAAAACTGATTGATTGCATATGTGGTCAGCAAGGGGGAGGGAGTGTCTTTTCTGTCTTCCCTCTCTCCCCTTTTCCTGTGGCTTTGCAGTTTTGGCTGTGTCTTGTTGGGGTTGGTTGTTTTGGGCTTGTTTCTGGTTTTGTTTTTTAGGACTCTGGAGGCATCACTGATTCAGCAGAGACCCCTCTATATAAAGGCAAAGGAAAACACATCCTACCAAATCAAGAAAGTAGAAATGTCTAAAAGATCTCTGAGGGACAAGGAGAAAGCCTGTGATAAAGAAAAGCAGAACATAAAAGAGCTAGAGATGGAATTGAGTGATATTGAGAAGGCGTGGAGAGCATTTGAGGAGAAAACTGCAGCAGAGAGAATGGAGAGAGCAGGAGATATTGAGCTGGAGGAAAGTCAGGTAAACCTGGAGGCCCAAAAGTGCT
Source organism: Arremon brunneinucha (assembly GCA_035583215.1). Lineage (NCBI taxonomy): Eukaryota > Metazoa > Chordata > Aves > Passeriformes > Passerellidae > Arremon > Arremon brunneinucha. The sequence continues at coordinate 65,216,757 of JAWWEX010000065.1, forward strand.
GTTTACTAGAGAAGTCCAAAAATACTCCTGATTACATGGAAACTATTATTTCACCAATAACCTGTGATTTTTGGTGATCTTTTTGCCCTTGAACTTAAACAAAACCAAAATTCTAAGTTTTATTTAAACACATGGTACACTGTGGGAGGGTAGGACAGAAAATGTTTGTCAGGGTCTCAGGGTGAGTGATTTTTGAGAACTGTGTTCATCTGAGGTATCAATTAGGGAAAACCAATGAAGACTTGGGTAGTAGACATAACATCTCCTTTGAGAAGGAAAGGGCTACATCCCTTGATAGTAAATTCACTTGGAAAGAAGCTGTCTTTGCAGCCATGTGGCCACAAATGTTTGTAAAACTACATGATAGCTGTTTTCCACTGTCTCCTCTTTAAAATAATTTCTGATCAATTAATGGAGAACCTGCAGGGTTGCTAACTTAGTTTGTGACTCTTCCTGCACTGCACTTTAGAGGCATTTGGTCAGTTAGTCATCACTTAGCAAATTTGTTTAAAATATTTATATTTTAAATTCTTCTATATATGATTTTTTTTACTAACATGAGAATGCTGAAAATACTGCACTAATTTTGGGCTATGCAAAAACATAGTGTAAATCTTCAAATTGAATGGCAAGTACTATAAGCTTCCCTGAACAGTAAGACTAATAAAAAAGGATAATAAAAGACTGTAGGTGAGAGCTGTTAGGTGTAAGCTTTGGATTGAAGCTTAATGTAAAAAATTTCAGGTTGTTACAACACAATCAGGAGCAAGAGTCTTCTGGATAGTTTTCATAAAATTTAGGTAGGTAAAGTTGCTTAAGGCTGTTACAACATGAGTTTTGTCACTTTCCAAGGAATGAATTTTTTTATTTTATTTCTTTTTATCCAGTTAGAGCGATACAAAGAGCTGAAGGAGATAGCAAGAAAGAAAGTAGCTACACTGGCCCAGCAGCTGGAAAAGCTTCGCTGGGAGGATAAAGGAGATCAAGAAAGGCTGAAACTTAATCGCAGGAAGAAAAATGAAATTGAGGTATCTGTATCAAACTGGAATTGGGTTTTTAGGAGAAAAATGTCTCTCTGGTATAACTGTATATAAACATGTTCAATGCTTTGATGTAATCAAATCCTCAGCAGAAGAGAGGTACATTGGAGGTACATGTGAGGCTTTATGAGTGATAGAGCTCCAAACACCTCATTCTTGAACATATAAGCTTGCTTCTGTGGAAAAGTCTGTATTTTACTCCATGTGTATGAGGATATAAAGTGATCCTTACCATAATAGCTAAGCTAATATTTGTACATCCATTTTTT
>JAWWEX010000065.1:65218165-65231795 GCA_035583215.1 Arremon brunneinucha
TAGGTAGTAGTATTTTTTGCCCTCTCTACTTGCTTCAGTTAATGTGTTTTTAATAAATTTGAGTAATTGAAAATTCTTGTTTTACCATTGGTGGGTTTTTTTTACTACAATGTTTTGTGTCAGTTTGGAAACTGTGTCAACTTCTTTGGAAAAAGCTATTGATGTTGGGCCAAGAGTAGCACCTCTTTCTTTCAAGACCTATAATTTCCTGATGCTTTGTTTAAAAGTTTTTTTAATTTGTTGGTGTCTCAATTCTGTGTGCTGAAGAGGTTTTCCCTAAATTGTAGCTGAACATGGAAAATCCCGTAATGGCCTTGGTAAAATAATTTCCCCATGTCATTTGTTCAGGTGTAGCTTGGCACCTACTGTTGCAAAAGAGATGCTGTTACTTCACCACGAAATAGCAATAAAGAAGAAAAGATCTATCTCAGTACTTGTTCTTAATGTAGACCTGTATCTTAAAAGCTTAAAACTGTCATTTTGCTCTGATTTATTTTTAACACATTCTATTTGTGACTGCACAGGAAACCATTAAGCAGACTGTGGAACAGGTAGAAGAGCATGAAAAGCGCATAGAGAAGTTGGAAGAATATGCTAAAGTATGCATGTATGTGTAAAATAATTAAAAGCTAACTGGATTTCTTGGGTGTTAATCATTTTCAAAACAGCAGGTTTCTATTTCCTTCTAATTATTTTCTTTGAAATTTTAATAAGAACTAGAATTCTTACTAATTTTACTTAATATTTAAGTCACTTTGGCTGCCAAAATAAAGCAGGAAGTATGATGACTAATCCATATTTTGTTTGAATCAGTTCTCTAATTCTAATTTCTCACAAGTTATGTTACTGTGGATATGGGGCTAATATTGGACAAATTCTGAGCAAGAAAACAGAATTTTGTAGTTGTGCTTCTCTAGAAAGCATTATTATTTATGTTGTGTATTAGCACAGCTCAGTTCTTGCCTCCTGGGTCTTGTCTTCTGCCTGATATTTACTGCTTGTGAAGTTAGGTGACTGCAGAATGACCTTAATTTATACTGAAAGTGTGTGTAAATGAAATTGTGAATTGTTTTTTATTTTTGCTTCTGTTCAAAGTGGATCACTAACAGAAAAAAGGCAGCAGGAGGAAGTGCTGGCTAAGGAAATTGAGAATGCAACAATCCGAATGGCTGAAGTGAACGAAGACTTGAACAAAATAGTTGGTGAGCTGCAGAATGCCAAAATTGATTACCATGAAGGGAGGCGTGAGCAGATGAGAGCAGAGATCCTGGAAAGTCTAAAAAGGCTCTATCCAGATGCTGTGGTAATGGAATGGCCTCATTTTAGTGCTTTATTTTAGAGTTAAGACTTAAAAGTTCTGCTACAGACTGAGTAAGCAGCTGGAGTAAATTGGACAGTCTGGAATATCTTTTTAGCTTTTGTTCTTACTTGAATTTATAATATTAATATTAACTAATACTTCCCTGTATTTTAATCTTCAGTTTGGAAGATTGCTTGACCTGTGTCATCCTATTCATAAAAAATACCAGCTTGCTGTTACCAAGGTGTTCAGCAAATACATGACTGCTATTGTTGTTGCCACTGAAAAAATAGCAAGAGATTGCATTCGGTTCCTAAAACAAGAACGAGCTGAACCTGAAACTTTTCTTGCTTTGGATTACCTTGATGTAAGTATGCTTTTCTTTCTCCTCTCATCAGCAAGCTACTACACTTTTAAGTCTTGATACTGGCTCATCTTGGACTGTCTTGTTTATTCTCCATGCATTGGTGTCCTTTGATTTGATGCACAGGTTATACAATTATATCTTATGCCATCATAAGTAGCAATGCAATAGATTATGCAGATTGAAGGACAGTGGTGTACAGAGAAAATAAACCTCAGGTTTGTTTGTAGTCTTGCAGTGATTGAGCTCCCTGTTGTGTTGATCTGTACATTCTGTCCCCAGACTACTCAGATGTGGACATGCTTTGCTTTAACAACATTTAACAACACTGCTTGTTTGCCTTACAGGTTAAACCAATTAATGAGAGGCTAAGGGAGATAAAAGAAGCTAAAATGATGGTGGATGTTGTACAAACCCAATTTGCTCCACTGAAAAAAGTGATTCAGTTTGTGAGTGGGAATGCCTTGATCTGTGAAACCATTAAGGAAGCAAAACACATTGCATTTGATGGACCAGTGAGGCTGAAAGTGAGAAGCCAAAGTTTATTGCATACATTTTTCATTGCAGTTATGTGTTGGATGCCATTAAATAATTCTTCTGTAAACATGCTGGAGTACTGCAGACACAGAGCTGGTACTCTAATCCCACAGAAACAAATCACTAGATACTTCACTTGGCTGGTTTTGCTTCTGATAAGTTGAAGGGGTTTTCTTGAAGAAGGAGGCAAATGAAAGGATAATTAGTGTCCAAATATGGGTGTGGGTGTAGTCCTTGTTATGAGAAGTAGGAGGAATGGATAATTATGCTTCTTAAACTGTCTGATTTAAAAACACAGACTTTATCTTTTAAAATACTTTAAAATATCTGCCAGAATATCTTGGTTGTAGATATGGATTATGTTAAGGACTGCAAGCTTCTCTGTCACTTCCTGCAGTTCTTTATTCTTATTCCTGTCTCTATTGCTGCAGACAGTATTTTATTCACTTTACAAACCTTCTAAAATTTTGATTAAGAGAGTTTTAAGTTGAAGGTGAGTGTGAAGTCATTTTTACTTGAAATAAAGTCACAAACACCCATGTTCTTTACAAAAATGTACACTTTGACTTTACTCTGTTACCATGTTGCTTGGTCTGTTCTGCACCTTTTAAGTAAAAGGGTATACACAAGGGGCTATATGCAAGGAAATGATACAGTTTCATTTTATTTTCTGATCCGCTGTAATAATACTAAAATGTGATTACTCCTCAGAAGGAACAGATTTTCTCTTTGCTTCAAATGCCTCATATTAGCAGGTTTGGAAAAGAAAAGAAAAATTGGAGTCCAACTCAAATGTGGTTGTTACTTGTTTTACTACCATATCTTGGGCACTAGTGCATGGGATACTTTGGTTGGGGTTTTTTCCAGATTTATTTGGATATAACTTATTTTCTTCCAGACAGTGTCTCTTGATGGAACTTTATTTTTGAAATCTGGAGTGATTTCTGGAGGATCAAGTGATTTGAGATTTAAAGCTAGATGTTGGGATGAGAAAGAAATTAATAAAATGAAAGAAAGAAGAGATAGCTTGATTACTGAGTTAAAGGTAGGTCTCTTAAAAGTACTTAACTGCAGAAGTCATGCTGTGTCTAACTTAATTCACCTCTGGGAAGGTAATTTTCTAAAAGTGTAATTTTCACAGCTTCTAGAAGATGCAGACAGGACATAATTAGCTGTTCATCCTCTTCTAGTTAATAATGAACTCTGCATCTCAGTTCTTAGCTGTGGTTCTCAGCTCACAGGCAGAAATACAGGACAACACTGTTGGTCCAAGCTCCCTTCAGGGAAATGTTAAGAGTATCTGAATGCTTGTAATGAAAATGACAATATGGTTGTGTAAACATGGGAATGTTGGCATGAACCAAAACCTGCCAGTGTAAAATGATTTGTCATACCTTTAGTTGGCTTTTTTTAAGAGGAATGGAGTTGTAATTTAATCTGCAAGCGAATACTTACTTTCTGGGGAGAAGTAAATCTACTAGGATATTAATATTGCATATGACCTGTGCTATCAGCCTTTACCTTGAATGAGGCCTAGGTTAGTGGGGCTAGCTTTAACATCTGAAAAACAAGTAATTTTCACAGTTCATCTTTTGTTTAAAAAGCTTTTTCTCCCACCTTAACACTTTCAGGACTTGATGAGGATCAGACGGAAGGAGGCTGACCTGAAGCAGCTGCGTGCTCAGTGCCAAGGAACTCAGACTCGACTTAAATATTCACAGAGTGAATTAGACATCATTAAAAAGAAACATCTTGCTAATCTCTTCATGGTATAATATTAAATCTTTATAATTTTCATATTTAATAATTGTATTGTTTTAACTGTAATTACTGATCAAGTAATGCTGCTTCCTTACATAGTTTTTAAAAGTCAGTTAAAGTTTTACATACAACAGTTTCAGCTGAAGAATTGATAAAATATAAAAAACAAAGATTGCAAAGTACTTCACGTGAGGCTTTTTCTATTGTGGTTTAAAACTTGGGTTTCTGGTAAGCTTGGTTTATAATCTAGTAACCTTCAGAAGTCTGTAAGTCACAGTGCACTTTATGAGGTACTTAGTTTGCTTTTCCACTTGTTAAAATTGTAATTGTTACATGCAGATTGGCAGTTATAGTTACTAAGTGGCATTTGAGAAGAAAATATTTAATGTTTTAAATCAGAAAAAAACTGTTAACCTGGAACAGAGCTGTCCCTTAATTTCTAGAAAGTTGATCTTCCTATTGAGAAAAATTACCATCTTTTTCCTTTCTATCTAGGAAAAATCAAAACTGGAAAGTGAACTGGTAAATATTGAGGCTCAGCATGATATGCTGAAGGAAGGAATAGTACAAAGAAAAGAAAAAATAGAAGAGTTTCAGAAGAAAATTAACAAGGTAATGCCTTCTGTCAGAGCTTTTAGAGCTCATGCTATTAGGCTACAGAAGCTTAAGTTTTACTGATGTAGACAGTTTGGCCATCTCATCTCTTGGATTCCCTGTAATTTCCCAATCTTCCAGTGGTCCCCAGAGCAGTTCATACAGAGAGTGGACAGATTGCAGAGCAGGGTTGTCATGAAGAGACTAAAGGTATTCAGGGAAGGGAATGTTAGTAAAGCCTAATGTGATGCCAAGAGGGGTTTCCTGCTGGGTTCTGCTAGAGTAGGCAGTGATTGACCTCTTGGGGAAATAGGCACCTCATCCCTACCTGTGTTTTGAAGCTGGCTTTGCTCCTACTCTTGTCAAACAAAGAAATCTGGTACAAGCTGTGGAAAAATGGTACTGCAGTTCTATCTGGGAAGTACACAGCCCAGGACTTAGGTGCTGGTGTAAATGTATATTGTTGGAGAAGGAGACATTCCTCACCATTCTCTGCAGTAACTCAGGCTGTATCTTACATCTGTAATTTAGTTCCTGGCTTCTGACCCATTCTCATCAGTCAGTCTGGGATTAATCCATGACTGGAATTCTGCATGTAAGAACAAGCCAAAATTGCTGCCTGTTCTGTGTCTTGCTGGGGGTGCAGGCATGAGGGAGTGCAGATGTCTGTCATCTGCAAACACTGAGCAAGTCATTGATGGTTAACTGTGTAAGAATTCCAGATACAAGAACTTCTCTTTTGCTTGTTCTGAAAAAACAAAAACATAGAGGCTGTCATTTGGAACCAATCATCAGTTTCCAATGAGTCGTGTAACTTGGATAATATAACTTGGTTTGATGTAGTATTTGATACCTGGCTAAAAAATCCTGAATCTAAAACAATATAAATCATATCAGGCTTTAACCTGTAGAGTTCTCTTAAAATTTTGTTCAGTTCATTGAGTTTCCTTTTAAATAGAAATTTATAAGAATGGAGCATTGTTATTTCTTCCTTCAGTCCAGCCATATACACTGTACCTAGTACTTGCCTGCTTAAATTGTAAAAAAAATTTAGAATTGATTTTGATTGATGATTTTGTTAGTTTATGCTGTATAATTAGGAAATGAGCTATTCTGTGACAGAGTTTTTGCTATGACTTTTCTATGAACAGAGCATAGTAGTTAATATTTATGGATCTCTTGAAAGGATTCAAATAAAGAACTGAACTACAACTTCCAAGAAATCTAGTGTATCTGATTAGTGTCCTGTCTAGCTTTCTCTTCTTCAGCTGCCTGGGAACAACAGACAAAAACCAGGGAAGCTGGTTATACTGAGATGACTTGTGTCTTCAGAATGACCAGGTGCTGTCTAGAAGAGCTTAGATTGGAGTTACACTTGGTAGATCACTAATGCCTTATGTCTGTCATTTAAAGTGAAAGTGTTATTTGAAAATCTCAAGTACAAATTACTTCTCAGTAGCTGTCAGCTCTTTTCTTGAAGTACCTTAAAAATCTAGTCTGTAGCATGAAGTGATTGAATATTTTACATCTGTGAGTTGCAAAATAGTATAATCATTTTTTGTTCCATTTCTCTGTTTTTGAAGGTGGAAGATGATGTTTTCCGGGAGTTCTGTGAAGAAATTGGTATAGAAAATATTCGTGTGTATGAACAAGAACATGTGAGACAACAAGAGGAGATTGATAAGAGAAGGTGATATCTGTCACTAAAATGTGAACCAGTGGCTGGTATTAGACTGGGCACTCTGGTACTGGAGAAACTCCCTCACAGGAGGAGGGAAATAACACAAAGTCATAGGAGAATGTAGAAGGTTCTCCTTGTCACTTCATTAGGCCACTGCTGTAGATTAGTTAGACAAGGATTAGTTAGATCACTGCTGTGATTTGGGTTTGTTAGACACAGTCAGTGACAGCTTGCAACAGACTTGAAAGGTAACATTTTGGTAGCAATATTAAAAAAATAAAAAAATCTTTTTCTGATACCCACATTGAAAAATGGCACTATCCCAGATAGAGAATAGCATGAGGGGTCACTCGTGTGTGAATAAATCTTAGGGAAAACTGGGTGTAAGATGCAGGTGTTTGGTGTAGGAACATACTCTTGTAAGGAAAACAGGTTCTTCAAGGCAACCTCAGCTGGTGTTTCCCTCACAGACACGTGTCACTGCACCACAGATTTGTATCTTAGGAGGAGAATGTTAAAATGAACTGATGGTTGAAGTTCAAGTGTCACTTTGCATATTGATGTGGCTATATTCTATATTGTATTTGTTTAACCAGTATCACTGTATCTTTGTGATTTCCCATACATTCACAGGATGTAGTAGAATCAATGTAATGCAGATTTTTGTGTTCACATAGAAGATACAGTAATGGTATCTAAATAGAGTCCAGTCACAGTTAATAGCCTGCTTTGTAAGAAGTGGTTTTAAATCCTGTACCTTGACTAGACTGGAGTTTGAAAATCAGAGGACACGACTGAACATTCAGCTGGAGTATAATCGTGATCATCTACAAAAATTAACAAACTCAGTCAGCAAGTTGAGGGAGACAATTCATAAAGATGAAGCTGAGATTATCAAGCTACAGAAGGTAATAATAAAAACAGTTTCTCTGTCTCTGTAATTCAATACATTCTTTCAGTTTCAATTTTGAATAAATGTAGTTGATGCTGTTAATTTTTCAAGGGGTTAATTCAGGGTTGACTTTGTAATTGCTTAGACAAATGCAGATGCATATTGCATATTAACTTTGGAATAAACTGCCATATTTGAATGCTTATTTATTATTAAAAATAAGCTTACTAAAAATTAAGTTTTGGATTACTGTCTGTACAATATTATTTTATATTTTGTTCAGTTAGTGTATTCTGTTGCTATGAAGAGGCAACATGCAACTGTAGATAAAACCAGCAGTGTGTGGCTCAGATTCAGCAAAGATTTTATAAGTAAGAGCAAGCAAGTCTGGTGCTTTTACATCTTTAAGCTATTTTACAGCCACCAATACATTTGAAATAATGCTAAAATAAATAATGCTATTTAGATTTTTATTTGAAGTAATATGTGTGGGTTCCTCCTTCACAATGTTCTTTATCCTGTACTGTGTGATGGTGCTTGTTAAAGAAACAAATTTTTGATCCCTCACAGAAAAGGGAAGGAGAAGATGGGTGCTTTGAACAAAAACAAAATGTGAAATGTATAAAACTGCCACAAAGTTGGGGGAAAACCCCCCTCCCCAATGCCTTTCAGATCTTTTTTGTAGCACATTTGAATGTAACAGGTTTAACTCCTTCTTTCTCTATAGTAGAGGTTCCAGATCTAGATTCTTAGTGGGAGGTTAAAAATCTAAATATTTCTCTGCAGGATGAGGAAAAGCTTCTAAAAAAAGTGAATGAACTTTTGAAGGAGCAGCAACGCCTTAAGGATAAACTAAGTGCTCATAAAGCTGAGCTTGCAAAAAGCCAAAATGAAGTTGAAGAGTTCAGAAAGACAATGTTAACTCTTAATAGGTAACTCCTACTCCTGGGAAGATGATTAAAGGGATAATATTTGGAATGGATTTACTGATCACATGTTTGGATTTATCTTTTGTTTTCTTGTGGAAGATTTATCAGAGACATAGTGATTTGCATCTACAGTGTGCCTTAGTTTAACAGTGTTTCTAATTCAGTGTGTGCAGGAGAGTATTTCAAGAGGGCCATCCCATAAACCATTCAGAATTATTTTATTATCTGCCAAGTCTTAGGTCTCACTGTGATCTCTGACCACAGATCTCTCATCCCTTGTGGAGAATATGAAGTAGCTTAAGGCTTGATTGGCAGCATGTGAAATTCCCTTGTAGTTTCACAGTTCAGTTTGAGTTGTACAGTGGGTCTGATTAATAATGGGAACATCTTTATTTTCCAATTTCATTGTTATTTTTCCAGACTTTTAATACATTGGATACCTTAAACTAATACTAACTTTAGGTCATTTTTTTCTCCTATTTTTATATTAAATCAGCTCCTTTATGGACAGTTCATACTTCAGTTCTGTTGTGCTTGCTTATTACTGATGTCCCTTAATCAGGAGTCATCACTATGTTTAAAAACCCCATCACATTGGCACAGTATGGTTATGTAAACTTGTGGAATTTTCTATTAACTCATGACTGCATGCCTTGTAATTTATGTTTTGTATAATTTTAACAGTGTTTTGCTGATGGTAACTTGATGCTACCACAGGAATTGCTTGTAAAAAACCAGGCTGTTTCAGGGAGAGTAATGGTAAAAGATACTTGGTTACCTGTTAAAGGATAAAATCTCCATACATGTTCACTAGAGCTGAACAGAACAGAGGCAGTCTGTAATTAGAAAAGATGGGTATTTGAAAATGCTTTTAATGCACTGAGACTGAGGCTCCCTCTGGAGTAATTCAGGAGAATGGAGGGGATGGCAGAAATACCATTTTCCTTTAGTTTGGTGGGAATTATTGAGGAACAACCCAGAAGCAGCCCTCTTGGTGCTTGGAATCTGTTTTCTGTGCTGTATTTTTCATGCTGTTTTTCTGTGGATGTTATTAGCAGTGCTGTTTCCACTTTTGAGTTGTTTTGTGCCTTTTTGCATGTAGAGAAGCCACGAAGTTGCAGAGGGAAGCTACAGCTCTGGAAACCTCCCTGGAAGAGATGAGATTAAGGGGACATAATCTGCTGCTTGAGTGTAAGGTGCAGGACTTGAAAATCAAGTTACTGGCTGGATCACTGGATGACATCAGTGAAGTAGAGGTACTTACAGTGTTTACAGAAGATGGATATCATGAAGGAGCACTTAGTCATTAATTTAATTTTTCTTTCCTTACAGGACTATTTCTCTTACATAGTAATGTTCAAACCAATGCACTCTATTCATGTGATCAGGTCTCTTTCATTCAAAAGAAGGATTTATTTTTATTTTTGTAGGCATAAATACTGTTTGGAAGTACTTTTGCTTGTGCTTGAAACATACTCTTGTGAAATATATAAAATCTTGTACAAGAAAATTGGTATGAAGATAAGTAAGAGGATACACAGGGGTCGGTTCAGAAATGTAAATAAATATGGCATGTGCAAGATCATATTTGGTCTATCATTCATAATATAAATGCTGTGTATAAAATCATCCTTTTATGTTCAGTAGATGTAGATACTCACAGAAATCAGGGATAGGCTAAAATAGAAACAATCCTTCTATTTGATGACTGCTCCTTATTATTTGTCTCCATCTTCCCTCTTTTTCTAACATACCTCTTGTGAGGAGAAATAAACTTTCTGCACTGTTACAAAAGAAATGAGCTGTGGGTTTTGAAGAACTTACAGCAAGTTTAAGTTTGGAAGGAGTCTTGTTGAACCCATTCCTTGGAAAAGTATTTTTGCTGGAGGTGTAGGATAGGTGTGAACTGGGCAGCAGACAAAAGGCAGTCAGTGAGGTGGGGTGGGCAGTCTGTGAAGGGAAAGAACAAGAACTGCCAGTGATCCAAGGATGTGGGAACTCTGCTCTCACTGTTTCTGAATAAGGGAGAGAGGAAACCAAGGAGGGGAGCAGAAGGAATAACAATGTGGATTCTTAATTAACCTCACAGAGAAGACCAGCAAGATTTGATTGTGAGAAAAAAATCTTGGTGGGAAAGGGGTCTAATAATGAGAGATAGGACCTGTTTCATTTGAGGGAACATGGCTGTTTGAAATTCAGACAACAGGCAGTACAAGATTCTCTGCTTGTGCTATACAGAACTGAAGCTCCTCAATTCTTTTGAGTTTGAGTGGAAGGAATGCCTCAGCTTACACAGCCTTCCCTTGCAAGGACTGAGGTATCAATGAGTGTGCATCTTTCCAGTCAGGATATTTACAGTATGTACAGTGTTGTAAATATGTAGTAAACAGGTTGCTGCTGCTTTTAGCATAGCTTCAAGCTGAGTTTGGCAGATGTTTTCATCTTCATTTAACAGGTGTGTGTGTGTTAATTAGGCTCATGAGATTTTAACTCTTCATTCCATTTGGGCCAGGGGAAGAGCCATGGATTACATACACCTCATACCATGCTACCATTGTCTCTTAATTTTAGAATTTTTTAATGAATTGGTTTTACAGTTTCAAAGTTAACTGTTGTGTTTCTGAACTGGAATGTCCTTCATCTTACAGCCAGGAGCTGAACTAGAAGGAACCCAGGCTTTATTAGGGATCTATGAGAGGGAAGAGGGAATTCAGATAGACTACAGCACCCTAGAAGCTGACCTAAAGGTAATCTTTTGTCTGAAATTAATAGAGATGGAGTGTCTGATTTGTATTTTTGTGAAAGGTGTTTTATTTGTTGTTTATTTTGTTCTTCACTCTAGTCTTTAAGTGACAGTTGGTAAAACCACTGCTAAGCTGAAGTGCATGTGTATGTGTGCTCTGGTTTTGTACTCATGATTTAGCATGGATTAATATGTGGGATTTCTACATAGGTCAGTTTCCCATATAACTGGCTTTGACTTACAGCTTACCTGAACCACAAAAATGGAACTGAGAGACTTAATATAACCTTGGATGTTTTTTTCCTTCCTCCTTTACCTTCTGCCTGCACAGAACAGAGGATGAATCTGTCATCAGTAGAACTTATCTCAAAGAATTCACTGAGAACCCCTTTAAAAATCAAGAAGTGAAGCACTAATCCTGCTCCTGTGTTGTATTTTAAAAAGGGAATTGAGAGAAAATAATTGGCTTCTTTTTTTTTAAAGGTCTTGGGGAAGAAGAGTGAGGATCTGGTAGACTCATGGCAAGAAATAAGACCTGGGTGGCATTTTCAGTTGTGTTTCAAGTTAAAGCTATTAATGAGTGGGGCAGTTGTTTCAGGAACCATGAGTGCTTGCTGTATGTATTGAAAGGTCTTGGCCTAAAAGCAAATTAGATTGCTCTGTTGTTTGTTTTTTTTTTTTCCTTTAGGAACTAGAATCTGATAAAGATATAGAGGATCAAGTGAAGCAAATGCAGCAAGAAATCAAAGCTAAAGAGGTCACATTAATGAAGACAGCTGCTCCAAACCTGAGGGCAGGAGAGAAGTTACTGATAGCTCGGGACAAGTTCCAGGAATCGATAGACGGTAACACTGAGTCTTTCATGTCACTCACTTTTGTGATTCCACCCTCATTGAAATTCCTTCTCTTGGGCTTGGTCCTGCTGGCTTTGCCTGTTTCAGATATTAAGGGATTTTTTTGTGCTCAAGTGTTTATCCTCAGTTATCTTTTTAATTACATGTTCAACAATTCATTAACATACATTTGAGTGTTGAGTAGTTTGTTGAAATAAAGTATGAATGATTGGGAAGATATTTGTTCCCCACATGACATCATAAAGGGTTTTTTACTAGCTTTCTGAGAAGCTGACTTTAATGTTAAAATTGCTTAAATTTTTCTTACATAACTGAAGGAACTGTGTATGTTGTCCAAAACTCATACATGAGCATTTCTGCAAAATGATTAGTGTCTCCAGAGAGTTTTGAAGATACTAACAATGTAAGAAGCTTAAGGGGTTCTGGAGCTGTATCAGGTCAGTACTGGTGCTGCTTAGGGCTGCCTGCTTCCCAGAAGGAATTAGGAGAAGAATATTGTTCCTTGCTCCAGACAAATGTGGCACAGAGCAGATTAAATACATCACAACTTTGCTGGTTTGTGGGTCTTCCATTTGAAATTTGAAAGGAAACTCACACTATACTGGTATGTTCCTTTTTCTGCAATAAGCATTTTCTTTGATGCTGTTCAAGGTACCCATTATACATTTGTTCTGTGTATTTGCTCAAAGACTTCTTAAGGAGTAATTCCTGTGATTTTCTTTTTTTCCCATAGCTTTTGAGAACAGCAGAAAGGAGGCCAGAATATGCAAACAGGAATTTGAAGAGGTGAAAAAAAAGAGATATGAGCTGTTCAGCAGGTGCTTTGAGCATGCCTCCATAGCCATTGACAGGATCTACAAGAGGCTCTGCAGGAACAGCAGTGCTCAGGTGAGTCTGCACAGGGGCTGTGCCTTGAAGGCCATACTGGATGCTTTGTTATCTAGAATAAAGTAGCACTGTTTTCCAAAGACCTTAAGAAGAAAATCACAGAAATAAAGACTGCAGAAGTTTAGGGTCAGGGAAGGAATAGGCAATAAGCCTTAGTTTGCTTGACATTAGACAGAGAGAGGTAATCTGTGACCTTGGCTTAGTTTAACTCTGCTTTTAGCAGACTTGTAAATTATCAGAATACAAGTGTGAAATGTAATTGAGTACTTCATTTAAAAATAACATTGGTTTACACATTAGGTTACACTAAAAATAATCATGAGTACAGACAATGGACAATCATAAATCAATGCTAGTGTTCTGTACAAGGTCTTGAAGCACCTTCTACCCCACTTGAAATATTTAGAAAACATAAACAGACATAATATGTTTGCAGCTTTTAAGAAACATGTAGAAAAATTGTCTCACAATTATCATTGTTACTGTTTCTGTGTTAATACCAAAAGTCAAGAGAGAACTCCCAAATGCTTTGGTTATGTCAAATTCCATAGACTGTGGGATGTTTAAAGGATTGAACTCTTGTCTGTCTTAAGATTTTCTTCAGCATGTTGTCTGTTGGTTTGGTTTTCTTCCATGCTTTCTGTGATCTGAGAGGAGACATTTGAAATCAGGGTTAAGTAAGGAAATTCCTCTTGCCTGTCTCCAGTTATGCAGAGGGGAAGAGTCTGTATTATTTTATTGTCTCTTCTATTAATGAGAGAAATAAACCATCTAGTAGAGATCTTGCCCATCATACCTTTAGTGGTTAGGGAAAATGGTGATTCCTTTACAATAATGCTTTTAAATTTAGTCCCTGGGAACCAAGATACAAAGCACAGAAAAAGACTTTAATACAAGCAGTCTTTGTCCAGCTCAAAGCTAGGTTCTGTAAAGCTAACCTTTCACCAAAAAAAGGTAATTTTGCAAATATATTGTCTTCCAGGCCAAAAAAAATATATCTGCTTTTGAAGTCTAACATTTTAATAATTTTAAAAATCTAAGCAGTTACATAAAAGGTGATAAAATCAAGTTTATTCAGTAGTTGAAA
>JAWWEX010000065.1:65231895-65243200 GCA_035583215.1 Arremon brunneinucha
CATAAACAGACATAATATGTTTGCAGCTTTTAAGAAACATGTAGAAAAATTGTCTCACAATTATCATTGTTACTGTTCCTGTGTTAATACCAAAAGTCAAGAGAGAACTCCCAAATGCTTTGGTTATGTCAAATTCCATAGACTGTGGAATGTTTAAAGGATTGAACTCTTGTATGTCTTAAGATTTTCTTCAGCATGTTATGTGTTGGTTTGGTTTTTTTTTTTATGATATCTGTTGTGATCTGAGAGGAGACATTTGAAATCAGGGTTAAATAAGGAAATTTCTCTTGCCTGTCTCCAGTTATGCAGAGGGGAAGAGTCTGTGTTATTTTGTCTGTTCTATTAATGAGACAAAGAAACCATCTAGCAAAGATGTTACCAATCATACCTTTAGTGGTTAGGAAAATGGTGATTCCTTTACAATAATGCTTTTAAATTTTGTCCCTGGGAACCAAGATACAAAGCACAGAAAAAGACTTTAATATGAGCAGTCTTTGTCCAGCTCAAAGCTAGGTTCTGAAAAGCTAATCTTTCACCAAAAAAAGGCAATTTTGCAAATGTATTGTCTTCCAGGCCAAAAAAACTATATCTGCTTTTGAAGTCAAACATTTTAATAATTTTAAAAATCTAAGCAGTTACATAAAAGGTGATAAAATCAAGTTTGTTCAGTAGTTGAAAGTCTGGAAATAACAAATATGGGGCACCATTTCCATACTGGTGTTGTTACTGAGCCTCTCGGATCCTGGTTTGTTGACAAAAATCATTTTCTCCAGGAACTGGATACTGCTGCTCTCAGAATGGATGAACAGCTTCCCTAAAAGGGGAAGCAAACTCAAACTCACTGGTTTCCTCACTACCTCAGGCAGTATTTAAACCTAAATAAAATGATAAATCTCACTACTAACAATTAAATGTGTTTGTTTGTAGGCCTTCCTTAGCCCAGAGAATCCTGAGGAGCCCTATCTGGAAGGGATTGGCTTTCACTGCGTGGCTCCGGGCAAGCGCTTCATGCCCATGGACAGCTTGTCAGGAGGGGAAAAAACAGTGGCAGCCCTGGCTCTGGTGTTTGCTGTGCACAGGTAAAAAAACTGTTCCAATTATTTAATTACAATAAATATAAGAATAATATTGCAAAATGCTATCAACTTTATTTATGGAGTAAGTAAGTAATTAGAATGTTGATTAACATTTTGGTATCTCAATGCAAAATACTGTCTTGTCTTCTACAGCTTTCGTCCAGCTCCTTTTTTTATTTTGGATGAGATAGATGCTGCACTGGACAACACAAACATTGATAAAGTAAGTTGCTCTTTTACTGACAATATCTGGTACCTTCTGTGAAAGGATGGCTACTTCCATTGCAGGGGGTTGGGATACAGAGATTGTTTAGCCTGACTGAATCTGATTTAATTTAGCTTGGATTTAGGGCTGAACTAGTGAGTCTATGAGAGAGAAAAGTCCCATGACTTTTCTTCATTAAAACACCTTCCTGCCCTCTTAATTTCTCCTTCCCTTTCTGGCAGTAATTGTTCAATGTAGCAAGAACAGAGGCTGGAGCACAAACAGCAGAGAGGGGGAGGCTCAGAACAGGGAGAATTTTGTAGGGAGGAATCCAAAAGCTCCCCACATATGCCTGGATTTTCTCCTGTGGAAGCATTCTTTTTCAGAACAGTATTCTACTAGCATTACTGCTCATGTCGGTCTTGGTGGAGCCTAACAAACAAAAGCAGTTGTTTAAACACCAAGTATTTTGGTTTTTCCTCTGATGGCATTAACTGTGATGTGCCAAGTACCCCAAAGTTTGCTTGGAGGGTACCTCTGGAATAGATAGCTGGAAATCTCTACCACTTGTGCCTGCCAGATAGAATTAAATTTATTCTTGGAGATTATTGACTCACTGTGAGAGGTTCCTGGACCTGAATTCCCTAAATAATCCTTGGGATGCAAGTCCACAGGAGTTACCCAGGCCCTGGGGTTGTTTTAACTTGGTGCAGTGTGTTTCAGCAGCATCAGATGGGATGTAGTGGGGCTATAATGAAGATCCCTGAGGAAGTTTTAGGGTTTGGCTCTCTCACTAGTTAGAACTACACTCTGAAGCTTGTAACTTACTAACAAGAGTTCTTCCCATAACTTACTAACAGTTCTTCCAGTAAAAAATTAATTTACATGTCATGTAGATGGATAGAAGTGTGCAGGCAGAGGGCTCATTAAAGAGTTACTGGTTTTCCTTTATGCAGCATTTAATTTATGTTGAGGGAAATTGCAATCTCACCAGTTAATAACTTAAATTTTCTACCTTTAAGTTGCATTACCATTGAGAAACTTGCTGCTATCTGCAGTGAACTAATTTAAGATTATTATACAGCCAGTAGCAAACTTTTCACATGTCTAAAAAAAATTATTTAGGCATTTCCACCTTCCTTTCTAGTTATATAAAGTAAAACTGTTATTCATTGTCACTGCTGTCTTTTTATAGCTTTATTCACTGGAATGAACCATTATTTTCTTAAATATTTTCAAAAAGCAGCACACCTGAGGAGTTGTCTTAAAACCATGCAAAATATCTGGCTTTTAAAACTGGTTTATTTCTCATTTTAACAGTCATGATGGAATTCTGCAGCTAGCACAGTTCAGTCCTTCCCTCACCATTCCCTAATCACAGCATTGTTTCAGGTTGCCAGAACTAACTGAAATACTTGGTTTCTCTCCAAAGGTCTCAAGTTTCATTAGAGAACAGGCACATGAGCAGTTCCAAATGATAGTGATTTCCCTGAAGGAAGAGTTCTATTGCAAGGCAGATGCACTGATTGGAGTGTGTCCTGAGGTAACAATTAATTATGGGTAAATAATGCACACGGGGTTGTGGAAGTGCTGGGTCACACCTGCAGTGAGCCAAGCACACTGATGGTGCTGGGTGTGTCCTGCTGTGCAGGTACAGCTTTGGGGAACATCCTCTGGGGAACTCCAGCTCATGATGTCATCTCCTAGTTACAAAATGCTTATTTAAGCACCAGCAGTGTGTTACATGTGCTCCTCCCTCTTCTCAGTACGATGATGTCATGTTCAGCCAAGTCCTGACCCTGGATCTTACCGAGTACCCCGAGGAGGAGGAGCAGGACACAGCAGAGAAGCCCAGCCAAGGCTCTTTCTTCCAGTAGTGCATGGATGGTGTCAGGGCCAGGTGACAGCAGGAACTGGGCTCACAGCTGGCTGTTAAAACCTGAGTTTGAATGGGGCTGTTAGAGGTTGACAGGGAAATGTTCACTTTTCAAGTGAAGCAGTTTTGCAGAATATTAGGGGGAATCAGGGGAATTAGCTGCTACTCCTTGATGCAGTTTTGTTAAGGAGTGAGAGCCCGAGGCTTTCTGCAGTGTGCACACTGGTACCCAAAGCTTTCATTCCAAGTATTTTGGCTGCAAGAAGTGCTGCAGGTTCATTTCCATAAGTAGAGTATCCCAAAGAACAAACCTCTTGTTTTTCTTAGGAAAAGTCCACAGTGCCAGCATGTTGTTCAGGTGCTCACTGCTCCAAGTCAGGACCTTCTGTGTTGTAGCTGCCTCTGTTTGCCTTCAGAATAGGATTATTTCCTCTTTTCTAAAACAGTAAGGTACTGGAGTGTGTTCATTATCATGGGTGACTTCTGTGACAATCAGACTTCAGTTCTCCACTGCAACCTTACACAAGTATTGGTTAACTGTACAAAAATTTGGGATGCAGCTCTAGAGCTGTGATGTAACCTTGAAAAATTTCACCTCTGAGCTATTTCACCTCATAGAGAAGTGGAAAGAATGAGTCATGCTATAGAGGCAAATGTAATATATACATAAAAATATATAAAAATGTAATGTGGTTATGTAGCTGTCCCAGTACACTGAAGTTACTTCGCTGGCTGTTTCTCATCTAAGCAGATGGAAGTTAATGAATATTTCATCTAAAGTTAATGAAGTTAGGTGAAGAAAAAGTGATTCCAGCTTTCAGTTATCTGGCTTATGTTCCACCTTTCTGTGTGCTGAAGAGCTTCCCTTGGTTTGTGGCTGTTAATAATTTTATCTTGTGTTCAGAGCAGGTTCTTTTTGCCCTGTGGGTTGCTTACACACACCTACCTTGTCATGTGCTGTGAGCCCTGGGCTTGTGCTGGGCCTGTGAGGATCCTGCCTCAGGGAGGAAGATGGTCTGAGCAGGAGTGTAACATGTTTCACAGGATACAGATGTTCATCAAACACTTGTGTTGTTGCCACAGTTCACTGAATAAAATAATTTACTCTGAGGCAGGAGCCAGCATCAGTGCCTTATTTCAGACCTGGTAACAGATGCATTAGGAGATAAAACAATCCCTCACTCTTCTGCTTTTGAGGATTCAACAGATGGCCCTCAGACAGGAGGCTGCTGGACAAGCTCCAGTTCAGCAGTGTCTACAAGGGAAGAATCACCAGTGCTGGGTGTAAGCTCATCCTTACCAAGGGGAGGGATGGGATTTCCTATTGTGGACCCAAATCAAATCAAATCCTTGTGATGAGGATTTGCAAGACTTTACTACCATTATTTAAACCCTAATGAGGGTCATAAATACCTCAGTGCAAGTGATGGATTTTGCTTGGCTTGAAACAACAGGTGCCCAGGTTCTGAGCTGATCATCAGGATCCACAAGAACCTGACTGGGCACTTCCCAGAGCAGCACTTCCCAGCAGCTGCAGGAGCTGGTTGTGTGACAAGAGAGTAAAGACCTGCCACACCAAAGGCAGCAGGCAGCACAACCTGTGATGTAGCAATATTTAAAACATTTCCACAGGTCAGGGAGTGCCAGCCCTGCAGTCTTGTTCCTGCAGATGCAGCAGTTCCAGCCTTTCCTCCCCAGGTGATCCTGTGCCTTACCAGACAAAGGAAAAAACAAATCCTCATGCCAAGAGTGGAAAGCAGGTGGGTCACTGTGCTGTGGTTCCATAAATGTGGAACAGCACTGTTCCTCAGGACTTGGGGATCAGAGATTGCAGCCTGCAAGAATCCAGAAACCCACCTGCAGTTCAGCTGATGGGAGAACTGAAACCCCTCTATTTCAAAGGCACTTTTGACAGATTCAAATCTTGGGGGACTTCACCTGGGGAGGAGCTTGATTCAGTGCTTCACATAGAGGCAAAGAGAAGTTGCATCTGCTTCTGTCTGACCCTGCAGGTCCTGCCTGAGTGGTCTGGCAGTGCCAGGGGAGTGACTCCTTTGACTCTCAAGCTTTACACACAACACATTTATGACTTTAGAAGAGGGAAAGCTAGTATGTACAATTTTATTCCACTTAAAATCATGAAAATACCAGCTCAAAACTTTCCATGCAGCAGATGTAAAACACCTACTCTTAAAAAGCTTCTGGAGTGGGCCTTTGGTGTCTGGAGTTTTTTCATTCTAGAGTGGGCATATCAGACTCTTTGATCCTCTTAGGAGAATCAGTGCCACTTTCTCCCAACTTCCTTTTAGCACAGTCCACACATGATGTTCCTGGGGTGAGAGGGGGGAAAGAAAACACATTAAAATTGCTACATCCAGGTGCTTGGTGTACTTTTTATTCTAAGCACCAGCTAGCAAGACAAACACAATCCTGGTTCCCCCCAAGGTTCTCATATTTGGGTTCTGAATTACATGTAACATGAACCCTGCTAAATGTCTGGGCTCAAGCTCTCCTCCAAAACTGATCTCTAGTACTGACACAAACAACAGGCACTCAGCTCAGGATTCAGCTGCCTTTTGCCACAGCTAATTTAACACCTGTGAAGTTCACACCTGAGTCTGGATCCCTTATTCAGAGGCCCCAGCTTGAGCTGGAGGGTTGAAATAGATTACCCCAGTGGTCACAACTTGAACCATCCCTGAAGTCTGCAGCAAAAATCCTTGGTGTAAGCTGCTGTTGGAAGTACATAAACAGCATAACTGGAGAGTAAAGTGAATGGAATAGAAATTCCTTCAAAAGCAGAAGGTTGTGAGGTATTACATGCACAAATCCTCTTGGGTTTTTTACTTGGTCTGTATTCTGAGCTACAAGTAAACAGGTGCTTTAACTACCTAAAGGTGGTGCTAACAAGTTAGTAAAGAAGGAGTTAAATGCAATGTCAAGAGGGACTGGAATAAATGGTACTCAAGGTTTTGGTTTCTGTTGTGCCTAATTGTACTTATCGAAATTGGGATTTATGAATTTAGTTGAGAGAAAGGTAAGTTTAAAATCCCACTGGAATTACAGAACTGATCTCTGGCTTTACACCTGCACACAAGTGTCTTGGAGCTTGTGTGCAATTTTTGATTGGGAACAAGCAGGGTTTGCACCTCCTGCATGCCCAAGGCACTTACATTCAGTACCAAATGATACTTCTATCCAACTCTGATGTTGGCTGCAGCAGCACAGAGCTCTCAGGAGTGGAATCTTTTAAAGTTGTTTCACTCTATCTTTTCCATCAGTTGGAATGTATTATTGCTTGGGTTGTTCACAGAAATATCACAAAGCAACCTGAATAGCTCAGCTGTAAAATCAGATTCAGTATCACACCCTTGAGATTCACTCTTCCTGACCCCCTTAAGGGAGGCTTTTGGAACAGAAACCTGTATTTGGACATCTAAGCCAAAAATCTCATTGATGTTAGCATGTAAAAGCTCCAGAAAATGTATTTAAAAAGTTACTAGCATTCACCAGAGTACTCTGAGGTAATACTGTCATTTGTCATTTGATAAACCTGAAAAGGCCATCAGTTACCTGCTGCTAGGCAGAAAGAAAACCAGAGAGTAAAAAAGAGCATTCAGCAAACTTTCAGAGCTAAATGCACAGTAATTACTTAATTACTTTGGAAATAATTTCCTTGTGTGGGTAGGATAATGGAACTTTCTGTGAAAATAAAAACATTACTTACCCAAGAGTGTTGTGCTGTCCACCCGATCAGCATCTAGAGAAGTGTAAGAGATATCAGCAACACACATGAGCATCCAGGAAGGTTTTACACTTTTATGCACCATCCCAAAGCAGCAAGGTTGTATTTAGAATCCCAGAATGGTCTGGGTTGGAAGGGATGTTAAAGCTCCTCCAGTTCCACCCTCCTGCCAAGGGCTGGGACACCATCCACTATCCCAGGCTGCTCTAAGCCCTGTCCAGCCTGGTGACCATCCAGCCCATTTTTTACCCACATCCTCCAAGTCTTCCTTTTTTCCCTTTTTAAAAGTAAGGGTTATGTTTCCTCTTTTCCAGTCAGTGGGAAATTTCCCAGTTGACAGAGTTTTTCAAATCATATGGTTAAGCAACTTCATTCATGGTTTAGCAGATTGAGAATTTCACCAGGACATGATTGCTCCAGCCCAAGTCACTACCAACCCTGACCTCAGGTGCAGCTGAGCCTCTCCTGTTGGGCTCTTTCACCTCTCCTAGGAACTGGTCCTCAAAGCATTCCAGGATTCCTGGGCTGCCTGTGGTTTGCTGTGTTCCTTTTCCTGTAGTCCCCAGTCTGCATCAGGCTTATCTTGGTTTTGCATTTCTCATTTCTTTGATATAACTCTCTTAACAAACTCCCCCTCCTACATTCTAGAATAGACTTTGTAAACAGGCGCAAAAAAACCAAATCCTGACAGTTTGGTGATGTACAGAGCACTTCTGCACACCTGAAAGTGGTTTTGTTTGGGATCTTGACTTGTAAATGAGGTCACAAGGTTTTCAAATCTGAGTAAGGTCCCTCTTCTTACAAGTCTGTTGCAAATCAGACAAACTTCCTGAAATCTCAGTGGTGTGATAAATATTTTTTCTAGCCTTCATGGAAAGAAAAACATAATGCAGTCTAATTGGAATGTTCATCAAGTCACAAATACCAGGATATTAATTTGCACACACACTTTTCAGGGAAAGGTTCCTCCTATGCAGCAACTGGGAATAATTTTAGACAAAACAGTTTCACTGGAATGATAAACAGAAGAGCTTTCAAATAGTGATTCTTCCCAAGGTCATTTAGTTATTTTCCTCTGTTCTCTGGATAAACCAAAACTGAACTGTCCTTGTTTGGAAAACATTAAAGAAATCTCTCTTCTTAGACATACAGTTGTTGTTTCTCTTCATTCTCTTCACAACCCTAAGGGTACTAAGCCAAACACTTACTGGATGCAGTGATTAAATTCCCCATTCTATGCTCAGTCAGATATTGTGGCTCAACCAGCTTATCCCACCAGCTAATCCCCTCAATTCTCTTAATCTCTTTTCCTGACAAGTCAGATTTCTGACAATGTAATACTCAATAAGCTCAAGCAGTTCACATCATAAATACATGTTAAGTGAACATCTTTACCAAATACTAACAAAGACACAAATCCAGAATTCAAGATTAAATTTGCAAGAATCCACAGACCTCCAAAATCCACAGATTTAAAAAAAAACCATCTAGTTACAGTTTGGCCACATGTCCCTCACAAGCAACAAAGCAGCACATGAGGTCAGTGCCTTGGACCAGCTGCAGTTTTCAGGCAGGGCAAACTGCCCAGGACCTGCTGCAGATTGTGCTGTTGATGAAGCCACATTACCTGGACTTCTCTGTTTGCAGATTTGAGCAGTCAGATCCTGGACATACTCTGGGAATTGTTGGAAGCAGTCCCCATAGGACACCACTTTTATTCCATGCAGCAGCATATCTGCCTGCAGCTTAAAAAAGTGGTCTTCATTTTCTTTAAGCACCAACATGAAATGTTCTAGATCCACTTTGTTCTTGACTGTGTAAAGAAAAAGAGCCTGGAATATCTGGTCACGCAGAGTCTCTCCACAGCCCAAAAACAAAAAAGATTTGGTTCTGTACAAGTTCTGGAGAACCTCCTGTGAAGGAACAGAAAGAAAGAAGAGCCACATTTACTTCAGCAGACAAAAGCCAAGGTCAGAAGTTTTAAAATACATCAGCCAGAAAAGGTTCAGCAGAGCAGAACCTCACTTGTGACCTGAAAAACGCAAATGTTTTAGGACCAGGCCAAACTGACATTTCAAAACCATTGTTTCTACACATAAAAAGGGGCAAATTTATAATACAAATATGGCAGTTGGAACAAGATGATCTTTAAGGTCCCTTCCAGCCCAAGCCATTCCATTTAATTTAAATAGGCATGTAAGTGCTGCCAGCAAGGGAATTTAAATTCAAATAATTGGGGTAACAGAATATTGTAAATCAACCTCTACATATGGAAAATGAATATTCCTGACCAAATGTTTGACTTCCTATGACAGCTAATATGACATTAATCCAGGATCCTGGTACTGGGTTAAACCCCTAAGAAACCCAGCAATCACATGATGATGAATCCTTGTCCTGGTGTCCAGTATTTTGAGGCTCCTGTTCTTTGCAGAGATAAACACAAACTGTGACCTCCAGCTGTGAGGAGTTTAGTTGTGATTTACACAGCCAAGGGCACAGACTGCCCTTGCAACAGAGCCATCTTCCTGAATAATTCTGAATAGTTCCTCTGGTCCCTAAGTATTTAATTTATCTGATCCCACAGAACCTTAGATATCTTGTCTGCAGTGGATTACAAGAAAACTGTTTGGCAAAACATAGTCCAAATTTTAAAGGTCATACAAACCATGACTTCAGGATCTTGAGTAACATCTTTATATCCTGAGGGATCGAGCACCATTCCACAGGGATCTGTATATAAGCCATGAATATGAAGAACTCCATATTTTACATGGCCCCTTGCCCACTGAAGAACCTAAAGCACATAATGTAAGATACATCCTTTTATTATTATATACCACACTCACCATGAATCTGCAAAACTATACAGCTGAACTGACTTACAAACCACTTAAAAGCAGAAATAACTCCTTCTGCACTTTCCTACAGCAAGAGATTGTTATGATTTAAAGTGAGCTGTGTAATTAGTAATTACAAAGAGATGATGGCTGACACTGCAGCTGTGTCTGCTTTTTGGGTTAAACAGCCAGTCAACCAAGAAGCAAATTCCAGCAGCACTGACAGAAAGGTATGAACAGCAAATTAACTACCAACCAGGTGAAATTCTATTTGGCATCTTAACAATGACTTTAAACAAGTTAAATAATTTGTGGGTTTTTCCAGTTGACAAACATGTCACTGAAATTCTCCTTGGTAACTGTTACCAGATTATTCAGAATAAAGAGATACATAAAAGAAATGTCTGGGCATTAAACAGGAAAACATCTTTCAGTGCAGCTTATGTGCCAACTTGTCATAAATTAAATCTAATAATTTTACTGCTCTCATCGTACCTTATCCTTATCTTTAAGGTCTAAAGATTCCATGGGTTTACCCTGCTGCTGACCAAATATTTCAAGCAGGTTATCATAGTTTGTAGTCAGAACCATCGTGCCTCTCTCCATGAGCCTCAGGATGGACTGCAGAACCACAGGGTTCTGAATGTGCTGCTCTAAATTATCAAACACCTCCATTAGGCAATCCTGGAAGAAGTTGGGCTTGGTGTCCCCGGTACGCTGAGGAAAGAGGAGAGGAACAGTTGTCTGGGTTTCTCAAGAGAGCTTGTAATACAAATACAGTAGAACAACACTAAAATTAGCTTACCCTGGGTTCAGACACACCAGTATTTTATCAGTATTCAGCTATTCAGTATATCCTGGATATCCCTGGGATATAGTATAAAGAGGGATGGAGGGGACAGCAGTTTCTGTGTTTTCATTCCTGACTGAGAAAACTTTATATGATTAAATCTGCTATGAACACATGCAGACTCACTGTCACACTGGGGCTCTGAGAGGCTCACCCCAGCCTACATTTAGCACTATGTCTGTCATCCAGATTATTTAAACTAGAAGGAAGACTTGACAAAGGTCTTAACACTGTTTGAAAACCTCTGGAAACTCAGATGGATGAGTGAGACTGGGCATGCACAGGCTGTCCTCAGGGCAGTGTAATCTGCACTGGTTGTTCACAGTGTGTGGCCCCAAGGCCATCAGCAGCTATCTGTACTTACAGGGTCTCTCCAGTTATAGCCACAGATCTAGAAATTTCTCTTTCAATCTCATAAACTTTACAGCAAATATTTAATAGTCAGGACTCTTGTTTGCATTAATTCTGATGAATGCTAACTTATACTAAAACTCAGGGATTTTTTAGCCTCCCCAAAATGTACAATGTGGTGTATGACTGTGACATTCACGTTCCCTGAACATGATTCCTGCACCCAGGGTTTTTCTCCTGGGAAGCTGAAAGGCATTGAGAAACCTCAGAGAAAAGAAAAACAAATCTTAGCTCATTTGCTTCTCCTGTGTTGTGCTCACATGTGGAATGTGTTTGGAGATTGTTTACCCACAGGTGATTGT
>JAWWEX010000065.1:65251187-65284680 GCA_035583215.1 Arremon brunneinucha
TACTTAAGAGAATTAATACAGCATTACTTTCTAACACAACACATATAATATTCATTTTAATATTTGCGAAAAGCCAACCATAAAATACATGGACTTTACACAAGAAAGTTTGCTTCTCAATGTAGCTGAAGTTTGTTAACAGACCAAAACTTGTACTCATACCACAGCCTTCCTTGTGCCTCAATGAGCATGCAAAAAATACCTATTCATCTCAGAGACTGATGACACTCTTGCTAAAATTAAATTAATTTAATATCTTAAAAATGCGTGAACATTGTAAGCTCCATCTGTGCTCACAGGATGTTCTGATCCTTTCCCTTTTGTTTATTTAGCAATTATGTCATTAGCTTATGTAGAAAAATAAGATCAAAAAATAATTAACCAGCCAAGCCACAAATATTATTTCTTTCTGCCTGGTAATAAGAGCTAATTCCAGCAGTAGTTATTAATTTTCACTCAACTTACTGATTCCTTCCTTAGTCCTCATGTAATCACTGTAATTTGCATGAGCATGGAGGATGTACAAGGTCTGGTGGTTGGAACAGGAGACCACACAGTTCCTCATCTTGCTTGTTGTGTGAACCTGAGAAGTTGTTTTTACAGCCTTTACAATTTAGGTATCCCTGCCAAGTGAGAGTAAGGCTGTTTATGAACAGCCAAACAAAAGTCCTGATTTACTGCAGAAAAGCTGTGCTGAGTGATAGGACTTACCTGTGTCTTGTTTTCCCTCATTTTTACAGTACATGAGAAAATCTTCCAGGAAGGAACAAAAACGACATTGTTAATTTAAATGATTAATGCTTTTATACACAGACACACACAGGAGTTCTTATAAAATATAGTTCTTACTGTTTTTATCATCTCAACTCACATGTAATCTTCCAAAGCTCAATAAAAGGCTGTTGTAAAATGAGGAAGGAAAAGAACAAATTTCAAAAATAACAAAGCCTAAGTACCACCGCAGGAAGGAAAGGAAGTGAAGAGTCATGCTCTGCTTTTCTGTTGAGACAGAACAGAAATGGAAATATATCAAGATAAGAAGGTGGCAGCATCTGGCACTTGGCAGAGGCTCCTGTCCCTGCCCAGTGACTCAGAATCCAGGCAGGTGGACACTTCGGCAGAGGGCACCAGAGCAGCAGGGATGAGGTGTGGTGCTGGCTCTGCCTTGCTCAGCCTGATGCACCTAAAGGCTTGCTGTGCTGTGAATTCTTGTAATTCATATTGCTTCAACATTTTTGTCACACCACGAGAGAGGTGCTGAGTAACACTGGGAGCTCTGGGATGGCAGCAAAGCAGGCATGAGATGGAAGCAAAAAGGCAGTAAGGAGCTCCATGAGAATCTGGGGCACATCCACCTGAGTCAGCATTCTGCATCCCACACCACCAACAAGACCAGGAGGATTGTGAGACTTGCCCATTTAGTAAGCAAAACTTCTGATGAGAAATCATCAAAGCAAAGTTTCTTATCTTCCTTATAATTTTTTTTCTTTTTTAACATCAGGTGCAGCTGGAGGATAGATTTATGTAGATCTTTTCCATTCCAAGTAGCCTGAAAACACAAACATGAGTAACTGCATTGATACTCTGCAAATTCATTATATACAGCATCAAAGAACTGCAGAAGGTGTTTAAACAAATCTGATGTTTGATGAGTTATATAGTATAATTTGTGGAAATTTAATGGTTGGGAGAGAAGCATTCATGGTGGAACATTGATTTTACACATTCCCTTAGATCCTTCAAGCATTTCTTGCACAAAGAAAATCTAAACCTTGTGTGTTATGGTGGAGATACTGAGCAAGTCCTTCCACAGTGGAAGGCTCTACTCTGCTGTCATCCTTTATTATTTTAAAAGAAGCATATCTAACTAGCTCTGATAGTTGCCTCTATATCCTATGGGCTTGGATGGTATTTAACACACTCTTTAATGAATACTGGAATTTTTTGCAATGGTTATGTTGGATTGATATAGTCTTCTGCCTTTGTCAGTGGAATTTTACGAAAGGAAATTAGGTTTTATTAATATGATGGTCAAGCACAAGTACTAAAGTTTCTATTTTTTGCCATCTGACATTTACATGAAAGAATCTGGGTGCTGTGAAATAACAAGAATTTTTTATACATGCTTGCAGCCACCTGGAAAAATATTTCATTCTGATATCACAGGTCTCAAAATAGAATTTTTCCATTATTATCAGTTTTACAGGTCATGTTGATAAGTAAAATTTATAATGATGGCTATTCTGGTACCTTGGTTTTATATCAGTTTTATATGGAAAGTGGGATATAAAAATTGAATGGTGAGATTATGCCATTTGACATTCACAATGGTATTTTACCTATTTCTCTCAGTCATACAAGCTAAAATGGAGAGTCAGTTTTAATGTATAATCTGAAAAACATTTTTAGGGTGGCCACAAATGTCAAATCCTAGAATCACGCCTACACATTATCCCCTCTTGTATGGAAAAAAAAAATAAAAAAGGAATTGAAAATTGAGACTATATGTGGTAGAGTCAAAACTAATTCTTGTGGGTTTTTAAGAACAGGAAGAAACAGCAATGTGAACAATGGAGATAAATTATAACAGATTTAATGATCAACTGAAATTAGATCTGAAAACAGTAATCATAAAAGCAGACACTGTTTTCTGTTTCAAATGCTGAAGCAGTGTGTCATGCAGGAAGAAGTGCTGTGTAACTGGGGAAAGCAGATATTAAAAACAATCTGATTCCACTATTATCTAGCAGGATCGGTTCCCAAGGAGAAAAGATGTTCATCTGCCAACTTTTTAACTATTAAGAAAATGCTTAAAGATAAGCATTATAAAAGTGACTCTGATGGAGGTCTAAAGCAGGCTGTGAGAATTTAAGTGCTCATCTTTGTTGTCTTATATAATAAGAACCATAGGTAATTTCAGATCCCACTTCTTTGAATTTCATCAGTGCAGTACTGTGGTAATCCATGTTGTAATATTAAAAATTGGTGTTAGTATGTTACTGCTGGTAATGGAATTAGATTCTGAGGGAAAGCACAAGCTACCTGAACACTACAGGAACACAGTATAGAAAGTGGTAGAAGTCTCCACTAGGAAAACTAGGAAGTACAAGGACATCCTCAGGCCCTGACCATTTCCAGTTTCTGTGAGTTTAAACCAAGGTTGCAAAGAACATTTACCATTTTAGCTTCTGGTACCACCTTCTGCTTCTGATCAGGGCACTGACTACTCCAACAATGTCCACATTTCTAGTGTAACATTTAGGAGAGGATTCTGCAAAAGATGGCAATTGCAGATTGAAAATTTTCTGTGGTGTAGAATCCCAGAATGGTTCGGGTTCAAAGAAGTGTAAAGCTCATCCAGCCCAGCTACTGCCATGGGCAGGGACACCAACTAGATCTGGTTGCTCCAAGCCCTGTCCAGCCTGGTCTGAAACACTTCCAACTTACACTTCTTTTGCAATTCATAGTAAGGCTCTTGCTGAGTTAAAGGTGAACTTTGTAGATGTCTTAGTCTTCTGTGTTTGTATAATCTCAAAGGTCTGTGACTACAGCAAGAAAACCCTGCTTCAGAAATTAATAGCTGTTCCTAATATAACCACTGATACTTGACAAGCATTAAACTTGTTTTGGTGGAAAAGTCTAAATAATAAAGATTATTTCTTTAATAAAATGGATATAAATGACACTTTTATTTACTACCACCACATTTCTTGTAAAGGAAATGTTACTTCATATTTATGAAAATGAATATGTTATTTTTTCTGAAACAAGAATTATTTTTCCAAAACTGAGAAGGTCTCAGAGGGATGGCTGGGTACTCTAAATTAAGTTTGTCTACATGGTGTTAAGAATCTTCATCAGTATTGTTAAGGTGTTAAATAATGTCAAGTTTTATTAATAGTGATTATTGCATTTTAATGTCTTCTCAGTATGTATATAAATTTTATGTTGTTACAAGCAAGGTTTTGGGATGTTTGTGTTTTATTTATGTTTGCCACAGCAGATGGAAAAGGTTCCTCCCTGAGCTTAGTTTTGGAGCTGACACAGGATTTCATATGATTATGAAATCAGATCTGTTGCTGTGCTGAAGGAGGAGGATGTGGTAATAGCAAGTGATGTGTAAAGCATGACTGTGCAGAAGAGGGGATGACAGAGGAGCTGAGGTGGCAGCTGCAGAGTTTTCTCTGGCTATAGGCAAAGAAGGGAAAGCATAAGTAAAACTGACAGAACAGAAGAGAACATTTCATGTTTGGGAAACAAATAAAGGGTTTAGTGAAGAATTTGTTCCCAGCTGTTACAATCCACTTTAATCACAGAGGAGAGCAGTCTGTGGATTAACAAATCTTGAGGTTCAAATTTTCCCCAAAACACGAGAACATGTACTTAGGGAAAGTCTTACAGCTGACAGGTTTTTTTGTATTTTTTCAATGTAATTTTTTCCCAGTTCTTTCAGGCTCATCCAGTAAAGCCAGACTAAATAACTAAGGTGATTCATGGAGCGAACTGAGTGGGCAATTCCAGCTATGTGAGTTCATAACCACAGTGAGCTAGCAGAGAGGTCACATGCCTAGATTTCTAGAAAAATGAAAATTAGGATATTGTGCTACTGGTATGTAAGGAATATCTTTATGTGTGTTAACTGTAGTTAGTCTTGGCATTGATGGGTAAATTGCTGTGAATTCTCAACACATGAGTGATTGACAAAAAAAGAGAGAAGCAAAAATAGAAATTAAATTATGTGTGTCAACCAGGTCTCCACTGGATGCACCTTCTGAATTGGCTCATCCTCAGGCTGTCACAAGTGCATAGCTGAGAACATGCTTGAAATGATTACTAGTCTGGCATTTAAATTTAAAGACTGTTGATTGAATCAGCTTAAGTATTAACCAATTTTGTCCCCATTTCAGCTAATTGGAATCTCCAGTAATGGAATATCCCAGCCCTTCAGTGCCTTGTTGTGGAGACACATATTTCTGGCACAGCTGGATGACTGAGCTGTTGCTTAAAAAAGCCACTTTCTGTCAGCTTCTCTGAAATAATTCAGGGAAATTTTTTTTTTGCCTTGTTTTCATGCCTGAGTCAGCATTTGGTAGCTGTTCTGTTTGTGTGCCTTGCCAAGCTGTTTCTGTCCTCTGCTCTCTGAAGTGGGTGATGAAGCTTTCTGTCATTGCAGGGAGGTGTTCCTGACACAGACTCTGCCCTCCTCACTTGATTCTCACATGCAATGTCAAGAGCAATGATGAGTTTTGTGAAAAGTGCATATTATATGCCTCTATGCAGATATTTACTATTTGTATTATGTTGTATTGATCACTAGTGCTGTATTGACATTTTAATAGTGTGGTAAATGTAGTTTTGTAGTTAAAAGGTAACTTTTGTTTGCATTTGAAAAGCAAAAGCCATGCACACAAGCAAAGCCAAGCAGGGGATTCATTTTCCATATTGGGGAAAAAATTGAGAGAAAAAAGCAAATACATGAATCCGCACTATCACAGAAACTGAAATGGCTGCTGAAAGCCACAATGAAAATCACTTAATTGAGAAAAGCAAAATTCTGAGTGACAAGTTTATATCAACTTGATAACCTGTTAAAAATAAACAGAAGAAAAATTTAGAAATAGAAAAAAAAGCTATGGACAAATCATGCTAAAGAGATGGAGCACTGGCAAGCAGCATGGAAAAGCAGTGACGCTGTCAGTCAGCAGTTGTAGTCAAAGCCCAAATCATTTCACATCACAAACAGAGCTGTGAAAAAGCTTTATACAATGTAAAACCACTGTAGTTTCAGGCAAAGAGGAAAATCTCTAAAAAAAAAAACAGTCAGAAAAAGCTGGGATTGGTGAGGTTATCAGTAAAATCACCAACCCCATGAGGCTGAAAACCCTATGAGAGAGGGAAGGTTTCTCATCAACCTGAAAGCAGCACTTCATTCAAAATGCCAAGGATGACCTAAGCATTTGCACAAACTGTGAAGGCTTTGGGGTTCCTTCAGTCTTCTCCAAAGACAGAACTGACTTAAAAAGAATTAATGAACTAAAGTGAAAGTAAAGACAAATCAAGATATGGTCCTTTCCAGAAAACCAAGGCCCCGCCAGATTTTTATCCTAAGATTAGTCATCAAAGAGATAATTGAATAGCAAAAGCCACCAAACTTCTCATATTTAAAAAAAGTTTTTGACAGGCTTTAGTATCAATGTCATCTTGAAGTTTTATTAAATCCAAGAAAAATAATAGACATGAAAACTCTTCTAGCAAGGCATAGTTTCATATTTTAGGTAAGCATAGCTTCAAGGAACATTTTAACAGAACTGAGTGTCAGATGAAAAAGTCTTTTTTCACCTTTATGCCACTGCCTGCTTCATTATGAGAAGGGATTATGAGAATTATATGAGAAAGTATTTATCATTTGGCTTATGTAGCACCAGATAGCTCAACAACAGCAAGCATGATTTGGATTTTGCTGAAGATACTGTGACCACCCTACCAACAGGATTATGAAACACCTTCTTCAAAATGAACCAAAATCTTTAATAAGTAGCAATTACCAAAATCAAGACAGTGCTCGCCAATTTGCAGTTCTAATTGTCTGCAAGATATCAAGAGTAGTAAAGGTGATACCAGAAGAGGTTTAATTAGGCAGCACAACAAGAGCTTTCCCCAGCTTAAACACTTGCAGTTTATCACTGCTTGGACTTGTAGGCATATTAAAGGCTGTATCAGTCAGAGCTCTATCTGCTCATAAATCCTGTTAATCTCTAGGCAACACTTAGGATATGTACATTGTGTCCTGAGTGATGAACTTGTATTTTATATTCATCATAGAGAAATAATTATTACAGGCATGAGAAACACATTCCATGTCAAGAGTCATCCCTTGATTAAACAATCTGAGCTAAATGTAACTGAGAAGGGACTAGAGGAGGACCTGGGCAGCAAGGTAGTTTTGCACCTGATTACCTTAAGAATGTCCTTTAATTTGATGAGCAAATATTATTTACTTGCTTAATAATGCATTCTATACACACTGCCATAGATAAGTCTACAATACATATTAAAAACAAGATGTTAGCTGTTGCCTTGATATTTCCATGTACTTACAAACACAACTGTTGAGACTATGAGGAGAGATTAAACCCCCAGGAGGAGCTAAACATCCTTGGACTCCTCCTTGCAAACAGTATGGGTGACAGGAGAGTTGGATTAAGAACAGCTTTGGGCCTCACATTTAAGTGTCAGACTCATGGTACTCTCCACTTCTGATTTTAATACATAATGAATGTGGATTAGTATTTTTTCTAGGTCAGCATGACAATGTATGAGTGTAGATTTCAGTTTTGCAGTGGTATATATAAAGTAAGCAAAAGACTTGATTTTATCTTTCAATAAAGGTTTACCCCTTGTTTCTCCCTGGAATGCAAAGTCAGAATGACTTCTAATCCTGTTTGCCATCCAAGATGGAGCCAGCCAGGTCATGAAGAGGGAATCAGTTTTGTGGATCCATGGAACTGATCAATCACTATCAGTCAGGGAGCTGGAAATGCAAAAGCATACATTTTAAAGCTTTATCCTCAACACTAACCCAGGCTCAGAAAATGGTTGAAGTGGCAGAGACCTCTGGAAATCATCTTTTCCAGTCCCTCTTCTTAAGAAGAAATGCAATAGAAGTGACTGAAATGTAAATACAGGACTGGATTGCAATTTGAAGTGTGTGCTGTCAGTGGTAGGCAGGAAGAAAGCAGTGGTAAGATAGAAGGAGCTGCATATTTAGCTATGAAATGCTGTAAGTACAGCACTGTTGACCCTTTCTGCATTCCAGTCCACCTCCTCATAGGCTTTGGCTTAATGAGAAACCTTTGTAGAATACACAAAGACCAATACATCAAATGCACCATTCTGCACAAATTTTTTTCTCAACACAGTATGTGCCACTTCTACTGTTTTAAAAAAATTTCTTTGGGATTGGACTAGGTTTACTAAATGACTTTGCAAAAAAGCACTGTTGCGTCATGAAAATGCAAGCAGTAGCTAAGGTGAAACAGATTATCACCAATCTGCCTGGTTACATACACATAGACAAAACAAAAGAACCTCAGGACAAATGCTTTGGGTTTAATTCTGAAATCCTCAAATTAAATTTAGCAACAAGAATTTTCTGGAGCCTAAATAGCTTTTAGTATTTGTCCTCAAATATATAGCTTGACCTTAAACATTTCTCACAGACTTAAACATGTCATTGAAAATCAAATCCTAGTGGGCATGCCAAAATGTAACTTCAGGGCTCAAACCCTACTTTGCTAATGGCAAATATGCTGGTAAATGCCTGTAATATAGTATTTCTCCCTTCTGTGGGGCTGTCAGTTCTCTCCCAGTCTAACCAGGGAATGCATGGGGTGGTCTATCCCCATCTCTTTTCCTGGAGCTGAGCATGCACACACTGTCTGCCCCCAGGTAGTAATTCCTGAGCTCACAGGGAATGCACCACACATTCCCTGCATGGATCTCAATTCCCAGCTGCTCTCAGTGCCAGGGCACAAGCCTGGACAGCCTGGAACTGAAGGGGTTAACACTAATGCCTTTGTCAGTTAGGTCAATCCTTTAATAGCCAGTCTAGGCTTCATAAATTCAAATTCCCCTTTGTGCTGGGCCAAGGGGAAAAGATAGGGTGATGCATCTTTAAGCAGTGAAGATGAGATCACCTCCTTTTTATAGAAACTGAAGTCATCCAAGAGCTGCACAGCAGTAGGCTGAGCACGTTTCCCAAGCTGCATAAAAACAGCACTATCTGGGAATTTCTTTCCAAATAAAAAGGGAGCACATACCCAGCCAGCTCTTATCTCAAAATATGACTCTTAGACACTGCTTTCATTTCTTGGGGAGAACTGGGGGATTTGACTGGCTTTATGTTATTACTTCTCCAGCCATTTAAATCCATCTTTACAGTTGTGAAAGTGAAAACCAGATCGTTCATTTTCCACTGGATGTGATGAGAAATCATTGTAGCACTTTGAATCTCATCCAGACAGGAGCAAGCTGATGCAGTGATAGAGCAATCAATATTTTTAAAGATAAAGCAATAAATCCCTCATTAAAAAAAAAAAATCATCCTGTCCTAATACTGTGCAGTATCATAGAGGCCTGAAGAGAAAGAGTGTATATGTTCACAAAATAGACCTTGCCCCCATGCAAGCCCACAAAAACTCCTGCACACAGACAGACAGACATGCAGTCTGAATCATTCCTGGGTTGAACAGAGGCCAGAACCAGGATTCCTGCAGGAGTGATGACACCATCACAGGACATGTCTGCAGCCATGGTTTGCCCCCTATAAAAACCCCAAGAACATACTCTAAATTTAGAGTCCAGTAGATACACCCATAAATCAGTGCAGTGCCTACATTTAAGCACACATTGTGCAAGCTGAGTGACATCACTTTGTTCTGACTGTTCTGTACCTTGCTCTGCTTACATAAGTCTCACTACAATCAGCTCTCCTTGTGTTTCCTAGTTTTAGAAAAGGCTTAGTAGTTTCATGCAAGGACTGGATATGTTTTGAAGTTTGTCTTTGACTGGTTTCACACACTAGCTTTGTCTAGCAGAGGAGAAACTCAGAGAGGGTGAAATGATTTGACTACGTTCCTTCAGTGCTGGCCATAGTTCAGGTCAGCAGTCTGTTCACTGGAGCCTTGTGCTCCTCATGCCTGTTCAAAGGACAGGGTTCAAAGAGGATTTTAACACTTGGTGTTAGCAGGAATGAAGGAGGGTGAGGAGTGAGGTGGGTTGAGGCCCTGAAAGTTTTTACTCATGGAGTAAAGGGTGAGAAGATGAAGCACTGCTGTGGTGTCTCTTTGTCACAGGTTCCCTGAGCCACAAAGAGCCACTTAGGGTGACAACTATAAGGAAGCTTGGTCATTAATGAGTCAGGACTGTGACAACAAGAAAGCACTGCACAAGGATGTGTGCTGGGATCTCACACAGACCAGAAGGAATCTGTGCAGCTCCCTGGTCATTACTCATTTCAGGCCCAAACTTCTCCCTGCCTATGGCCCCATTCCTGTGTCCATTCAGCTGTGCCCTGGGAATGAATAACCAGGGACAAGCTGCCCTGGCTGTCCTGGCCCTCTGCTCACATGGAGCTGAGAGCTTCCCACACAGTGCAGCAGCCTGTGGGGAGGCAGAATCACACACACCTGGGAAAGTGCCAGGTCCTGCAGCATCTTTTAGGGAAAATGTAAAGCATGGAAGTAGCTGGGAGAAATGACCTCACCTGTTTCTTGAAACCTGTATGTGTGTGCACAGATGTGGAGCCCACAGCTGATGTTATTTTGATTTATTAATGTATTTGCTGGGTTTTACTGTGGTACACACAGACCTCTTCTGTCTGTGTTACAGTGCAGTGGGTCCTGCTAGGATTGGCATAAATCAGAGAACCACAGAATGAAAACTGTGATTACAGTAGAATGCGGATTTCATTTCAGAAATAATGTGTTGTTCTGTAGCTGTCCTTTCAGATTTCACTTTCATAAGCCTCTTAGAAATTCAGCTGTGAAATTTCACCCCACCTTCATTAACAGCCAAAACCCAAGTGCACTGCATGCCATGAAAAGCAGATAGCGTAGGACTATCTGATATATCTGTACAAGGTAGTTATATTAAAGATTTATGATATTTACTAAAACATGGCCATATCCCTAGCTTGCACAGCTCCACTGGTACATACCCAATACACCCCAGCTGGGAATGCAGCCTTCAAAACCTTTACTCATTTGATTGTTGAAAGGCTGAGGCACAGAAGGTCTCACAAAATAATTTACACTCATCTGGAATATCTGTGTAATAAAGCAAGAACTATGTGTTTTCCACATCTATTGTATTTTCTGTCATTTGTCCAGGCACAAAATATTGAGAGTTGTTTCAGCTGAGTTTTTCTCCTGGAAGAAGTTTCTAAACCAGGGATATCTAGTTTCTAAACTAGAGATATTCTTTCAATTTAGTTCTCTACACAATCCTAAATCACCTGAATAATAATAAGGCATGAGTGTGCATGTATATGTCTGAATGTTTAGAAGATTTTTGTATCTTTTCACTGACTTTTCCTTAACACCAGTCACTCTACAAGTACATTATAACTCTGAAGAAATAATTTCAAAGACATTGTAGCATTGCATTTTTTGCTGTCCAGCTAAGATGTTGACTTGAACCAAACATCAATAACAAGAAGGTCTCACCACTGAAAAAGTGTAATACCTCTAAAATTAAAAGCTCTGGCTTGTTTGTTAAGGCTCACTTTGTTGCACAGACAGAAATTAAAAGGAGTGACACAAAACCAAAGGCCAGCATGACTGGTTTTCTGCCTTAATTGTGGCAGCTGAGCTGCTGCAGAGCCCTGTGCTGTAATTCCTTTCCAGCCATGCTTGGAGTGCCCTGTGCCTGTCAGGAGGCACACTGCTGCTGCTGCTTATCATCAGAGGAATAGCAGAGCAGGAAAAGGCATTTCCTGTGCTGCCCACAGGCTCAGAACACCCTGCAGAGATGTGAGGCAAGTGCTGAGCCATCCCTGGAAGGCAGCCACATCTGGAAGCTGGATAGCAAGGAGGAGCCGGCATTCCCATCATCTAGGTTTGAAGAAAGGTTGGAGGATGGGGAAAAAAAGGGAAAAAAGAAACAAAATAAGGAATGAGACTTGCAACCAGCTAAAGAGAAAGCAGATTTTTATGATGATGAAATGTTGGGTGACATCCAACTTAAAGAAAAGACCTGACAGTTCAGGATGCTTTTGTTATAATAATTTCTTATCTGACTGCTGCCATATGTGATTTTTGAAAGACTTCTGACATCTAATTTCTCACCCTTTGTTCATAAGCAATAACTTGTGTGTTTAATCTCTTAGAGGACTCTCTTCTTTTGTCCCTGCACAGTAATTAGACCTAGCATAATTTAGAGCCTCTAGATATTGCATGTGTGGGATACTGTAGCATTCAGAGCTAAATGCATGACATTTTCCTTTAGTTTAATTTGAAAACATTAACCTTATCTTTTTTCATACTGCCCAACAAAAGAATATGATCTTCACAAGTGGAGTTGTCCCTTTCCACCCTCTGCAAAGCCTTACAGGTCTATTTCCCCTGAACATGAAAGCTTTTGAAACAAAGCATGATATCAACCTGGCTCATCAAGGGAAATTGGCAGCTGTCCATGACACTGTCAGCAGTGTCATATGCTCAGAAAACCATATTCTTTTTTGGGCAGTATGAAAAAAGATAAGGTTAATATTTTAAAATTAAACGAAAGCACTTGTCAGGGCTAACATACAGCCAGGCATCCATGGACAGACAGGGATGCACTCACCAATTAATTCCCAAATCTTCCCATTTTCTTGATTGTGCCTGGCTCAGAGATGCAGCATGTGAAACCCTTGCTCTGCAGTGACTTGGTGCTTGCCTATAGAGACTTCAGATCTTCCTGACAGGAGATGGCTTTTCTGCCTTAATGTTTCCACAAAGAGCTGGTGAGATGCAGCAAATAATTCTGAGAATTTGGCACCTGATCTGCATAAAGCTTCAACAGTAGCTGTAAGCAGGCAGGATTGTGTGTGTGTTGGGGTGCATCTCAGCTCAGAGCAGGCAAGGCAGCACCCCCTGCACTCCTGACATGCAACACTGACAGAGAAAGGATTTTCCTGACAGCCACACTTTGGGTGTGCTGACAGAGACAGGTGTGAAGAAGGAAGAGATTTTTGCTATACAGCATTTCTTTTGGCCTTAGCAACCAAATTTGTGTTTCAAGAGGGAAGAGTTTCTGCCTAAATTCATGGAATCAAGTAATGCTCTGTGTTCTCTAAGCCATTAGAGCTGTGAAATTCAAATTTATGTTCTTCAGCTTATTTATCTCAAACATGCTAAAACCAGCCTTTCTTCAGTGGAAAGACACATCCCACCTCCTTAGCTGCTCCTTAGCTGCCTCTTCTTCATCAAATTGCTTGAGGAAAGGAAATCTCACAGCCTCCTGCCTGAAACAAGCACTTCATAAGCTCCCTAAATCTAACAGATACTTTTTAAGCTCATTTGGGGAGCACTTTTTATAATCTATAAAATATTTGGCTAAGGAAGAACAACACCACCTGAAGAAGTGTGTGCCTGGGGACACCCAGACGCTGACTGGCTTGACTCCATCTCCTCCTGCTCTGCCTGCGCCAGAGTGATCAACATTCCCCAGGACAGTGTGGGAGGGTGCAACTGCCAGGAAACTGCCTGCCACTGGCCAGAGGAGCTCTGAACACCTCAAGCCTCCAAATGTCTTCGTTTTAACTCCTGGTGAGACACAAATGCCATACAGCACAGAGTAAGCTTCTCTATAAGCAGTACAGAAACTTACTTCTGACACACACAGCTCCTCTAAAGCACCATTTGGGTAGTTTTCTCTTTAAAGCAGGCTGAAACCTGTTCTGTGTGGTTGCAAACAGGTCTTGCACAAGTCTTGAGCACCTCCTGAAGTGGATGGCAAACACTTTCCTGTGCTTTCCTGGGGCAGCCCTGGCTCGCCTCACTGAGCCCTGTGGCCCAGCACCCACCTGTGTTTTGTCCTCTCACAGGACACAGGCAATACTTAGCCAGAGCTACACATTCACACTTCTGAAATCCTGTGTCCAAGAGGTGCTGAACATTTCTTTGGCAGCTGCTGCCCGTGAACTCGAAGCCTGTAACACACAGAGGCTCAAGAGCACAGGCACGTAAAGGTGAGACACAGGTAAGGTAGCATGACAAGGAATTATGCAATAGACTGGCAGCAAGTAAGAGTCCTGTGGAAAGCAATGCTGTGTCACTCTCTGGGACAGACCTGTCAGCAGATACCTGGCCTGTGCTGATTACCTGAGTCCTGATTACCTCTGCTCTCTGAGGTGGCTTCCAGCCAGTTCAGTTTTTTCAGCAGATTCCCATGCCCTGAATGAAAAGCCCTACCTAGCCTGGCAGGGGCTCCTTTCCTGAAAGGAACTTGAATTTGTCCAGGGACTTCCCCACTTCCTCTTATCCAAGAGCTTAGCAGTGTGAAAAAATAGTTCCTACATGGATTTTAGACTGGGTTCACAAGTGATGAAGGGTTTCTGGGTACAAGTACAGCCCAAATAAAACAATAAGGCATGGATTCTGTCTAAGTGACTTATTAATCTCAGAAGTCTGTTGTCACAAAGGCTGTGGTTCATATGTCACTCCTGTTGAGATAATTATCCTCTCAGGAACAACCTGGGATAAAAGGCTCAGATGCAGAAGGCTCAGTGGTTTTGGCTGAAGAGAAGAGGGATCAGTCTGGGCTCAAAACTCTACGTACAAGTTCAGATGTGTTCCTACTCCTACAGTGCTGGGCTGAGCCTTTCTGGCTTCCATTCAGTATAACCTGCAGCAATTAACAGATTAAAGTAGGAGCAGGGGTAACAAGACAAAGAAAGGGGAAAGAGCAAAAGAAAACTAAACACATGGAACACCTCTAACTTCAAAATTGCATGACCTTAAGTATTCTGCTGTGCCTTCAGAGATCTAACTTCAAAGAGTTATTTTAGCTGAAAAAAGATAATGTAACATTCTGTACATAAAACTTTCAGTAACTTGTATATTTAATCTTGGAAGCAAAGTCAGGCCTGTGCTGAAGTTCTAGAAGTAACTCTGGGTTATCTTTCAAACTGGCCAACTTAACACAGTTTGTAATAGGAGGCCCCAAACTGCCACGTCCTAAGTCAGAATGCTTTGATGCAGTTAGAGAGGCAATTAAGTAGAGATTGAGAATTCTTCTTTGCATATAAACTGCCTGCATGGCCGCTGACCCATAGGCAAGCCCTCAACAGGGCAGCAGACTGCCAAAGATGGCAATACCTCAATTTGAGACTAAAATAGGATTTCAATTTTTAAATTGCCTAATCTCTTCCTCAAAAAACCGCATTTCATGCCCCATGTCTTCAAGCTAGATGTAACATTAATTTGCTGCATACAGCTGCTATTAATCTTAATTTCTTATTATGAGTAAAGAGCACATGATAAAAATTGGGATACTTTGCATGTTTCTTCCAAAGCTTCAGAGTTACAAAGGCTGCTCCTGCAATAGTTTATGCACACAGAGAGATTGAAGTGCTCCAGTAATGCAGAGCTCAAGTGCTCTGACAGGCTGGAAGAGGCCACACAGGTTTGCCAGGGTCAGGACTGTCAGGTGTGTGTAATCTAGGACTCAACCATTAGACAGACACTCAAACACATTCAGTAAGCTCATATTTTCCAACTTGCAAAGTCATTTTCACCATTAGATATTCACACCCCATGTGGTCCTATTAGCTCACACTGCAGGCTACCACTATCAGCTACTACTAAAATAAATATAGAAAGAAAAATACAGCCTCATACAAATAACTTGCATGACTTTCTCATAGCAAAGGTGACTGATATTGACTGGTGCAAAAGGCACACCACACAACTTTAAGTCAGCTAGATATTTTTAATAAGCCTAAGGTCTTTGCATTTACCTTTTTTGCTGTATAGAACACACATTTTAAAGTACAAAAAATAATTCAGCCCAGCCTCTGCCCCAAAGCCTATCCATCTTGTTGATCAATATGCATATTTTACATCAGGACACGAAGTACATTATTACATAAGAAAGCACAGGAATCCATTGTCAGGGCACTGTGCAGCTTAAAAGCTCCCTGGAAAGACTCTCCCAGGCTGGCAGGGCCTTTGTGGTCACAGCTCAGCAGAACAGAACCTCAGTGAGGGAACAAGATAAACCAGAGCCAAAGACCACCACTCCTTCCAAGGGGGGCTCAGGGCTGAGCTTAAATAGAGATCCCAGCTGGGGAAGGGGGAAGGAGACCCCAGGTGAGGGTGATCAAGGCCACAAAACTCATTACCCCGTTGTAAGACAGA
The DNA here is from genome assembly GCA_035583215.1 of Arremon brunneinucha. Classification (NCBI taxonomy): domain Eukaryota; kingdom Metazoa; phylum Chordata; class Aves; order Passeriformes; family Passerellidae; genus Arremon; species Arremon brunneinucha. Next base: position 65,267,090 of record JAWWEX010000065.1, read on the forward strand.
GAGCTTTGTGTGTAACTGAGTTGGGTGAGAGCATGTATGGTCCTGGTGCCCATTATAGTGATAACTATAGTTATCACTATACAATTATATAGTTATTATAGTGATAACATTGTTTTAAGCATTGATGAAGAAGACCTTTAGGACCAATATATAAAGATTAGATACAAAGCCCCCTCTCTGTAAAGATTTTGGGTAGACAGAGTGGTTTCTTGTTTTACAATGTACCAAGAGATCTTTAAAAACCAAAAGCAATTAGCATTCTAGGGTTCTAACTGATCTTAAGGGTACTTAATCAATAGTCCCTTTAAGAAAACAAACTCTATTCCTGTGTTTTCTGATCAAGTGCTGTGAGCTGCTAGGAGGTATTTGGAAGCCTAAAGGAAGGAAAACACCTACACTTTTTGCCATGGATGTGTTTTGATGGAAACCAGAGAAAGTAGAAGGTAGGGTGGGAAGCTAAAAGGGGCAGGAATACCTTTTCATTTTATAAAAGGCCTGGACAGGGCAGCAGCAGGTTTCCTTAGCTGTTTTTTTAAACCAAGGTGGCTGGAACTTTACAGATAGTTTTCAGGGCACAGCAGAGAGGCTGAACTCCTGGAGTGACACTGCTGTAAGGCTGGTGACACAAGTGTTCCTGTGTGCCCCCAACATGACAGTGCTGTTGGGATCAGAAGCAATCTGCAGGAAAAAGACATCCAAGCCAATCCTGTCACTCCCCCAACAGCAGAGAGAGTCCTTCCTTCTGGCAATGTCAGAAGCAACTTGGAGGGTAACAGTACAGGACAGTCTTCTGCTGCTCTCCCCATGGGATAAATAACTCTAATAACTGCATTTACAATGCAAACTTCATTTTCTCCAAGAAAAAGAACTCTCCGATTTAACCAGGAAAGAGGTGCTTAAATCCTGAGACTGTATGTCCCCATTTTCTATTGCTTTATAAAAGAGCTAGATATAAAAGAACTAGAACTAGCAAATTGCTACATCAACTTCAAATTTCCCTTCTCTACCTGATTCAGCAGAAGGGCCTCCCACAGAAAATACTCATCTATGTTGGTGTTGTCATCTTATCGCAGGGGTTCCATACTGTTGTCTCTTTGTCACAAAAGTTTCATACCTTGTTGGTATTCCTCATGGGCAGCTCCTCAGGGCACTGCCTCTTTCTTCTTCACAAAGCAGCCAACTAACTCCAGTTGCCCTCTCACCCAGCCACCCCACTCTTTTATAGCATCTTCTTCTCATTGGTTACAGCTGTGGCCTGTTAAAGTCAGGCTTGTTCCTAATCTTTGATAATTGGCCCAGCTGCAACTCCTTAGGGGTAAGATTACTTCCTACACTACCTTTATTTTCTTATACTCTATCCCACCACATGTTGGTGTCATGGGAAATGGGTGCATGACTGTAAATTGCATTGTCTTAGGCTGGAAATGCAGGATGTGGCTGGGGGTGTGTGTTCTATTGCCATGGGTTAGACGTGGGGCAGTTATCTGCTGTTAATTAGACCACCTGTCCGCCTGTTAAAACCAGGTGGGGCAGTTTTCTTTATCTCTTGCACAACCAATCCTCCCTCCAGGAGATATCTATCTTTTGTTAATGGGCCATTGAGTGTCACTGCATGGCTGATAAAATCCCATCATCCCATTGTGAGATGCTCCGCCCAGGGGGAGGAACCAAAACATTCCTACCTGGATATAATCAGAGATTTGAAATACCAGTAACAGCCTTTCCCATTGGATGCCCAGAGGAACAGCTTGCTTTTCCACCAGATTTCTAAAAGACTAGGCCCATCTACGCCACCACAGGACCTTCAGAGGAAAACTCCACCCTTCTACAGGATCCCTGCTCCATCAGAACCACCCCTGGCACTGCAGGAGGGCTGAGCCACCATTTAATGGGACTGTGCCACCACCCTGACCCACAGGGTGTCAGGTCATATTCTGTCACTGTTGCTTTGTATAGCTGCATTTTTATTTTATTTTTATTTTTTCCCTAAAAAGCAATTGTTATTCCTGCTCCCACATCTTTGCCTGAGAGCCCCTTAATTTCAAAATAATAATAATTCAGAAGGAGGGGGTTTACATTCTCTATTTCAAGGGAGGCTCCTGCCTTCCTTAGCAGACGCCTGTTTTTCAAACCAAGACATGCATTCATCAGGTGTCTGATTGTTAACTTACTAGTGTCAAAAGCTGACATGAAAGTGAAATTGGCAACACAGGCTAAATGTATCCCATTGCAGAGAATGGATGTGAAGTATTTGATAATTTCTCTTTCTTATTGTGCTGTAGCAAAAAGCCCAACTCTCAAATGCTGTCAACTCAGGTTTGAAGTCCTCTGACTCTTTTGCTTCTCCCCACCATCACTTGCAAGGCCTGCCAACTTTCAAATGGGGCTTCAGAGAGAAGAATAGTCTGCCTAAGCCTTTACAGTATTTTTAGGAACTAAGGAGAGGCTAAAGAAATATTGTAAATAGAAAATGTTGAACGAATTGTTAGCAGAAGAACTAAGAAGGTGGTGGTATTGTTCTCCAGCGGTGGCTTAGAAAATGGTAAATTTCTGAGGAAGTTTTGGCCAGTGTTGGAATCTGCTGTGGACAAGCACCCCCAGCTGCAGGAGGACATGGGATCCAATCTCCACAGCACAAGCTGGGTTATTCCCTGAGATCAATTCCTGATTTTCATAAGAGGTGCTAATGCTCCGGAAGAGGTGACAGAGGGATTCTCTTGGTAGAGAAATCAGCAGATACCTTAGGTTGGGTTTTGTCCCCACAGAGGACACCTGGGAACAGGAGAGTAAGAAGGAAGCTGTAGGGGGATAAAACATAAGTAAATAAAGGTGGTATAGAATGTAATCTTATCCCCTAAAGAGTTGCAGCTGGGTTAATTATTAAGGATTAGGAGCAGGCCTCATGTTAACAGGCCACACCTGTAGCCAATAAGAAGAGTGTTATAAAAGAGTGGATTGGTGGGAACTGGAGTCAGTTGACTGCTGTGAGGACAAGGAAGAGTCAGTGCTAAGAGGAGCTGCCTGCAAGAAACATCAAGGAGGTATGAAACTCTAACAATATGGAACCTTTGTAATGTAATGACAATAGAACTGTTGCACTATAATGATAACACAGGACTATGTGAGTTGCCCTAGGTGCTGGCTGGTGTGCTGATGTCAGGGGCACAGGATGGATTGCCAGGGATACAGGATGGGTTTCCCAGGATGCTGGCCACTGTCGGGGACACAGGATGGGTTTCCCAGGATGCTGGATGGATTGTCAGGGACTAAGGACGGGTTTCCCAGGACGCAGGACGGGTTTCCCAGGATGCCGGTCGCTGTCGGGGATGCAGGATGGCTTGCCGGGGATGACGGTCGCGGCGGGCCCGCCCCGTGGGCGTGCCGGGGCTGGTGCCGGCCCTGCCGGTGCCGCCCGGCCGCAGCAGCAGCGGGAGGAGGAGGACGCGGCGAGCGCGGCCGGGCAGCGATCGGGGGCAGCAGCGGCCGCCGTGTCCCGTGAGGGCCGGCGGGACCGTCCCGGGGGAACCGGCCGGGCAGCGGGGCCGGGAGGCGCCTGCTCCTGCCGTGCCGGGCCCCGGTGCCGCCTGCCGGCGGCCTGACATGAGCTCGGCGCCGGCAGCATGGCCTGTGCCCGGAGGGACGGCGAGGCGGACGGCGAGCCCGACCGCTCCCTGCGGCACATGCTGCGGGCCATAGCGGAGGAGCGGAGCCGCGCCGGGCTCCGGCACGACGGCCTCGGCGGCCTCGGTGAGTCGGGCGGGGCGGGCGGGAACCGAGCCGGGCCGGGAGAGCCCGGGGGCAGCACCAGCACCCTCAGCCCCGGGCCGGCACCGCGCCCGCTCCACAACAACAACACCCACAGCAGCAGCACCTGTTGTGTTCCACGGGCACGGCCCCTCCTGCCCGCCCCAGCCCTGGGGATCATCCCCGCTCCATTGTCTGAAACGCCCTTGTGGGGAAAAACGCTCTGGCAGCACAGCGCACATCGCCCCATACTGCATTTTTTAAGCGTATCGTGTGTTTTGGGGGGGAAACAAGCGATTTTGGGCGCCTCTGGGCAGTGCTCGCTGTTGTGCGGCTCTCTGGAGATTGCGAGGCTGGCGCCTCCCTGCTCTGTTTAAATGACTTCACTCTGCTCGCCGCGCTCTAGTAAGCACAGGATGTTGTGGCTCTTGCAGGTCGGGTAATTTCTTAAACCGTGGAGGATTTCTTGAGCTTTCTGTCTTGTTTGTTTTCATCTCGGCTGATGTAAATTTCACCCAGCATGTCTTTAGGTTTTGACGAAGCTTATGCGCTGCAAAACAGAAGTTTCAGGTGGAAATTCAGTTGACTTTAGGCAACAGAATGGTATGGCAGCTTATTAACTAAAATTGTTCACATCAGGAAACTCTTCTGGCCAGGCTAATGAATAGAAATTACTCATTTTTTATATGCAGCAGTAGAGATCATGGAAGTTGTTCTTCACATCCAAAATTTCTGTCTTCTTTATTCCAAGCTTTTGTATAGCCAGGACTGGACCTATGTTCTAAGGGGGTGAATATCCAGAAGTTCTTGCAGGTACAGTGCTTGAAACGATGAAAAGTGATACACAACACTTGTTTCTCCCATGGTGCCTTCATTAATGACTCCTCCCTCCTCACTTGTTTATAAGGCCCCAAAAGTCTCATCCATTTCTGAGTCTTTGTTAAAAGCTCAGAGTAAGTTTTTATTCAGGTTTTACAGGCTGTAAGGTTTGGATGAAGATGGAGAATCTCTGGTTCTCTGCCTTTATGATCAGTTTGTCTGGCAGTGCTTGCTGTGGTCTCCTTGGGAAGGAATGGGCTCTCTATTCTTCCCTTTTGCTTTGCCACAGAGTGGACTCTTGTATGAACAAAGAGAAATGATTCTTGGCTCTTCATGCCTTTTTTTCTGATAGAATTGGCTCTCTGGGATATAATGTAGTGTTGAAACGTTACAGGGCCTAATAAAGCAAGTAAAATGTTGTGGCAAAGAAATTGTAAGTGAAATTTAAATGCCTGTGAGATTGCATGCATTGGAAAGCTTCTGTCAGGTGCTGTTTGGCCATCTCATGTTTGAATGTGTGATAAAGAGAAATATCACCATCACTTTCTTTTGCTGAAATTAGGAAAGGGAAAAACTGTGGCAGCTGGTAGGACCATGCAGATACTTCTTCTCTGCTTGTGTTTGAGCACACATCCACAGCAGCCCATCATGCTGAGTGGCTTTGGGACAGTCACACAAGGAACAGCACAGTGGAACTTCTTTCTACCAGGTGAAGAATAGAAAGGTGAACCTCAGGAAAGCTGCTGAGCTCGTGGCACTGGGGGGCTGCTTGTGGCTCTGGAGACTTGTCCCTGTGTGGAGATTTGCATTTTGCAGTGTGTTCCCTGACTCTCAACATCATCATTCCCAGCTAATGGGAGCTCTTTCTACTCTGCTGTGATTTGTTGTCAGGTTAGTAAACTGTTTAAATACCTCCTTTAGGAAAAACATCTTTAGGAGAAACTGTAGGTGAAGCCAAGGTGTGATTTTGAGCTTAAACTTGTGTATGTCTGCCTTGTACGAATGAAAGCTGTTGCAAGGTACAGCTGGAATAGCCTGGGCTGTGCTGGGCTCTGGTGGCACAGCAGATGTGAAGAATTTTCCTCAATTTCAGAAGTCATGGAAGCAGTCACAGTCCTGTCTGGGTTCAGGTGGTTAGCACAGGGATTCTGTCTGTCTTTTGTGCCTGGGGGGCACATCACCTGTGGGGCTTTGGGAGCTGCACACCCACAGCTGGTTTTATGTTTGTGGTGGGGTTTTTTGTGGTGGCCATGTACTTCTGAGTGGTATCAGCAGGTGAAACCTGTTGTTTTAAGTTCCCTTCAAATCAGCTGGCAAAGACTCCCAACAGTGGCTTTTCCCTCAGTGCTGCTAATCCCTCAATAATAAAATGGGACTCACTGGGTCCCATTCTGTCTCCTTTTCTGTATTTTCTAGAAGTGAGCCCAAGGAGGAGGAAATTGCAATTTTTGCTGACACCGAGGTTTTGTGAGATGAATTGCTTTGTTTCAAGAATGTCACATAAACATTTGGACAGGCTTTGTTCAGAAAGGTAAATCCCCTCATGTGATGGGATTTTCTGTAATGTTCTGTTTATGTACAAAATGTAGCACTTCAAAATAATGACTCATGTCATTATTTACCAGGCTGGGGAGGGTGATGTCTGTCCAGGAATTCCTGGCTGGCTGCTGGTGTCACCCAGTTGGACTGCTCTGGTGTTTTTTGTGCACTGAGGCCCCTCTGAAATGCTGCTGGTTGCAACACTTCTGTGGCAAAACACTTCTCCTCCTGAGGGAAGGATGGATGTGCTGTGTGTCTCCTCAGCCAGGCTGCAGGAGACACACTCCTGGCTCTAAATTTTTTTTTTTTTTAACTTTTTAAGGGTCTAAAGTTTCCTTTTGGCCAAATCCCTGAACTGGGGAGTGTTTTATTTTCGTTGGTTCCTGATACTAATGTGTAACATTTTCAGATACTTAATTTCCTTTCATTCAGCGACAACTTGCCCTGCTTTTGGAGTGGGAGAGTGGGTTTGGGTGGAGTGTGACTTTATTCCTACTGGAATTTCGAATGTTTGGATCAAGCTATTTATTTTTTTCTTACTCATTCTGTTGAACTGTGGCTAGTCTGTAATGGGGACATGGAGTGGGTGAAAAATGGAGAAGTCCTAGAGCCTGAAAAGAAGGTGAGTGCAGCACATGGGGCTTTAACAAGGAGCTGAAAACTGATGTGTGCAACAGGAAGCTGTTCCAGGTGCCAGCAGAGAGGCCCAGTGGTGTTCCCTGTCATGAAGAATTCCTTGTGCTTGCTTTCCTGTGGATGTTCTGGGAGTGGAGCAGAGCAGAGTGTGCTTGGCACTGGGGCAGCAGCAGCAGGAATGCTCATCCTCAGAGCCACAGGTTGCCTGGGCTTGTTTGTGCAGCAGTGCACAAACCTCAGGGCTCATCATGTGAGAGAAAACTGTGCTGTGATTCATGGGCCACATTGATGAGTAAGACCTGGAAAGAATTCTTTATCCTTCCTGAGAGAGGGGAAGGTGAGGTGGCACGCAGCAAATGCTGGTCCCTATGATGGAAAAACAGTGTGGGGAAAAGGATGAAAAACAGGGGAAATTTTTATTTTTGGGAAACAAAAAGGGGTTAAAATGAAAAATTAAAGGAGAATTAATTTGGATTTGAAATATTCAGGCCTTACTTTTTTCATAGTGTAGTAACTTTTAATTAAATTGTAATATTCAAGAAGGATATAATTGTGTCTGTAACTTTGAAGAAAGTGTATCCACAGAGTAGGTGGAAGTGCCTGCAGAGGATTCGCTGCAGCACAGAACTGGTTTGACAGGAGTCACTTTCCAGCAGACACAAAACATTCTGCATTTGTGGTTCAGGGAGTTGCGGAGTCAAAGGTGAGAAACTACAGAAGCTGCAAAGCTTTTTCTTCTTTTGATCTGTCAATGAAAATCACATCTGTCCTAAAAAAACTTGAGGCATGTATACAACCAAATTCATCAATGAGTTTGTTTTATTTAGAACAATTTGATTTCACCCTAAAAAGACATTTTTTATTAGTTTTACCTTATTATTTACCCATTCTCTTTTGCCCTATTTATAAAGTGTTTTGCAGCTAATGAATATGAAGTGTTCACTAAAAAACGTATTGTCAAATACTGAGGAGAAAAAGAAGATACTAATGTAAGAAACTTACAAATAGTAAAATAAAAAAGTGCTTATAGAGTAGCTTCCTTATCAGTCAAAACCAAAAATACCCCCCCACAACATTCCAACCAGGAGGAATCTGTATTTCTTTTCAGGAAGAGTTCTAGAAAGTGCAAATACAATGCGAGATCAGAACAGATTATTTAAATCAGAGTCAAAGTAGATACTTTGATTTCAAAGTGATTCAACCAGTTTACCCTTAGGTAAATACCCTGAGGTATTGAACCTCAGATTTGTAGTTGGATAAAGATGAGCAAATAGCAAAGAAATTCCAGTGTGAAAGACAGATAGATTATTTTAAAACTGCCTTTTTTTTCTTTTTCATTTCTGCAGTCAGATACATGAGGACATTTGGTGTGTATGAGTGCTTGGTTGGGATGGTGTGGGAGAAACCTCAGGTGGAGCAAACTCCTGGATCCAGTGGCTTTGTCCAGGGGATGGGAATGCATTTCGGCTTGTCCAAGGGTTTTGTGTCCTGGAATCCCTTCTACAGCCAAGTTTAGGAGTGTCCCTGTGGGGTCAGGCCATGCAGAACAGCAATCTGGGGCCAAACTCCAGGGCAGCAGCTCTGCATCTCACCTATTTCTGTGAGGTTTTATTTTTTTGTTTGGTTTTGTCTTTTAAAGGGGATTCACTTAAAATTCTGTTCTGATTGTACCTTAGAACCTTGTTCATGCTGCTGTCACTAATAACCTGTCAGGTTTCCATCACCCACTGGTGTGTTCAGGGATTTGTCATGTGGCTGCTGAAGGTTGGCTTCTGTCTGGAGGGTCACAGATACTCCATGCCTCATGGATAACATACCAAATTCTCTTTTATTATAGCTTTCACACCTTTCTGTAACTGTTGGGTTATTAGTTTGTTCTTTCATTTTAACAGAGATGAAACCTTATGAGATTTTTCATGTCCTTCTTGGGAGTGGACACATTCAAATTATCAAACTCAGACTGGAGATGCTGATGTAGAGAGGCAAGATTTTTCTAAAAACTAGGAAAAAATCCAACACCACCACCCAAAAAAAAAAAAAATCCCACAAAATGCCTTCCAGAACATTGTTGCCTTACCAAAATGAGCAGTTCAGTTTCTAAAGCATGGCATGCTGCTGTTCATTTGTGGATGCTAGCAGAAGTTGCTGGATCTCCTCCTTTTTTTTTTTTTGTTTCCTCCTTTTTTTTTTTTGTTTCCTCCTTTTTTTTTTTGTTTACTCCTTTTTATATAAATAAGAAATATTTTTAGATAAATAAAATCAACCATCTCTTATTTATGTAATACTGTATCTCCAGCAACATTAACTGCTTAGTTTTGTTGTCCTGTTAGTGTGCTCTAAATCTTTAGTAAATTTTAAATCCATTTGGGAGTCTTCAGTTCTGTTTTGGAACTTAAGATGGGTGGGAGGTTTGTCTGAGGGATTAGGACACATCTTACCTATAAGGTTCAGGATGCATCTTTTAAAGATTTAGCATTCCATCTGTTTGGATTCTTTCCAAGGAATGAAAAGTGGAATTTCCTGAAGAATGAAGTGTGCTGGTCTCCCCTCTATGTGTTAGTGGTCAGGGTGCTGATCAACAGAGAAAGGCTTTTTAATAGCTGAAATATACAATGTCAATAGCTGAAATACACAGTGTCAATACCTGAAATAGCTGAAATACACACTGTCAATAGCTGAAATACACAGTGTCTCATGTCCAGCTGCATTTCTGGAAAACCAAACCCCTGCAGTTAAACAGTGAGTGATGATTGTTGCATCTGCTTATCCCTGTAAACTGGCTCAGTAGGATCAGGTAGCAGCTCACTGATGTTTTAGAATATTACCTGGAAGTGAACAATGAGGTAGAAAGAGAAAGTCTGTACAAAATCAATTCATGGTGTCAGGAGCCCGTTGAATAGTGAAGCTGCTTTTTACAGAGACCCTTCAAAAGTGTATGTGAAACAATCTGGTTTTGGTCTGTCTGCAATCCCTTGGGTTAAGCAGGGTGAATTTCAGGGAAGCAAGTCTGCTCTTTTTTGGGGGTGTGTGATCATAAGGAAGGCTTTGATTGCCTTTCTCTGTGCAGGAAATAAAATGCAGTGGGGATACAGGAGCAGCAGATACAGCATCCTGCTGCTGCTGTGGAGTTGTGGTCACCTGGGCACACTGCAGCACTAGTTCTGTTGGCTGAAGTTAATCAGATGCACCAACACTCCTAAGGAATTTTTTTCCCCTGAATTCTTACTGTTTAAGGTGCAAATTATTTGTGTGAAGATTTATAGGGTTTTCTGCAATCTCGGGGCTTTAAAACTGAAGTTTTTGTTGTTTTGGCTTGCTTGGTCTCTAGTATAAACAGTATGCTAGTATTATGCAGAAATTGAACCCTGGAAATGGCAAATTCTTTATCTTCCTCCTCTGGGGGTTCCCTAGACATATTTCCTTAGGGGCCACAAGTTAAGTCCCTTTAGGTAATTGTGTATTTTGCAGGCAGGTGATGTGTTGTGATGTGAAGTTCATTTTGGAACCATATCTGTCCTGCCACAGCAGTGAGGAAACAGCTGCTGGTATTGAGGCTGCATTTGGTGTTTCAGAGTATTTTTTTGCATAATTTTCTTTCTTATCTCAGAAGGCAGAGCAGATGTCAGGCAATCATCAGTCCTTCCATATTTGAAGTATTCTGGGTTGTTTCCAGGTGCAGCAGTGTGCTGGATGTGCAGAAGTGCATTTGAGGTGGCCTGATCTCTTGAACTGTGTAGTGTTTCCCTGTGGAAAATGACATCATTGGGCTTTTTGTTCCTCCTTTTTGGGCAAGATGCGCTCAGTGAGTCAGGCTGAGGCTGCCCCTGGTTTTGCTGTTTGTGTTGAAAATCTTTGTGGCTCCATAGTGACCCAGCTTTTCATGAGCTCCCATGGCAGGAATTGCCCTGTCACCACACCCAGAGTGATTTCAAGTGTCAGGAATATTGTTACAGGTGTTGCTCCCATTTTTATCAATCTGTTGGTGCTGGATCACGTCAGGTGTTCTGTAGGAATTTGGGTGAGCACTGAGGTGGGGTTTCCTTTGAGCACATGGAGGTGCAAGGTGGATTATTTCTGATTATCTGTGTCTGGCAGTAACATAGGGAGTTTTAGCTCCAAACTCTGTTTGCATGTCTTAACTCAAGCTTGGATAAAAGGCAGAAGTGTGTTGGGAGTTCTTGGTCCCACCTTGCAGGGCTTGGTGTGGTCAGCAGGATCTTGAGAAATGGATTAAAATGCCAGTGAAGCTTTGGCTGTCTTTGCACTATGAAGAGCTTGATTTGATTGCCTGGAGATGTTGAAACAAAATGAGGGAAGTGTTTTGAAATGGATTTATAACATTCTGCTAAGAGCTGTGAAGGATTTCACTGGAAATTTATTCCTCTGTGTTGTTGGAGAGCAGACCCAGGAGATGTTGGATGCCTAGCAGTGTTACATTGCCCATAAGGGATTTTTTTACTTACCTGCCTTAAAGGACCCTGAGAGGTGGGTTTCAAATTTCCATAAAACTCAGTGCTCTGTAATATAAAATAATAAAATAACACACAGGGTGTTCAGTACGAGAGAAATAATCAGTCTTGAGATGAGTTTATTGCCTCAGGGGGTCACTCCTGCCTGGTGATTGCTTGATCTCATCCTCTCAGAAGGAAAACAGCAAGTTCATGGCAGTACAACCTGGAGATAAAGCTCTGTAAACCCAGGTGTCTTTCTGAATCATGATGATCCAGCTTTTTATATACTTTGTAGGAATGTTGAGGTACCTTTTTTGTTTGTTTGTTTCTAATGAGTAGTTTAATTCTGCCTAAATAATCAAGTTCTGAACAGATGACCCTTGTTTTTCATAACAAGGGTGACTAAACTCTACTCAAAGCATCATTTCAATTGTTAGTAGCCCATGTTTTACATGATTAAAGGGAAACTGATTTCATCCTCTTTGAAATTAAAATCATAGATTACATTATGCTGAGTTCTTTGCTCTGACTCTTCAGATTTATTCTAGATTGTTCTTCATCAGTGGCTTTTCTTGTCTTTCAGTTAACGAAGGAACAACAATTTAAATGTTTGCATTAGGTGCTTTAAAAATGACCAGAATAGAACTATGAGATTTTTCACTTTCTTCTGTTCAACAGCTGTCAGTCTCACTCATTTGGTGATAGATATCTAAGTAGTCATGTGTGTGTGTATTTAATAGGATGCATTAATCCTGTGACACAACAGAAGTATTTTTGAATGGAAGAATGATCCTTTTGCACTTGTTCTACACCTGAGTAGCATCCTAGAAGTCCTAGTTGCTCCTAGAAGCCAATAAGGAAAATGTGGTTGTGAGTCTCAAACAGAAAAGTGGAAAGGCAGGCAAAGTGTACTCTATTTGTCACTTTTACAATCTTGCTGTCTTGAATTAATTTCTAAAGTAACATTTCTAGGTATCTTCAAAATAAATAGACTAAGAATTTAGGCTTGCTGTGTTGCAGCTCACTCTGATGTTTTGCTCTGAGGCTGCTGTAGCTGGTGCCAGCAGAGTTGCACTCAGTGTCCTGTTCCTGGAGACTGTGCTGTCTTCTCTTCCCTCCTGTGACATGGCCTGTAAATAACATAAATTCAGCTTTATTAACAAAAAAACATAAACACAGAGTTGTCTGTGATTATTTTTTTTGCAGCTAAACTTGAATCCTGAGTTCCTTTCCAATTTGAATTATTTTCTACAACTGCCAGAAATGAGGAAAACTCCAGGTTCAAATTTTTTAGCCTATATTGTCCTGAATAGGTCAAAAGGGGAAAATCAAGTGTAGACATGTCCTTCCTCTGTCTCTTTTTCTGGTAAGAAACTTTGAAGGGAATCACAAATGTTTCTTCAGCAAAATGCTGTGAAGAGTGCAGCAAGTAAAAATGTAATGCTTACCTTGTACTTGCTTGTTGCTATCTGTGAAACCTGGGGTTGAGGGCATTTCCTGAAATTTACAGAAAACAAAAGGATAGGGAGAATTTGGAGTTACAGTGGTTATATCTAAAGCCTTGGTGTGTCTCTTCAAATGCAGGATCAGTGCTTCAGTGCTGTAATGATTGAAAAGAAGAATGTTAAGATTTATATTCTTTACTTCTAAAAAAGTAGTTGCAACATCAACAGGCAATAAACTGTGTAATCAAAATCTCAGGGGAGGGTGTTTGCAAGCCCAGTGGTGGGCAGAGGCAGTAAAAGACCTTGTGGTGCTTGTGTGAGGAGTTTACTAAGGAAGACTTTTCTTCTTCAGCTCACATGTTCCTGCCTGAGACCTTGTCACTGTCATGAGACAGGAGAAGTGATTTCTCAGGAGATAAAGGTTGTGACTTTCTCTGGTTGTTTATAAGCCATTTTTGTAACTCTTTTTAGCCTGGAGAGAGTGCCTGTTGAGGGTGATGTGGTGGGTGGGAAGAGATCAGGGAGGTTGGAGGAAGCAGAGCTGAAGTGCTGAACAATAGACATGTAGTTGTAGTTGGAGGCAAAAAGCTTCAAAGTCTCTTAACTCTTTAGCCCAGGATTCTGTTCCCTTGGCCAGGTTGCTGCAATACCCCCATGAACAAATCCAGGTCTGTAGGGATTTGCAGCTGTGCAAATCTCCCCTTTGGATGAGGAACTGGAGCAGTGATGCTAGTTACCAATGGAAAGGCATGGCATGTTTTCAGTAGCTGAAATATTAATGCAAGACTAAACCTCTGTTTATAAAATAGAACAGCACCTTTCAGTAGCTGCTCTCCCTTAAGGAGTAGGGTGCTGACTTTAGGGCAATTTTTTGAGTTCTGTCTGACTGAAGGTTCTATGTCACATCTGTTGATAAAATTCCCTCCCCTTTCCTCTCCCAATAATGACCATTTCCACAGAGAGCCAGCTTTTTCTTGTTTCCAGCTGTTTGGTTGTGGAGTAAATGAAATTTTTGTGCCTTACTTGGGACTGTCAAGAACTGTCCCTTTCCCCACGTGTATGAGGTGCCTGCAGCATGCAAACCCAGGATGCTGCTGAGGACATTGATGCTCTCCAGCCCTGCAGGACAGCCTGGCTGTGCTTCCTTGACAATTTGATGGTTTCACAGGAAAGTTATCTGCTGTTAGAGGAAACATTTTTCTTCCATGCACAACTGTGATTTGTTTCAAGAGAGTGGCCTGCATTTGCCATAAGAGGAGATTTCACTGGGATGAAGGTGAGTGGGCAGGCAGTTCACTGCTATTTCTATCTGAACAGATATTTGTATTTGTTGTCTTAGAAACCTGCATTAACAGTTATATCAATGCTAAAGAGAGTGCTGTCTAAATAGCTGAAATATCCAGGCACTGGCAAAGACACTCAGTTTGTTGGACAACCCAACCCTGAACAACCCTAAGGTTTTTTTAAGTGCTTTTATTTTTTTTTAAGAAATACATCCTTCTTTAAACTGGTTGTCTTGTGTGTGCATATCAGGTTGGGCACCCAGCTAAGAGATGGCAGTGTCAAACAAGTTTTTTTTTAAGTCTTGGCTGCAAGATAGGTGAAAGTGTTGGTTGTCAGCTTCTAGAAGTGAGTGGGTTTGTGGTGTAGAAGGTAAGTGAGAATTATGGCTTCCACTGTAAGGTTGCCAAGTGCTCGCTCAGAAGGATGCTGCCGATGTTTCCAACCAGAAGAGAAACTGAATTTGGAAAATGCCAGTCTGTGATAGCAAGTATGGCCAGGAAATAACTCTGCTTCTCTGCCAGCTGCTGTGTGATAGCTGCTCCTTCCTTCTGCCTTGACAGCAAGCTGCAGCCTGGGCAAAGATAAGGTACTGGGCGGGAGGTACACACATGAAATTATCAGTAACAACCACAGTCTGGGTAGTTTTGTAAGGCTGGAATACTTTTAAAATACAATTTACTGGTTTTACCTGACCTACCACAGTAGTCTCTCAGATAGGGCTTTGACAGTGGTGTTTATTAAGTGTGGAAAAGGGGACCTTGGATGTCATAAATTTACAGAAGCAGCAGTCTGTGATCAGGGGAGTTGCTTTGGCAGAGAACAAAAATAGTGTATTTTAGCAGTGGAAACACATATTTGTGCTATTATAGACAAGTTTCTGCACTCCAGCAGGGCCAGCATGCTTTGTAAGTTGCCAAGTGACCTTTCCAGGTTGGATCTAAGTCTTGGAAAGTTTGAGACTGTTGCTGGGTAATCCTGCAAGCAGCAGTAGGAAATGTGTAACTGTTTGTCCCTCTTTCACTGGATTTAAAGTGTCTGCATCCAGTGGGGTTGCCTCTGTTGAAGGAGAATGTGTACACCTGCACTAAATCCCCAATTTGTCCAGCTCTGAAACTCAGCAGCTTCTCTGCAGTTTCTAGGAAAGGCATAACAAGGTGATTCCTCTGGTGCTTCCCTCATGAGTAATTTAAATCTGTGGATTTAAGGGATGCTGCAGTCCTTTGGGAATTGCACATAGTTTGAGAGTTTGGGTGCCATTTCCAGGGAACTGAACTACCACATGCTTTGAGAGGCTGAGGTACAGCAAAGGAGCTGACAACTGTTGGATGAGAATGGATTTGTTATTGCTGTGCACTGCAGTTCAGTAGCAGGTAACCAAATCCTTTCAATTGTGTTGACCCTTCCCAGAATTAGTACTCAAAGTAAACTGCTAGATGTCTGTAAAATGCTGTCTTTATTTTTGGTCTTTCATACTGACCTGTCATATTTGATGATTTTTTTCTCTAAATTTATCTTCTAGGCTTACTCTTGTTGGAAAATATTTCTCATGTTATTATGGTTCCATTTGAATTCCGCTTTTTCAAAGTGGAAATCTGTAGATGGTACACAGTAGTTTATGCTTTTAAATTATGCAGGCTTTGATTGGCTTTTGAGTATTAACTGAAAAGATGGTTTCCTCAGCATATGGTGTAACAGTAAAGAAGAGACCTGCAGGAAGATGTATGAACTTTAGGAATACATTTTATAAATCTTTTTTCTAGAGGAGGTTGTGTTTGTCTTGTCAGCAATGGTGCTATGAAGCAATTTTCTGCTGTGGAAGAAGTGCAGGTAAAAATGGAAATGGAGAATTGAAACAAATGTGGATGAAAGAAAGTAATCTCTCTCCCACCTTCCTCTTCTGAGTAACGCAGAAACCATCCCAAGGAGAATAAAGCAGAAAACTGCAATGCCCAGAGACCAAACTCTGAGATTTCTTGATGCTTTTGTGCAAGTGAGCACTTATTTCCCTTCAATATCCTCACTACTTGCATGAAATGAAGTGACAAATAAGCAATACTGGGTTTTTTTTTTTCCAGGATGTGAGGAATCCAAGGGTCCAAATTTGAGAAAGCTCTGAAATCCCAGCCAAACTTTGTGGCCAGTGTTTAATCTCAGTCATGTTCAGCTATACTTTGTCGCTTTTAGTGGAATTTCAAAAGACTACACAAAAATTTGTGTCCTTTGCATTTTGGTGGCCAGCATCAAGTGCATTCCAGTGCTGTAATATTTGACACTGCATGGCTGTGGTGTCAACCTTAACATGAGTTGCAGGATCAACTGAGTTGTTCTCTTCATGTGTCTTCAACTTAAATAATCCATGAACTTGTGCTGGACTTCCACAAGGTCATCCTGTGCTCCTCTGCATGGGGAAAACAAAGGGAAAACAAACATGTAATGTTCGTTTATGTAATGTAAATGTAATCCAAGTGGCAGATTATATGTGAAATTCAGAAAGTGGAATTAAAAGTGTTCCAGAAACTGAAATTTTCTGAAGTGACCACAACTACTTTAGAAAGCAGTTGGGAATGTAGATATGATATGCTATTGATATCTAGAATGGTGAGATGAGTACTGGGCAGAAAATCTTAGTTTGGTAAGAAAATAGGAAGAGAAAAACCCCAAAACCAAAATAAAACCCCAAAGCTGAGAGAATGCTTGTAAACTCTGGTGTACCTTCTTTCCTAAGGTAATAGCTCTCTGTGGGAGTTGTCCTACTGGCCTTTAGCTGTTTCTGTATAAAGAGGTGCTCAATTCAGCACAGAAAAAGCAATTTGGTCCTTAACAGAACCCCTATGTGTTGTGTATTGTTCTCCTTTGGTTGTGCATTGCAGATGTGCCTAAAGCCACACTCAAGTTTACTTCTGTGAATCCCTTCTCTCTTGGGTGAAATTCAGTAAAACAGAAAATAGCAGAAAATAATTGTTTGGATTCAGAAAAGGCCGTACAAGACCTTAAGAGCAAGGGAGGCAACTGGGAAACTTGTGTTGTAGATTGCTCTTCAGTGCTAAGAGCATTCCTCAGGTGGGTGGAATTGTTTCCGTTGCTGATGCAGTGGGTTTTTATAAATTTAATCTTGGAAAATTAAAGCACATGAAATATTGAGCTTTCCTGTGTGAGGTATTGTTGATAAAGATGTATTAAAAGTGAGGAGCTCTGGGGTGAATTTTCTTAATGCAAAGCTGTGCAGTTTCCCACGTGGTTGTCTGAAGTGCTGCCTGCAGCTCCAGTGTTCCCTCCTCTAGGCCTGGCAATGTGTCCACTTGTGCAGAAGCACATTTGAAATCTGCACTGTGCATTTCAATCTTCTCCCTGTGCATAAGGCTCCTTCCTTTTAGTTGTGTGTGAAAAATGCCAGTCACTTGTTTTTAAAATTTTAAAAGTTTAGTAGTGTTAAAATGGTTATAAAAATAGCAATATAATTGGAGTAATAAAAATTTGGATTAGGACGATATGAGACAATAAAAGCAAATTTTTATGGATGGTCCAGGTAGCTTTTTCTGGGCAAAATAAACCCGAAAAGCACACATGTTAACAGAGGATTAACCCTTAAAAGCAATAGCCTGTTGCATATTCATACACCTCATATATGATGCATAAATTCCATTCAAACACAGGATTCTGTCTGGTCAGTGTC
>JAWWEX010000065.1:65284780-65309395 GCA_035583215.1 Arremon brunneinucha
CCAACACTGCCCTAAATCCATGGATTTCAGGGGTCCAACACAGCCCTAAATCCATTGGTTTCAGGGGGTCTAACACAGTCCTAAATCCATGGATTTAACGGGGTCCAACACAGCCCTAAATCCATGAATTTTAGGGATCCAACACAGCCCTAAATCCATGGATTTCAGGGGTCCAACACAGCCCTAAATCCATGGATTTCATGGGTCTAACACAGCCCCAAATCCATGGATTTCAGGGACCCAACACAGCCCTAAATCCATGGATTTTAGGGGTCCAACACAGCCCTAAATCCATGGATTTCAGGGGTCTAACACAGCAATAAATCCATGGATTTAACGGGGTCCAACACAGCCCTAAATCCATGGATTTCAGGGGTCTAACACAGCAATAAATCCATGGATTTTAGGGGTCCAACACAGCCCTAAATCCATGGATTTCAGGGGTCTAACACAGCAATAAATCCCTGGATTTAACGGGGTCCAACACAGCCCTAAATCCATGGATTTCAGGGGTCTAACACAGCAATAAATCCATGGATTTCAGGGGTCCAACGCTGCCCTAAATCCATGGATTTCAGGGGTCCCAGGTTGCTCCCATTCCTGCCCAGCCCGCTCTGGACACTCCCAGGGATTCAGGTCCCACCCTGCCAGGAACAATTCCCAATTCCCACAATCCCATTTATCCCTGTGTCCTGTCCCTCCCCTCCCTGTCCCCAGTCCCTCTGCAGCTCTCCTGGAGCCCCTGGAAGGGCTCTGAGGTGTCTCTGGAATGTTCTGGAATGTTCTCCTCCCCACAGGAACATTCCCAGCTCCCTTCCCTGTGCTTTTGGCCCTGCACTGGAATTTGGGCACCAGGGGCAGAGCCAAGGTGTGAAAAACGTTATTGACTTTTTGTTAAAATTTTAGAGGTTTAATAGTAATGAAAATAGTGATAAAGATTAAAATAATAAGAGATAAAAAATATAATAAATAAATAAAAATATAACTACAATAATATAAATGAGATATAAATATAAATAAATTAAATATCAAATTAAAAATAATTTATAAATAAAATAAATAAAAATAAGACTAAATAAAATGAAATTAATAAAACAAACAATAAATAAGATAAAAATGAATAAATAAAAATAAATGAAAATAAAAATATAAAATTTAGAAATAAAATAAATAAAAATGAAAATACATAAATAAAAAGAAATGGAAAAATATAAAATAAGTAAACAATAAATGAGAGAAAAATTAATAAATAAAAATAAATAAAAATATATAAAATAAAAGTAAATAAATAAAAACTAATAAAATATATCAAATAAACAAATAAGATAAATTGAATAAACAGAAATAAAAATAAAAGTAAATAAATAAAAACTAATAAAATAAATATAAATAAATACAAATAAATAAAAAGTGAAGAATGATGGACTTTGGGTGCCTGGCACTCTGCCACAAGGCGCACCTTGCTAACAAACGATTAACCCTTAAAAGCAGGAGCCTGTTGTATATTCATAGATCTCATACATTATTCATTGAATGTTTCTGTTTAATTTTAGCTCCCCTCTTGTAAATCAAATTCCTTGGTTCCTCAAAATCTGGGTTTTCTCAATAAGGAGGAAATAATTCTTCTCTTGGGATCTTGGTGCCTGTTTGCTGTTATCTCTGTACAAAGAATTTCTTGATTATCTCATCCTAGCTAGTTACAAAAAGTATCTTACATCGCATAGTTTCTATTTTAATATTATGTTACAACCTAAAAACGACATTTACCACACTACTTAAAAGAGATTAATACAGCACTAATTAAAAGAGATTAATACAGCACAACTTTCCAACACAACACATATAGCATTCATTTCAATATTTGTGTGAAAAACGCCAATCACTTGTTTTAAAAAAATTCGAAAGTTTAATAGTAACAAAATGGTTATAAAAATAGCAATATAATTAGACTAATAAAAATTTGAACAATTAGGATTAGGACAATACTATCTGGCTGATATCTCGGTGCGAGTCTTCTCTTTAAAAGAAGTATGTTGCATAGCATAGTTTCTATTTTAATATTTTGTTATAACCTAAAACTATATTTAACACACTACTTAAAAAAATTAATACAGCATAACTTTCTAACACAACACATATAATATTCATTTTAATATTTGCAAAAAGCCAATCATAAAATACACATTTTTCACGTTGTGCTACAGCTCTGCAATGAGGTATGAAGAGCAGGGAAAAAGAGGAAATAGTTTTGTGGAAAGGCATGTTTGTACCCCAAAACTTGTTGCATAAGAAACTCTGCCCCTGGGTTTAGCTGATTAGCAAACATCATCTTCACAGAGCAAGCTGGTATTAGCTAGTTTGGGAGCTGTAATTGTTCCTGTGTTCAGTGCAGGCAAAAGTGCAGAAAGTTTCTGTGGCATTGGGTCATTTTTAATATTGTAGACTTGAAAAGTTCAGAGAAAGGCAATAGAGATGCTATGGGGATGACTTTTGAACAGAGGATATTTCGCTAGCAGGGAGGACTTGTCAGCCTGGCAAAGGGATGCTCCAGGTCCTGTGTGCCATGAGATATTTGTGAAGATGGTGTGAATATAGTGTGTAGGCAGGGATCACTCACTGTGCCTCTCTGTGAGTAAAACCATTGCTTAAAGGTGGAAATTGGTAGGAAAGAAAACCCTGTTGGCGATGAAGTAAGATGGGGAAGACTGATTGAATGATCAGAATCTGAATTTACTGTGGACTACCAATGCTTATACACTGTTTTAGGAAGACTGGTAATGTTTACTGCAATGATTAGATTAAAATCACATACACAAACTTATGCATATTACAACATCTCTGGCTTGCAGAGTTTAATGAAATTTTACTGTTCTGGTAAACCAGCCTGATTGAATCTTCTTTCAATCCTCAAAGTTCTGTTTGCTCTTGCCAAGAGAAACCTGTTATCAAACCTCTTATGCTAACCAGGTCCAAAGTCCATCATCTGTCTTGTGCCCCAATATCTCAACAAACCTCCAAGCCCCTAAAAAACTCCCAAACCAAACCAGCTCCTGTATGATAAAAGCTGTGGGTTTCATGGTCACAAACAATTGTAGGTTGTCAAAGTCTAGGTGTGTCCACGGAGATGATGCCCAGTAGTAGTGTTTCTCTATGAGATGTAATACAGAGAGAATTTGAAAAATTTCTTCTTCAATTTCATGCTATGCAGTTTTGGATTATCTGAATTTAGCTACTTTGTGGTATTTGTGTGCTGATCTTTTAGTAACTCAGTGGAGTTAGTGGATATTTAACTTTGATCATTAAGCTTCATTGTGCTGCAGAATAATACCCCAGTGTTAATCCCAAGAAACTCTTAAGAGACAGGAAAAATAAGCTCTTTGTGTCACTGGTTAATGAACCAAGGCAGATCAAAGTGCTGGCAGGGGGATGGTGTAGCAAGAGGTTAAACTGCAGTTCTGTGGTGTCCTGTCAGGACACTCCAAGTGGTAGTTCCAGACACCTGATGATACTTATATTGATAATTGGTATCTAAATAGGTTCTTGGTATCTTTCCTGTGTTTCCATGGATGCTCTTTGGCTCATCACTGCTTATGCTAGAGTAATCTACATATCAGAGAGCATTTTTGAAAAAGAATGGCTTAAAGCATGTTTCTCATTAAGTACAAGTGAAATATTTGGAAGGTATTTATTTATTTAGCTGATCTGTCTCCGTGACAGGATGACAATATTACCTTATCCTGACAGATGGAATAGTCAGGCAGGGCTGCTGAGTGACTAACTCAAACCAAAAGAGTTAAAGAGCTGGTGATGGGGGCAGACAACCCTCTTCTGGTGGTTTTTTGACTTGAGTTTTCATGCCTTCTGTACAGCCTGGATCATTTGTGAATGCTTCTTTTTGAATTCAGTGTCTAAATATGTGAAAGAGTTCCTTCAGAATGGGCAGGTACTATGGTTAGAGCTGTCTCATTGCTCTCTCTGTTTTATCTCCTGATTAGACTCCTTTCTCTGATGATTTCAGTGTGCAGAATTGTTGTCCCTCCAACTCCCCTTTGTTGCTGAGGAAGTAATTAAACTTTTGGGCCCTAAAATAAATGTTGAAAAAGACCCTTCAGGTGATGAGTTGTTAAGCCCTACTCTCTGTGCTTTGCCCTCTACTTTGTGTTCTCCAGCTGGGCAGGTTTGCAAGGCCAGAACCTCTTCTGGCTGCTTTTTTCTTCCTTAAGCCCTTTCCTAGGTGAGCTAGAGCCATCTCTTACACCTTTTTTTTATCCCAAAACACTGTATTTTATTTTGAAAACCAACTGAGACCTTCCTTTTCCTAAACTTTTCCTACAAATTGTAGAATTGGTAGTTGTGTTTGAGGATTCTCTTCACCCTGAGCCCTGCTCTCCCCATTCCAAAGTCTATAAATACCCCTGGGGCCAAGCAAAGTCCTTAAACACATGAGACATGCATTGAGTGTTTGGAACTTTGACTGGCAGGGCTGTCTGTGCTCTTAGGCACAGCACTAATGACCAGTACCTAAAAGGACTGCTTGGTATTATGTTCACTAATCTTGCTGTGGTCTGACTTTAATTCTGGGTAGATGCATAGAGAAAAGGCAGTTTCTGTCAGGAGACAGAGTGGTTAAAACAGTAGGAGCTGCAGGAAAAGGTTGGGAAACAGATTGTAGGTTTCAGAGATTGGTGTGGGATAGCAAGACCAATTTTGTTGAGTTTGGTAAAAGCATGATTGAAATGGAAAAAGCAAAGTAGCTCAAAAGACACCACCAGATGGATGAGATATAGGAAATACTTCTCTAGTGATAAATTTTTAAATAGAATAATTATGAAAAATTAAAAACATGCTTTAGAAGTCAGGATAAAATGTAGTTACACCTAGTAAGAGTTATGTCTGTTTAGATGCCTGGATTATGTGGTGCATATGGATGTGTGGAATATATGAGTGTGTGCATGCCATACTTGGTGGGGTAGAATAGTTTAATGTAAGAACTCGGTGTCTAAATAACTATTTAGTGCAATAAAACAGTTTACTTTAGGGTGTTATAGATGAATAATGTGATGGTTGGCTCTCACAAATACAAGATGAATAGTATGAATATGTTAAGAGAAGTTTTGTGGATATATAGTGATGTTATTTGTGAAAAAGCCAATAACTTGTTTTTAAAATTTTAAAAAGTTTAATGATAATGGAATGGTTGTAAAAATAGCAATATAATTAGAGTAATAACAATTTGGACAATTTGGATTAGGACAATATGAGACAAAAACAAAGAGTTATGGATTTCCAGGTATACCTCTTTCTGGGCAAAATAAGCCCGAAAAAGGACCCACGTTAACAAAGGATTAACCCTTAAAAACAATAGCTTGTTGTATATTCATACATCTCATACATGATGCATAAATTCCATTCAAACACAGGATTCTGTCTGGTCAGGGTCAGCTTCCTCATAATCCTAATGGTGTCTTCAGGGCTGAGCGAGGCAGGATGAAGTTCATTTCTTCTGATAAGAGGGCAATAAATTCTTTTTCTCTGAAAGATTTAGGTGTCCTGTGGCTGCTACCTCGCTGTGAGTCCTTTCTTTAGGAAAAAAGTATCCTACATAGCATAGTTTCTATTTTAACATTTTTTATGACCTAAAACTATATTTAACACACTGCTTAAGAAAACTAATACAGCATAACTTTCTAACACAACACCTGTAATAGTCATTTTAATATTTGCAAAAAGCCAATCATAAAATGCGCATTTTTCACATTATTGTAACATCCTCCCATAGTCCTCTTTTCCCTGCCCTTTGTAATTGCCTTGGCAGTCAGGACATTTGGGGAGGGTCACCTTATTATTAAGAGTTGTGGCATAACAACACCTGACCTCCAACTGAGATGTGAGAGAATAATCTCCACTGATGGATGGCAGAGGAGGAGCTGACTGACAAAACCCTGGGAGGGCCTCAGGGTATAGAAGGCAGAGCACCCATTTTGCAGGAGAGCACATGGCTGCTGGTCACAGAGACTCCTGGCGCTGTAATTTTTCCTTATTCAGTCCTTTGTTGTATTTTTGTTAAGGTTTAATAAACCTTTGAAATTTTAGAAGTGAGCATTGTTTCTCACAATGATAAGAGGAGGAGGGTTGTATCTGTGACATCTGTCTTGCCCCTGTTGCTGCTGTTACCATGATGCCTTCCTTTTTTAGCCAAAGTTCTGCCAGTAAAATGTTTTCCTTCTGTATCACCTGCCTTCCAACTATTGCTTGCCGCTGAACTTTGGAAGTTCACTGAAGTCCTGCTTTTGTAAGGTCAAGCTGAAGGGATTAAGTGGTGTCCCTCTATGTAGTTTTGGAAAGAAGCCTGAACTTCAGATTTCTGATGATCTGATTAGCTGGCAGCTATCTCTGGAGAGGGAACATCCATTCTTATTTTATGCAGTCATAATTGCAACCTTATAACATCAAAGGTAACTTTAATATATGTGAAGCACTTCTTATATTGTCCTTGCAAAATACTTGGCTAAACTCAGGAAAAAAGTTAAGTACAGTGTGAGTTGCTTAGAACTCTCATTTTGTCACCATACTGGGGTTGTAAAGATCTTCATTAGTGTTTAATTAACTCCTAAATATCTAAGGATAGTTATTTTACAGAATGATCACTGTGGCAGTGTTGGATGAAATGAGTTTTATAATGTTTCACGGCGAGGAGAATCTCGTGGCAGACTAAAGGAATAAAAGCATAACAAGAAACCTTGTCTAGCTGAAATTATTGTTCTTCTAAGCTCTGAGTGGTACATGCTGAAAAAAATTACTATCCACTGAATGAGAAGTCTTTTATTCTATTCTTTTGAAGCAAAATAATAACCTGACACTTCCTTTTATCCAATGATTTTTTTGGAAGGCATTAAAAAAATAAATTCATGATTTCCTATGTGGATATGAAGTCAGTTCCCTGAAATAAATGTTCAGTATAAAAACTTAATAGGTAAGAAGAAAGACATTTGTTGCATAGCAGTTGGCATAAATTTTGCTTCTAATGAGGATAAAATACATGTAAATGTATAATTACAGTAATTGTTGTAGTTAGGATTTGTTCATGACAAAGGTCTCATAATTATATAACCTACTTTGGGTTTATTAAGATTTATAGTCTGAACTCTTAATTCCAGTTTATTCCTTTAGAAGTGGGATTCGCTAGGGGAGGAGCATTTTCAGGAAGCTGACTTACTGCATGCTCTCAACTATAGATGTTTCCAATTTTCTTCTTGGCAAAGCTGGAAGGCTTCTAGTGAGAAGCTGTAAATGACCAAAATTACTGTAATGTGAGGATGTAATAGTTGAAGGCATTCCTGAGTGGACATACTGGATCTGACAGTTTCAGGCTTTTAAATTGTAAAAGATTTTCTCCCTCTCAATTTTTAAGTTCTGGTTACAAATAAAAATGTTTTGTCTCCTTTGCAAGGTAGTGCAATTTAGTAGTAGCTTTTAAAGGCTATTTCTTCTTGTGTGCTGTTGCACATCCTCTCTGGTGCTACTAGAATTGAAGAAAGCAGCTCTTTTGCTGTGGTTTGGCTCTTCTTGGCTTCAAGACGAGTCCTTTAGCCACTGCAGTCACAAGTCACAGCATCCTCAGGCTGGTTTTAATTACAGCAGAATCTGCAAGCATCTCTGAAGCACAGAGAAGAGTTGTACCTCTCATCAGCTGCAGGTGGGGTTGAAATTGACAGTGATCCAATGTGGCTCTAAAGGTTTCCAGGGTTTTTTCCCCTGCATTGTGCTGCAGTGCTGAAATAGGTTCAGTGCTGCAGCACTTTTCTCCCCAGGTTTTCTGTTTAGACTAAGGTTGAATCTGTGGAATCACTTTGTTCTGTGTTCCCCAGCAAGGGTAAAAGCACAAAGTCCTGTTATTCTACCCAGTTCTGTTCTCCTGCAGATATAACCACCCAGAAATGTATGTGCCAAATATACATGCTGTAACCACCCCTGAATACTTAGCTGAGCATAGTAAATTCCTGTGGTTTATAGCCTAAAACACACCTGATGGTGTCAGCAGCTCATGGACAGTTTCTCAGAGTTTTGCATGTACTGCAAGAATGTAGAAGTGATTAATAAACCTTTTTTTATAATGCTGGATTTAGATAACTTGATTTTGCATTATAAATCTAGGAGTGCCTTGCTTAGACTTATTTTGTTTCCTTGTCTATGGACCAAACCAAGGCAAAGTATTTCTGAACACTAGAGCACTTTCAGAGATGGTTCTTACAGAATGTGCATTCATTTTTTAGCTTTTCCTTTGTCTTTCTTAGAGCTTCAGAGCAACTCAGGGCAATCCTCTTTCCTCCTCCCTCCCTATCTCATTAAGGTTGGGAATTCAGGTACTCCAGCCCCATGAGATTTTGAGTTTCTTTGAGGCTATTAGTTAGTCACTATAAATGTGTGCCATTTTCTGCTCTTTGCTAAATATAGAGGCAGGACTGGGTCATGGTGTCCTCAGCTGTCACAGGTACCACAGGAACTTCCTTAACCAAGCTGAGCTTTGTCTCAGCTGCAGGGATTTTTGCCTTCACTATTCCAGCTGAGGGTGCTGCTCCTCAACTTCGTGGCTTGGATGCTTAGGAATCAGCTTTGGATTTCCAGCCTGCATGTGTGTCAGTGGCTCATTTTGAGACATTTGGCCTTGTGTCAGCAAGGTTTAGCCTTAAACCTGAAGAATTCTTTTTCTCTTCTTGATATTCCTTTGTGAATATACAGGCCAGTGATAATCCTGTCCTTTTTCAGACTGGTTTTGTGAGTCTGAACACACTGGACTCCACTCTTGCATGCTCTCAGGTGTAACTATTTGCTGTACACAGTCCTGTTCATCTGTGCCCTAAGGAGACATTCCTGTGCTGAAGATGCCCAGGATCCTGTATCTGATCTCTCCCGCACTTGGTTCCATTTGTCCACTGGAAAAAAATGGATAGTCCTTAAGTACTCAAGTATTTAGTGCAGATTTTATTCAGGATTGCACATTATGTTCCATGCTGCCTTAAGTAATTGAAACTACTTCACTGCAGTAATGCAAATAAAGTAATTGCAGTGTTGCCTGGAATTAGCCTGCACTGGGAACTAACTACCTTGGCCTTTTTCTGTTCTCCCTCAGCCTTTCTATTTTTTTTTTTTTTTAAGTCAGCTATATACATATTTTCAAATACTGTCCTGCTTGATGTTGATTAACGTATTCTGTGCATGGTCCATCAGTGGATTTTTATTGTGGTTTCAATATTGCTTTTTTATTTAGTTTGGAGACACTTAATCTTTTTCTTTCAGTCACACATCTATCTCCTAAAATTTTGAAAGACTAATCTCCTGCCTACCCCAGTAATTAAAGATTGGAAGACAGATTTGTTTGGCAAATACTGCACATGGGGTGAAGTAGGAAAATGTGCTGAGGATGTCCTGTGAAGGGTGGATGTTCTAGAGGAGGGGCTGGCAGTTGCATGTGTATAAATACACCTCCTGTCTTGCTGTCTTGTACATAATAACCATCCATTATCCCCACTATCTACTTCAGGTTTTTGTTGTTTGTCAGCAATATAATTATTTGTATTTCTTTTAGAGTTTCTCTCCTCACATGTTTAAAACAGCTTGGTTATAACAGCGTTGGGGCTTTGGGGAGGGCATGCAATCATTCCATGGAGCAGTAATCAGCTCCTCTATCACCAGGCACAGGACTGCATTCTCTTCTTATCTTTAACAATACAAAAGGTGCAGCACCCTTTGCTGTTTTATTACAGCTAAGAGCTTTGAAGAGTTTCACACAATGAGATGTCACCTCTGCTGTGCCTTCTTTTCTTGGGGAGAGGCCAACTGCAGTGCTATTGCTAATGCTGATGTCATCCATCTCCTTGAGTGAGACTTCGTGGCATCTTCCTCTTCCCATTTTTGTCCTTCTCCTGCCACTTTTTATTGTGTAATTGGGATTCAAGGCTTGTGAGCTCATCATTTCCTTGAGTTGGATTTTGTTCCTTTGTCAGAGAGAGGGTGAATTACAGTCACAGGTGCATTCTTGTTTCTGTGTATCGGTTTAAGGAAGGCATCAGTTGTTAGTTCCTGAAGGACTGGCTGTAATCCCCACGACCCCGTAAGGAACCTGTAGGCACCTTGTGGCTTCAGATCATTAACTGGAGCATTTTCTGTCACCACATGTCTTTGAAAGTGCTCAAATGTGGCTTTGATGTGTCCTTCCTCAGGGCATTGGCCCTGCACTTCTTCACAGCACAGGCAGAGGCAGGTATTGTATTTGTGGGGTGCCCCATGGCAGGAAGGAATGATGAATCTGACTCCATGTTCTCGGAAGGCTAATTTATTATTTTATGATACTATTCTATATTAAAGGATACTAAACTATACTATACTAAAGAGTACAGAAAGGATACTTACTGAATGCTAAAAAGATAATAATGAAAACTCGTGATTCTCTCCAGAGTCTTGACACAGCTTGGCACTGATTGGCCAAAGAGTGAAAACAACTCACACCAGAGTCCAATGCAACAATCTCCAAACACATTCCAAAGGAGCAAAACAGAGGAGAAGCAAATGAGATAATTATTGTTTTCCTTTTTCTCTGAGGCTTCTCAGCTTCCCAGGAGAAAAACCCTGGGCGAAGGGAATCTTCAGAGAATGTGAATGCCACAAGCCAGGGGCTGCTCCTGGGCCCTGACCTTGTGCCCTGCCTGTGGGGCAGAGGGGCAGATTGGTTGCTGGAATGGGCTTGACAATGTCCCAGGGTAGCCTGTGGGCTCAGGCCGAGTGGCAGCACTGGGTCTGTGTGTTAGCATTCAGGAACACATAATCATGGGATGATTGTATGCAGGGGCTCTTATTGAGAGCTCTGGGTGTCAGGGGTGGACAAACCCAAATCTGGCTCCGACATGCTTTCAGATTGAACATGTTTTATATTCTATCCTTATATAACTTAACATATTAATTATTAAACTTACATTACTCTATTGTATACGTTGATTTCATCCAAGCATGGCTTTCTTGTGATCCCCTCAAACCTCTAACACAGTTTCTCATGATTCTTTAAAGAATAATTATATCTAACCACATCTAACAATTATATCATTTATCATATACTGACTACACAGGTGCAGTTTCACATGATCTAGCAAATACAAGGCCGAACATTTCCCAGGGCCTACTAAGCCTAACTTTCTTTCTACCTCCCTGAATTTTGTAATTTTAAAATCTTTCTCTATCATGTGCACCACAGAAGAACTTATAACTATAGTTCTGGTGTGTTAAGCACAACAAAAGTGGCACCCTCGTTTACAACTCTCATATCTCCTTTTCTGTGCCTCCTAGGGTGTTTCAAAGATGACCGAATTGTGTTCTGGACTTGGATGTTCTCAACCTATTTCATGGAGAAGTGGGCTCCCCGGCAGGATGACATGCTCTTCTATGTGCGTCGGAAACTGTCCTACGTCACTGGGGAGAGCACAGAGGGCAAAAAGGTGAGTAACAATGTGTTTTAACTTGGGAAGCCTAAGGTAGAACCTTAGGGGTTTGGTGGTGTTGTGGGGTAGCTGGCACATCTGAAGAATTGCAAAGCAAGGGTGAGGAATTTCCAGCTCTGCTCACCACAAGATGTTATACAAAATTGGTCCATGAGGAAATACCATGGTTCAGGTTGTGAATGCCAGGTGAGCCTGCCTTTGCAGGGAGTTGGACTGGGTCATCTCCAGAGGTCTCTTCCAACCCTAATGATTCTGTGATTCTGTAACATCAGCAGCAGTGTAAATGAGGTGCTCTGTTATGGACTTGAGAAAATGAGAAATCTTGCTTGCTTTTTTGGAAAGCTGACTTTTGTTTTGCTTCTCAGTGATGATACTTTATAAACTCAAAGCACAAGTCTGTAGGAAGAGAGTAATAAAGGAGAAGATGGTGACACTGGTATGTCTAGAAGAAAACTGTCTGAGATTACCAGAGTATCAGGAATGAACATCTGTTGGGTGCACTCAGTAGCAGAACACAAGCAGCCTCCTGGAGCTGGGATACAGCAGTGACAAACAGCAGAGAAACTCCTGTACTCTCAGAATCTACATTTAAGACAATGTAAAGAACTCATAAAGAACTATTGTTCCTTCCAAACACAGTCAGGTATCCTAGTGCTGCTGCACAGATATTTTCCCGTGAGAGATCTGAGAAACTTCTTAGCATTCCATGGCAGTTTTCATCTTAGGTGGGGGAAACAGAAGCAAGAGGTAGGATGGTGTTACTGGGAATTAAGGTTGGTGGCTGTAGGAAGGTAAACGGAGAAGGAAAAGACTGGGATTGATTTCCTGACACGTGTAAATAATTGACACTGTTGTTGAATCACAGGTGTTTGTGCAAGGTGTCTGTGAAAGTGTTTGTGACCAGCTGTACAAGAGTTCTCTGGGTTCATGTGTGCTGGTGTAAAGAGCCACAGTTGTCCGCTCCCTTGAGAAAAAGATTCCAGAAGGTTTTCCCACACTTTTGATGGAGATACAGAAAATGGACAGACTTATCTTCTCTCTTCTCCCTGGCCCTCCAACTTCCACCATAACAACCACTAAGGAGAAGATGGAAAAATATGGTTCTTTCTCTATCAGATAAATGGTTTAGTCTTCAGCTTGTGTATTTGGAGCTTTATGACTTGTAGGGGAAGCTTCCATCCTGATGGTCATTTCAGTGACTATAAAAGCATCCCTGTTTCACATCAAATTATATTATGGCTTTATTCAGCCTGGTAAAAGCATGGGCTGTTTAACCTCTTGTCCCTCTCAACAAGGAAAGTGAATCTCAGAGACAGCCTATTTCCTTAAATCCATTCAATGATCAATCTGTTTAACTGATTCATTAGCTTAAAGTGTCTGAAGCTCTTGTGGATAGGTGATAGTGACATAAACCCTTGTATTTGCTCTCAGAACATTATTTAAGCTTTTTAAAAGCACTATAAATAATTTTTATTTGTGAGGAGGCTGCATAAGTGGTGGTTACCACGAAATCAGCGTTAGTGAATCGTGTGCAGTAACAGCTGGGATGGGGAGTGGGCCTTGATAGCACACACAGCATTTTGTAACTCTCCTGTGGCTGGCTCTATTTTGCATGGCTTCTGAGAATTGAACCTTTCCTGCGACTTTGAAGTACTTCAATTGCTTTGTGAAACTTCATAGTTGGTGATTCATTGGTACTTGTTCAGCTGTCCTCCTGTTAGATTTCACTTGACTGCTTTGTAGTTCCAACTCCTCTTTTTATCTGATTTTTGAGCCTGCCCAGTGCAGTGAGACACCAAACAACTACTCCTACACATCAAATTATAACTACATGGGTTTTTAATTTACTTTGTAGTTTTGGACATTCTTCCTTGAAAAATGATGCCAAAGTGATACTGTTAAAGGGGAGGGAGAGGGAGACTGGTGTCTGTAGGAGCTGGATAGAAGTGTAAACCTCCCTGCCACCCACCAAGCTGTGCTCTCATTTAGCTTTCCAGGGGTAGACTGAAAAGGCAAATGAAAGGGAGAGTTCAGAGTTGTTTGGGGACATTTAGGACTAGAGCTGGAGCTGTGCTATTGGCTCCTGCTTTACGCCAGGCTGAGTCAAATGGTCTGGTGATGATTCCTTCATGGACCACATTGAGGATGACTCTGTAGTCTGGGTGTACAGTGAAGCAAGGTCATTGTAGTTTTTCCACCAAACACTACTAGATATGTGCTCTGTGCTTAGCTGGCTGCTGCAGGTGTTGGCTGAAGAATGCTGGCAGAGGTGACTAAATGCCATGTCAGCCCAGAACATTAGTTTATGTTCATGAAAATAAAATTTGTGCAGCTTTGAGGATAGCAATCATCATGCTGATGACAACGACAAAAGGGGCTGAGTGGGGACATGCTGTTTGTCTGAATGCTGACAATGGTGGTGTTTGTTTGTGTCATTTCCATGCCCTGGTGTGATGGTGTGTGTCAGTGGGAAACAAGTGTCAATGAATCCAGTGGTTCCCAGGCTTTGGTGCCTGAACTGTCTGATTAAAAGTAGCTCTAGCTTGTGGGTTTGGGTTTTTCTGTGCTTACTGGAGCTGGAAGAGTGTTGGCAATAACATTTGGTTTTAAATTGAGGTGTAACAAAGAATAAGCAGAAAAAACCTGATAGGATTGAGATTAGATGTTCTGCTCAGTTTTAAAACTGAATGAGAAGGGCTTTGGATGAGTCACAACAGCTTGAAGTAAGAAATTTTACCATTTGATATATCCAGTAGGTGTTGGTGGTAAACTTCTCCACCATCATAAATTTTATTTTAAAAGGCCTTTTAAATTATCTGCTTTGCACTCTGCCTGGACTAAGTGACTTTCCATTTGCTTCTCTTTTCCTTCCCACCAATTTCTAAACTGAGCATAGATGGGTGAAACAACAATTAAGCTCCTAATATGTGAATGCCAGGGCAGAACTTCCATATTGAATTCTGGGCTATATCCACTACACAAACTCCTATGTACATTTAATTCTGTCTTCTCTTGGTGTCTTGTGTCAGGTTCTTTGCAGACCAAGGCACTGTGTGGTGTAGCTTTTCACAAGGTTAAGGAATTTAGCAGGGTTTTGTAAAGTGGAATCCCTTGGACTTGTCACTTTATATTAAGTCAAGACTCAAAACCAGCTTTGCTGCTGCCTCTCATGCCAGCTGGTGTGACCTATTGGAAGATGTAAGCCCTGATCCTCACTTCCAAAGGGTCTTGGACATTGCAGGCTTGAAAGGTTAATGTGGTTGGACTTAGGATTATGATTTTAAAATGCTGTTAGGTCAAGATTGAGTATCTCTGATCTTTCTGTAGAGAGCAGCTTTACTTTCTTCTGGGAATCCAAAAGATGCAAGTATACAGTGTTACACAGCAAAGAAAGATAAGACTTCAACGACAGACCAGCAAGTTGTATTCTGCTTTTCATTGTGCCTTGTCACCTGAAAAGGTGCCACATCTATAGGGCAAAGCAATAAAAAAGATAAATGTAAGATACCCTGGGCATATGTTCTGAGCTTGCCTGGATATTGGAGTAGTTCCTATTTTCTTCAGCATCCTATGAATGTGGAGGAGTGGAGCTGCTGCCAAATGCACAGGATAGTAATTAGGCCTGTTAAGTCTCCAAAAAGCTCAAGCTATTGATGTTGAGGCTGCAGCTTCAGAGACAGAACTGAACAGAGTTATGTGCATCTGGACCTGTGACTCAACAAATACTGCTTGTGGTGTGACCAGGCAGTTTCCAAACTCATATTACTTCAGGCACATGACTGGCACAGAAAATCACAGGATTTTCCTAACTGAATCTGTAAGTCACTGTCACTGCCTGACTTCTTGGAAGATTCAGCAACCTGAACTCAGGATCTAATAAAAATACAAGTTTTAAGAATCTTTCATTGCTGGCTCTGTTCCAGTGTTAAGGTTTTTTCCAGCACTGCAAGCAAAGAGGATGTCTCCAGAAGAGCTCTATGCTACGCTTCATGGCAGTCCCCTGCCACCACCCAAATGCTGAAGAGAAAAACAAATAGCCAAAAATTGCATCTTTTTTTGTTGAAAAGCTTTTCTCCTTGTTCCTGGGTAGTATGAGGGAACAATTATTCCCACACTTCCAAGTTGATACAGAATCAGCTATTGTGCCTCAGCTCTTCCATTGTGCTGAACTTGCAGAGGTGTTGCAGTGAGCAGGAGCACTGGCTCCTGCAGAGTTCAACATCCATACAATGCTTTCATTTTGAAACATGAAAAAGAAACCCTGGCATTATCAGATTGATACTCTGATTTTTCATTTGTAAGGAGCTCAACTGCAGTGTAAAGACCTTTCTTTTGCAGTTCCCCTTGCCAGAAATCCCTGTGCTTTCTTGTGCTACTTTGATTGTCTAAATGTGTGAGCAAGTACAGCTGAAATACTTTCAGAGTATTGCAGTCACAAAATTCCAGACTTAGGAAGGAGTGTGGGCTGCAAGGGCATTTTTAATGAATTGCTTTCTATTGCTTCCAGTCTCTAAAGAACTCTTCTTAAGCAGTCAAAGGGTGACAAGAAAGCCAGAATCAGATGTGATTTTAATATGAATGGCACTGAAATGTGGCAGCCAAAAAGATGCTCTGTTCTCTGTTACAGAGAGCAACTTCCCTCAGAAGGGAAGAAGCCCAGACCCAGTTTTCCTATCTGATGAAATGTGCTGAATAATTCAGTATCAGAAATGCATCATATCTGTCTGAGTCACTGGGGATTTGAGGGACAGAAGGGCACTGCTAGGCTGGGCTTGCATCCTGGAAAAGCTAAAAGTGTCTGCTTGGAGCTCCACAAAAGCCTCATGAAGCCACTGGTTTATCAGAGCATTAGTGGATTTGATCTGTGGGTTACAGGCAGGTCAACTTGCCTATTTAGAGGTATGTGAAGGTCTGGGTTCAGTGTTGAAATTAATATGCAATTGAATTGGAGCTGTTTTCCCATCCCATATTGGCACTCTGTTTGTCAGTAGCCAATTGTTTTTTTTCCCTTTCATCCACTAGTGTTAATCTCTCACTGGAAGAAGGGGATGGTTGGAACCCTTTTTTGTTAGTGGAAACACTCATTCCAGAGTGTTCTTCTCCTAAACTTTTCTCTAAACCAAGACACTAGCAGAAGGAAAAGTTCCCAAAGTTTGTGATCATTTGGTTGTACAGAGGGGTTGTGGGCACAGAAATCAAGCAATTGACACAGAAGCAAATTTTTCAAAATGAGTGTTTTTTCTGCAACTGAACTTTGCTTCTTGCACAGTTTGCAGTTGCTTTAATGCAGTGGGCTTTGTTTCAGCTTTATAACTATGGTGGGTGTCGAGTTGCCATAGCTACTGGGCATTATCCTGCTTTTATGTGGGCTCCAGAGTGTGTTCCAGGAGGATCAGGTGCAACTTCTGAATAATTGATAGTGTCCAGAAAAAGGGAATAGGAATTTTGTCTTGGAGGCCATTCTTTACACTGTGCTCTGCTGTTCCCACCAGTGAAAATGTCAGTAGCCATAATCCTAAGAAAGCTTCTCCATATAACATCTGAAAGAATCTTTCTTTTTCATTTTAGGACATTGTTGCATTGTTGAATACAGTTGTCCCCTTTGAAATAATGTCTTGGATATAAATATTCCAGTGGAGCTTGTAACATCAGCTTCCCTGTGTGACAGGACTGGGAGTGCACCCTTCCCACAGGGCTTCTCTGCAGGCTCCAGAAAATAGCAGGCTCCTTTGATTTCCTTCCCATTCAGCATTTAGGGATGTCACTAGAGAACAGATGCCATGAGCAGATGGAGTTTGATGGCCAACTGGCCAGCCCAGCCTGTGTCCTGTTGAGTATCTGCTCTGCAGCACTGCTGGGTACCAAATGGGGTTCTGCACGTCTGGGGCTTCCCAGCTTGTTAGAACATGGGAAGCACAAGTCCTGGGATATTAGACATGCTGTTTGTTGGGGTTTCTCAGTGTGAGAAGATGCTTTTTTCCTGTGCCAAAGGGTCCAGGCAGCTCCTGAGATAGCTTTTTTTTTTCCTAATTGCATCATGCTGTTGACATGTATGGAGGAGTGACCAGTGTCTCCATGTCTGGAGGTGGAGGGCAAACGAGCACAAGTTCTGAGGTGGTGCCTAATTAGAGGCTCAGAGGTGTCCTAAAAGTATTTTGTCTGCTTTATTTAAAAGATTAGCAAAGATTAACACATGATAGAAAAACCCCAAAAGCCTAAGCACAAAACCAAAAAACCCAAAACTGAATATTCAAGATCTTCATATATATATAAATACATAAATTGGTATGACAAGATCCAGAGGCTGGCAAAAGGAAAGCAGCTGAATTAAATGAAGTTGCACACTTGGAGCCAAGAGGATGATTAATCATTGGAATGAGTTCACAAAGCAAGGTATTTTCCCAGGTACTGTCCAGCCAAAGGTTTAACTGAGGTTTTTGAGGAAGTAACTTGGTAAAATATCCATGGCATGTGGGAGGTCAGCCTGGCTGAGGTCCCTCTCCTTTACAGCTGTAGCTCAGGAACCCTGTGAAAACTTGATACAAAGGTGGCATCATGGATTTCAGCTCCAGAAGGGTCACTGATTTAAATGAGCAAGGATTTTGGATTTCACTGGGAATAAATAGTTAGTATTTACATAGTTATTTCTATTTTCATGCTTGCAGGAGTGCATGTCTGATGTAGAGCCAGGCAAACACAAAGATAAGCACAAAGATAAGGCATGGCCAGGTGAGTCAGCAGCAGACCTGGAAAAGGCCCAGTGTCTCCTGGATGCCTGGCTGGGGCAGTTTTGTCTTCTTTTGTTCTTTTCAAACTCAGCTGTTTGAAATCCAGCATGTTCTCCAGTCCATGGAGAGCTGTGATTCATGGAGATCCACTCTGCCCCGACCCACAGGTTGTACACCAAGGAATCCTACCCTGAATTGGTGCACAGGGAAAAAATGGTTAAAAAAAGCTTTTTTTTCCTGTCAATATCTGTGATGGACTTGCAAGGCATTCCATGAAAGAGCTGTTTACACCGGCATTGTAATTGCTGGGGAGAAGTTGTTTATGTGTGAGTGAATTTCACCAGCAGAAAGAATTAGTGGCTGATTTCTGCAGAGGGAGCTTTGAACTTCAGTGTTATGAGGTGATTAACTGCTTCTTGGCTTAAAATAAAGGCTCCGTGGATACAGAGGCAGGAGAGACTGAAAAGGTGTCTGCTGTGCACTTGGTTTGGCTTTCCCTGGTGTTACTTACAGCTGGGGTTTTACCCTGCCATTGCTCAGTCCTGCCTTCACCCTGTTTTCTCATCACTTCTTTCCTTCAGAGACAGGATGGCTGTTGTTTCACAGGGTATTTCTGGAATTTTGTTCTTGTCATGTTTCTGTGCTTTTAGACACAGAAGTGCAAATATTACATTTGTTTGGAGATGACTCTAAATTAGATTGTTTCCCTCATTTGCTCACATATTTAGTTTTTTGCAGTAACTGTCATTAGTTTGTGTAATTCTATTGCCAGTAAAAAATAATGGATGGGAACCTTGGAAGAAATAAAAACAAATCAAAAGAAGAACTATGTCTACAAACCTTTTAAAAAATATTTCCCCAGTACATTTCCACACAAAGCCTTGCATCATCAGCAAAATCTGATCCTGACAGAAAACTAGGAAGCTACATGATGTACAGCTTCTGATTCCAGTTTGATGTTTGGAAATAGGTACCTCTGAGTAATAGTTTTCAAAGAGATGTGGTATTTTCTTAGCAGGTTGAAGTTGAAGTTTATAGGAGAGACTCTAAGAAGCTTCCTGGCCTGGGAGACCCTGACATTGACTGGGAAGAGAGTGTCTACTTGAACCTCATCCTGCAGAAGGTAACAGGGATGCTTATCTCATTTCACTATTTATGCAGTTTGGCCTTTCAGAATCTAAATGAGCCTAAACTGAGATGTTCATTATTTTTCAGGAGTCCTAATAGCTTTCTAACTGTATGAAGTGAAGCTAGGCTGAGTTTTATGCTCTGTAACAATGTTTTGCAAAAGGAAGGCTTCATCCAGTTTAATGTTTTTTGAGAATGAATGAGACTTAGATAAGCAGCATTTCCATTAGAGTTCACTGGTGCAGCTAAGAGAGAAGAATGAAAATGCAGTGTCATAAATTGTACTGCTTTTCACAACATAACTTTGATAAAATATTTGGGAGTAGGAACATGAAGCTAGAACTAATTATTTCTTTAATTGACTTATAGGTTGTTTGGTTATTGTGTGTGTTACATTATGGCTTAGGAAAGCTGAATATGACTGTAATCATTTGAGATCCCTTAAAGATTTTGCCCATTATGATCTCAGAATGGCAAATTGTTGGCTCAGGCACACATCCTTGAAAATAAATTGTTTTCATTCTCTCTCCTTCCTCCCAGAAGTCTCTTTGCAGAACTTCTCTGCAGAGAGCAGATTTTGCCTTTATTTGATGCTCAATAAACCCAGGATACATTTGCCACAGTCAGAATTCAGAGATGTTATTACTGCTGTCCAGAGCTATTGCAATTGCTCCCTATAAGTTTTTTCAGGTTGTTTGGAAGGCTGTGCTAGTGTTTTCTGACCTCTCTAACATGTCACTGCTGTTCATTAGTGTCTCTTTTTCCTGTTCAAAGGGAGGAAATCTTTTCCATTTCTATCCTAAAGTGTGCTTAGGGATTTGTGGGGGTGGGTGTGTGTGTGCTGCTTATTCCCCCAGCTGAAATTAAGCTCATGTTAAATAATATTGGCAGGACTTTCCTTACCCATCAGTTGAGCATTTCAACAAGCAGCTGTACAAGAGATGTCGGTGTCACTGGGTTAATGAACAAACACAGGTTCCAACCAATTGGTTCCAAACCCCTTGGTTCCAACCAATTCCTTTCCCCCAGTAAGGAATGAAATACTCTAATAGGTTTAAGTGAAAAAAATACCCTTTTATTATGAAAATAATAAAAAATTGTGGGTGATTCAGTATAGTAAAGAGAGTAAAGAAAATGGCAGCACCAAAATATCTTACTTTTTAGACAGACAGCTAAAAAATGAATCAGAATGTGTTCTGCTTCATGCACATGAATGTTTTGTTTTTCCAACTCTAAATGTTAATTTCTCTGTCTGGTACCCTGTTCCAGCTGGATTATGTGGTGACCTGTGCTGTGTGCACACGCTCCGATGGAGGAGATATTCATATTCACAAAAAGAAATCTCAGGTGAGCTTCCCCTTTTCTTGCTTTGGATCAGAGGTGGGTATCCAGTATAACCTAATCCTAAAAAGTGCTCCAAAACTGGGGCAGTGGTTCTCAGGCTGTGGTCTGACAGATTCATCCTCCTGAAGCAGCTCAAGTCTTTGTATCATGATATTTCTTGCCAGTTATCTAGATTTGAGATCTAAATGTCCTTTATAGCCTCTCTCAAAAAATTGTGAAGACCCCTACATGCTTCAGGGTGTAGATCTTTGTCTGCTGGATTTAGGAGAGAGAGGGAAGGTGCCAGGGGGAGGAAGGAATATGATGCCCAACTGTTCCCCAGTCTGAGACTAAATCTGAAATTGTATGAGATCTGGAATATGAGGAGCCTTCAGGGTAAGTTTCTACTGTAGAGCTGCTAAATGGCAGGCAATTACTGATTACCAGTTTGGTTTTTTAATTATTTTACAAGATTTTTAGTCTCTTAAACTGCTCATTCCTTCCACAGGCTTTTATCTTTTGTGTACTGTTAATCCATAGTGGAAGAGACTGAATAACAAGGATAAAGGGGATAAGAACAAGAAACCTGAGGCTTCCCCACTCAATTTCAATTTGCAATGTAGACCTTGCAACAACTACTGCTAGCTAGCAGAAATTCTTCTTTTAAAAGACTCCTGTTGCATTTAAATGGCTGGGATTTTCTCCCAGGCTTTCCCTTCCCTTAGTTCATGAAGCTGCTTGTGTGGCTTTACCTAGATAATCCAATGCTCTTTGGTTTTTAATTATGTTTAACCACTTTAAAAGAACTTTTGCTTTGCCTACAAACAGAACTAGCAATGCTGATTGTCTCTGTGATTTACATTGATTACACATAATTTTTTTCTTTAGAGGCTCTTGAGATGCCACTTTGCACTGCTGATTTAAGCCTGTTATTTCTCATTGCTTTTTTCTCTGTTGGCTAGTCCAAATTTCACCACAAGTGAACTTCTGCAAATGTTTTTGAGAAAAATTTGTAAATATTATTTGCAGATTTGAAAACTAGAAAGGAGAAGATGAGGGATATGCCCTTATTGCATGTAAGCATTATTTAGAATGAAGAGGAAGTTTTTTGTTCCTCCTTTCTGGACTCTCCTATTGTGGGACTGCTTAGGAATTGTTGTCTTCCCTTTTCCGCATAAACTTGCCAGTACATACCAGAAACATTTCAACATCACTGTGTTGACCTATAGAGAGGCAAAGGCAACTCCATATGCTGTGAAAGCATGTTTGCAGTTGGGCATTTCATTGTCACATCCACTATTGAGGCTGTTGGTTTTGGATAAAAAAAATCCAGCTGGTTTGGATCTGCATTTCTGCTCTGATGGTTCTTGCTTTACAAAATGTTTCTCCTGCCCATATGCAGCCAGATGTTGATGGTCTAAGATTTGCTGTCCTACTTGAGACCTATGACAAATTTACTCTGCTCACACAAGTGAGTGCCTGTGGCATGAAGCCAGTATGAAAAAGGCTGACTTTATTTTGCAAACTGTTGGCTTAACAATAAGATCTCTACAAACTGTATTTTCCTCAGATGTGCCTGACTGGAGATGAATTTGGGAGGGTGTTTTGTTGTTCATTGGCTGGTGTGAGAGCAAGGATGCCTAGAAAAGATCCTTGTTTCAGGCATTGGTGCAGGTCACATTTTTGAGGAGTCTGATTGCTTTCTAATGATGTTTCTGGTCTTAAACCTTTCTTTTTAACTCTATTCAATGGGCATAAAGGCTGCATAAGTGCAAATAAGGAAAAGCAACCCTCTCATGATTATCTAATATCCTTAATTATGTTTTGTGTTGAATGGTTTGTAGCAAGAATGTCAAGAGCTTGACAACCCAGTCAGATCCACAGCTATTGGCATGTTCACAGTGCGCTAAGATTTGACAGGTTTCTTTAATTCAGGGCTTTGGTTGTGAACAAATGTGGAAGCAAAGAAATCTGCTTGGTATGAATTCCTTCTCCCTCTTTACCTACTCATTAATCTTTTTGGAATGGTAAAATCTAAAGCCTTCAGCTGTTTAAACAAAGTCACAAACCAAGTCACTAAAGGAGTTCAGGAACAGCTTGGGAGGGAGAAATGTGCAAGAGGAAGCATAGTGATAGGGAAGAAAACAGAAGCACAAGATGCAAATAAGAAACCAAGTCCTCCTGTGAGCCATTGTCTTGGTTTTATCACTGAAACTACAGGAAAAGCAAAAACTCTTCAAAAACCTTTTTAGTGTTAGAGAATCAAAGCATACTTTATTCTGGCCAGGATGTTGTCCTGGCCAGGATGTGCAACAGAAATCATTTCACCCACGCATTGCCTGGATTGTGCAGAGAAAATCATTCCATCCCACATAATTTTTACTCAATTTTTCACATACTTATACAGTCAAAACCCATAGAAATTAACTAGTTCAATGTTCATTGGTTACACATTACACAGTTCATAGTATTTGGTTCCCTATTGGTTATCAATCTCTTCCCCTTAGATGTTAATTAGGTTCTCATTCTTCATTCTCTTATCTCTCTTTTCCCAGACCAGGTGTCTCCTGCCAGGGGTGATGTTTGGAGTTGTTGTTGGTTAATGCTTCTTATCTTTTGTGTATCTTCCAGTCTGTTGAGATGTTAAGCTCATCAGGTCTTGAGTGATGAGACAGTCCCCTGAATTCAATTCTCTTCCCCCTCACCCCAGGGCAAAGGTGAACAAAACCCCTGACTAAAGTTATAATAAAAAATTTTAAATTTGGTATCATTTCCAATGGTTTGAGACAATCTAAAAAGAGGCGGGCATGCTGAAATGAGTAAACTCCCCCTTGGTTCCAACCAATTCCTTTCCCTCAATAAGAAATGAAATACTAAGTGAAAAAATAACATTTTATTATGAAACAGACACCAACAGTCAGGGGGAAAAGTAAATAACTACTAGATACCAAACTGCTATAACTCAAAACCCCGTGGGAGCAAAGAGAGCCCCAAAATGCCAGAAACGCCTGTTCCCAAAATGGCGCCTGCAGGAGGCAGCCATGTGGCCAAGGGAAGATGGTGTCACACTGTTCCCTTCCAAGATGGCACCTCCCAGGAATAAGATGTGTCCCAGGAATAAAGTGACAAGATGGTGGCGTTATAAACAGGAACACACTCCCGGAACTAAAGTGATTTCAGCTTTTATTATAAAGCCTAAAGGTTGAAGGGCCAGTGGGTCAAGCAGGAGTGTTCCTGACAGGCAAGGATGCTACAGAGCTGGCGCGGGATCTTCTTCCTTTCTTGAGCAGGGATGTTCCCAATGCTCCACAGTCTCACCAACTCGGATGCCCCCTTTTTATCCTGTTTTTTGTCCCTTTGGATTGGTTTCTTTTTGGATCCTTCATTTGCACGAAGGTTTAATGTGCTTGATTGGTCCTTCACAGTTCTGTCCAGGCTGGCTCATTTTTCCTTGATGGGGTGGTGCACTTTACTTAAGTGCAATACAGTATGTTGAATACCAAATTTCTTATAACTACCATTTCACAATATAACAACCAAACTTTTTAACAGCACATGCTTAACAATTATTAACTATTTTACAACAGCTTCTAACCCGTTTTTGACAGTGACAACCCCTGCCTTCCTCCTGCTGCTTGTGGGCTCTGCACCCGGCTGTGGGTGAGGGAAAGGAGCGGCCTGTGGGCACTGGCACAGCGTGGCCGGGTCCTCTGAACTCGCTGGCTTTTTTTGGCACTGCAGGGAGAGTTCTCAAAGTTCACTTCAAATAGTTTATTGTTGTAAATGCAATTTCTACAAGTAGCTACAGTTGCAAACCCAAAGCTGCCGAGAAAGAGAGAGATTCTCCATTCTCCACAGTCTTCTCTCCTGGCATGGCACAGGATGGCCTGGGCCCTGAACTCGCTTACTTTTTTTGTCACTGCAGGGAGAGTTCTCAAAGTTCACTT
>JAWWEX010000065.1:65312928-65341192 GCA_035583215.1 Arremon brunneinucha
TTTGAACTCCTCTCCTAATATGGCCAATTCCCGGTGTGCTTGGCTTGATCCCATGGCTTGGCAAAAGCCCTTAGGGTCAGTTGGCTCTGAATATGCTTAGCCCATCAGTTCCCCTATCCTTATCTCTTTCTGCTGCCATGGTGTTCTATGCCTTTGGCCAATTTATTGCCCTAGCTCTATATGTTTCCTAAGAGCTATGCTTTCTTCGAATATTTTACATTCCATGTTTTAACTCATTATTTTCTTGAAGGCTATCCGTTTTGGGGCTTCATTGGTCTGTTCCCTTTTTCAGTTCTCAGTTCAATTTTCAGTTCAGTTGTGCCGACTGGAAATTGAGCCCTTTGTCTGTTGAAGGGATTTAAAGCTGTCAGAGTGTCTTGGTGAGCCATGAAGTGCAGCTTAGTTGTGCATGGGGCTGGTTCCTTAATTTTTGGCCTTGACAGTGGGAACATAAAAATGTCAGAAATTACTTGGGACAAAGAAGTAACCCAGTTGTGGGGTGTGCTTTACTGGTTTGAAGAATCTTGTGTGTCTGTCTATTGCTTTTTGGACTCAATGCAGCCTTTGCTGGGGCACTAATTTGAGTTGAGCACACACCTGCCTGTGCTCTCATGTGCCACAGTGTGCGGACCTGAATAAAAACCTTTTCTCTCATTGTGCCACTACTAACTCTGCCTTTTGGGTGGCTGAAGGAGTTGTTTCTTCTCAGAACCTGTTTTTGTCTCTGTAAAATTACTTTCTTTTTTGAGATTGCCTCAGATTGTGGCTTAAA
This sequence comes from Arremon brunneinucha, assembly GCA_035583215.1. NCBI lineage: Eukaryota > Metazoa > Chordata > Aves > Passeriformes > Passerellidae > Arremon > Arremon brunneinucha. The sequence goes on from JAWWEX010000065.1 coordinate 65,313,701, forward strand.
ATGTTTCTTAGGAATTCACTAATTCACTAAGGTTCTGCATTTTTCTTAGATAACTGCTTTCAGAGGGTGTTATTTTCAAGTGGTAGAGCTGTTATTACATGTTTTTCTCTCCTGTCTCCATGCATTGTAGGTGAGTGTTGCAGCTAAGATGGCTCAGAGAATGTCTTTTGGCTTTTATAAATACAACAACATGGAGTTTGTCCGAATGAAAGGACCACAGGGAAAAGGACACGCAGAGATGGCAGTGAGCAGAGTTTCCACTGGTGACACTTCACCATATGGGACAGAAGAAGATTCAAATCCAGACTCCCCAGTGCATGAGAGAGTAAGTAGCAGACAGAAACACTCTCTTAAGGTGAAGCATGAACATGCTTTGTTCCAAAGACAGGAGGGCAGGCTATTGGAAATGCAGGGCCACCGACAAGGGGAGAGAATGATGCATCTGACTCCATCTTATCAGAATGCTAATTCATTACTTTATTATACTATATCATGTTAAAGAATACTATACTATACTAAAGAATACAGAAATGATACTTACTGAATGCTAAAGAGATAATAATGAAAACTTGTGACTCTTTCCAGAGTCCCAACACAGCTTGGCCAATGAGTGAAAACAACTCACACCAGAATCCAACAAAACAATCACCTGTGGGTAAACAATCTCCAAATACATTCCACACAAGCACAACACAGGAGAAACAAATCAGATAAGAATTGTTTTCCTTTTCTCTGAGGCCTGTCTTACTGCCTTTCAGCTTCCCAGGAGAAAAACACTGGGTGAAGGTATTTTTTCAGAGAATGTGAATGCCACAGCAGGCTGGAACTGGGTTAACTCTCATCCAGGTTCTGCACTTAGGTTTGCCTGTGTGTAATTTGGTTGTGCTCAGTGTGTGAGATGAATTCTTTAACACAGTTTCCCCTGAGCAAATGTTGAATACAGAGATGAGTGGATGATTCATACTTCTGGAGGAGTGCTTTGTTGAAACAACAGCAATCTTGATGCCAGGGAAACCAATGATTCTGCCTATTTTCTAGGAAAAAAAAAAGTAAATTCCACTTCAGTGCAAAGTGGGATTTACCTAGAAATGTGGAATTTGTGTATTTTGTAGGTTGCTTGCTAAACCTCATATTAAGTGGTGCTTTTAGGTTGTGCCACTGAGGAATGCTGCCAACACCAAGCCTGTATAATGCTAAAGCAAAGATCATGGATCCAGATCCAGCATCATATTCATACATATGCTTAATTTTAATGCAAGTGCAGTAAAATGCCAACAGAATCAGAGCACAGATGCTGATTTGGCCTTTATTCAATCCTGAGCCTCATTTTCCATTGAGACATTTTACCTGGTTAATGGGGATTAGGTGACATGTCTTCAAAATACCTGCACAGACCTGGGTGGGTCAGTACCTGATGGAGTCTAGCATGGTTTTCTGTGTAGTGCAGCTAACCTGTATCATTTAAAGATCTGCAGAACAGCTTCTAGAGGTCTCCATGCAGGCAGTGAGGTTTTTGTTTCTGACTTGGTAAAAGGCAATATGAGCTACCAGCACAGAACTCATTAACTGGATGTTCTTGCTGTGTACCTCAGAAACATAGCCAGAAGACATCAGGCCTGGAGGAGCAACATGATTTTTTGTCTCCAAGGCTTTCAGTGTCAGCTGGAAAATGTAAAATTAAATTTGATAATGTGTTACCACTGCTTTTTGCTAATGGCTTTAATGCTGATGTGTCTGTTTCTGGTTCCCCCTACAGTGTGATATGAAATGACTCCCAAATTAAATACAGAGACAAGCACAAATTAGAAATGAAATGTGCTGGGAAGAGGATCAGTTGGGTGTTACAATGCCATTCTTTTGGTTTTTTAGCATTAATGGTAGAGGTACAACATGGAGTGAGTTGTGTTTCTACACTCAACCTGGTTTGGCTGCCATCATCCCTGCATATCACCTCCCTCTGCACTTATTTGGAGAGATATGAGCAGTGTAATTTGCCAGCCCAGGGAGGTTATGGGATAGTTAAATTCTGTGTGTGAAGAAAGAAGGACAAGATAAAAATACTCACATCCATTAGCAAAGTAGTTATGCCTATTTTCTTCCCTTTTAAATGAAACTATTAAAGTAGTTTAATTTTAAAACTATTAAAATAGTCAAAGCTAGTACATCAGCACTATGTTTCAGTTGTCTCCAAAACAGGTGTACTTGGCTTTAATTGTAATTTACTCAATGGCAACTACTGCTCTGAAGGAAGAGTGTCTCCACAATTTAGTCCCTAACCTGAGTTTCACTACAGACAGTTCCATCCCTGTCATCACTTGGACCAACCAAATCCTCTGAGGCACCACAACTTCACTTCCTCCTTCCAGTACTGAAACATGACACACATAAATGAGAACATTGTCTTAACTTCTGCTTCAGTGTGCTGGGCTCAGGAATTTGTGGCCCTGCTCCCCAGGAACATGATCTTCCACAAGGATCTCATGGGACAGCCTTCCCAGTAGGGAAACTGCTGCCTTGTGCATGCCCAAAAATGAAGATGCACATTTTGAGTGTGTCCAACACAGTATATTCTTATTAAGTCTTCTGTATTTCAACATGCAAAAATAAGATTGACATTCTTGGTGCCTAAATTACTAATTTTATGCCGTTATGACTGTAGATCCTTGTTAAAAGTGAACATCTGAGGAGAGAAGTTTTTCAATATATCAAAATATTTCCCCCTTGATGAGCATCTTGAGGTGATTGTTCAGTTTAAATTCTGTAGCCATTTTGATAAAATGGAGCTAGATACCAGTCATCATTCTGATTTTTATGCATGTGATTGCCTCATGGCACATGGAGTGAAAGCCAAGACTTTCTCCAGCATTTCTTTTATTTCCTTTTCAGGTTACTTCTTTCAGCACACCACCAACCCCAGAGAGAAACAACCGCCCCTCCTTCTTCTCCCCATCCCTCAAGAGAAAAGTGCCCCGAAATCGAATTGCTGAGATGAAAAAGTCCCATTCAGCAAATGACAGTGAGGAGTTCTTCAGAGATGATGATGGTGCAGGTGAGAGAAGTACTCACAGCCAAACAGACCTGTCTGGGGAGGGTACAGAGCTGTGGAAAGGGATCCCAGTGCAGGGTTTTCAAGGAGGTTTGCAGGGTGGAAAAACATGAGCTCTGCATGCAGCCACTGCCTCTCCGAAAATGAGATTTTTCATAGGCTTAAGCATCTCTTTGAAGGCTGGAACCTACAAGTCCTGAATATATTAAAATTTATTTTGTGTGGATCCATTTGAGAGAAACTGGAGCAGCTGAAATCCTCCCCCTTTCCCAGATGCCACAGTCTCTGGGGACACTTCTCCAGGTGTAGTGGGGTTGGACATGTTCTGAGGAACACATTCTTTGAATTCCAATTTGATCCAGAGTTGGTTAAAGCTGGTGAAAAGGCATTTACTTCAGCTGGCTTTGAATCAATTCTAAACTTTATAGAGAAAATGTAATGAATTTGTCTGCATAATAGTTTAGTGCCTTGTGAAACTCTGCCTTTAAATCCTAGTTACTCAGCAGGAAACAACTGGCAAGGTGGAGCCTGACTCAGAATATAGTAAATAAATCCCAATCACATCACTGTCTTGTGAGGCAGGAAACTCAAAAACATCCATGTCCAAATTACTTCCCTTATGTTTAAAAACAATTCAGTCAACAAATCTGTCTGTTAGCATTCTAACAGATAAACTCAAAGGTAATTTCCAGATTACAAGTAGCAAAGAAAGTAGCAAAGAAATTGCCTATCAGCAGCACTGGACCACCTTAGATAATAAAGAATTGCACATTAAAAACCAAACTGAACTGACAGTGTTCAATGCAAATTCTGTGGCAGCTTAAACTGATGGTAGCTAATTTAATTTATCAATAAAAACTTCACTCATCTCTTTTTCCCTAATCTGCCTAATCAGAACATATGTTATTTCAAATGAGATGTGTTTTAGTATATTTTACTGGACACAGGGTGGTGTGGGGAGAAGGACAGCTTTCTCCACATGTAGTCCTGTTTCTGGTATCTTCATTTTGGAGGTTGCCCAGAACAGGACAGAGTTTGAGGTGTTTCTCTGGCAGCCCTCATGGGTTGTGCAGTGCCTGCTCAGGGTTGTCTTGCAGGGTCTGATCCCAGAGTCTTTAATGATAATTATGGACATTCCTTTTATTTTAATATCCTTTTCCTTCTAGTATATTTATGGAAGTAAACAAATTGTAGGTTTTTCAGATATTTTATAGCATTCATATAAAATACCAAGAAATGTTTTCAAGTGTTTTGACTTTATTGATCCTCATCTGAAAAATGAAAAGAGGAATATTTTAACAGCTTATGCTAAGGAAGATTGATTTATTCAAAAATTAGTTTTCTACAAGAAATAGTAAAAAGAATTGCTAAATTTTGTAAAATTTCTGTTTTTTTACAAATTTCAGAAACCTGAGTGTCCTACCAGTGCTCCTTGGGAGCTGCAGTGGTGAAACTCTCTTCTTTGGGCATGAAAAAGCCAGGTGCAGATGCAGAAGATACAGAGATAGGAACACAGATTTGGGTGCATCTTGGCTTTGTGGGTGGAGGAAAAGATGTGGCTTGTGTAAAGATCAGCAGTGTCCCTGGTACAGCCAGTGATGCTGCAGAGTTGCCCCGGTGCAGACAGACCTGTGGTGAACAGGAACAGCCCATGAAGGGCCACTTCAGTGGCTTTGCTGTGTGCAACCATGGTACACCAGGAGAGTTGTGCTTATTGCAGCTTCCAGAGTCAGATCCTTCTGCCTTGATCAGCACAGAGCTCCTGGCATAGTGGTCATGCATGGGAAGAGGTAATAGACAGCTTGGCTATACACATGTATAGGGAAGGAGGAGAAAGATTTTCACAGTTTTTTTTCCTCCCACATTGCTACGCATCTTTCTAGAGCAGCTGCCACCACATATTTTCCTCTTTGAATCACAATCTGCTTTCAGTCCCAGAGCTTGGATCACTCTGGTTCAGAATCGATCTGTTGACTTCAACATCTGACTTTAGCCCTGTGGGACTGAGTTTTACAAGGAAATAGAGCAAAGATTTGAAAACACTCCAAAAATGCAGTATGTTGGCTGTGAGAGAGACCTGCACCTATGGAAAAACTCCTCTGGCCTACAGGGGACTCAGTATCTTTTTGTTTTAAAAGTTGCTTGGGGACATCTAAACTAATTCTGAGAGCAATGGCTTAGCTGAAAGGCCCTAGGTGTGGCTCAGGGTGTGCATGGAGGTGTGCAGGAAACTGAAGTATTAGTGTTGAATCTCCCCATGTCTGCTAGATAGCAATTTTTCTTCAAAACAATTTCCATTTTGTTACCCAGGTGAATTTCTGCATGAGTAAGTACTTAATTTTAGGGTTATTCTATGATTTTGTGTATGAGGGAAGGCTGAGTCAGTGTTCTGCTGGTGCAGTGTGGTAACACAAGCCCTCTCCTGTCTGCTGTTTTCAGCTTCAGCGTAAATGGTGAACTCTGCTAGGCAAGGTCTGCCTGGTTTTTAAAAGCAATTATGACAGTGTCCTGCATGTGATCTGTCTCTAAGCAATGAATGGGAGGCTTTCCTCTATTTTTTGAGTTTCAGAAGTGTTCCAGTGAAGTACAATCCCCTGAGGCTTGCTGTCTCTCCCTGCCTTTGCAGATCTGCACAACGCGACCAATCTGCGCTCGCGCTCCCTGTCGGGAACAGGCCGCTCGCTGGTGGGCTCGTGGCTCAAGCTGAACAGAACTGATGAAAACTTTCTACTCTATGCACACTTAACGTACATCACTTTGCCATTGCATCGAATTTTAACAGGTAATTTTGACATCCATGGTGCACAGCCCACCAAATACTTGTATTTGTACAAGTATTTCTCTGTAATGCTGTTGTAAATAGGAATTGATTTCAATTTAGAAGAAATTAGATTCCAGTTAAAAATGGGTCATTTGTAATTCAGGATGGATTTTGAACAATGTTTCAGCAAAACATATAATTATTCCTTATGATCATTGTCTTACAGCAAGTTAGCTGGAGTTACCAAGCTTACTCACTCTCACCACAGGCGTTTTGGAATTGACAGAAGATGTATTGTTTCTGCTGGCATTTAATATCTGCTCAAGAGGGTGGCACAAATGCTTCCATGCTCAAATACTGGCTTTGAGCTTGAACATCCTTTCTGAGACCTAATTTGTTGAACATACTTAGAGTATATATTGAGATACACAGAAATAGGGCATGAAATTTCTGGACTGTAAGGCAGAATTTTCATCTGCAGTTTTTCCCTACTCACATGGACATGTTGTGTAGGCCCTGTTTCCAAGGCCTTTTTGTAATCAGTGTATTTGTGCCAGTGGCTTTCCAGGTAGCAGGAGCATTACATGTGGGGCAGGGTGAAGTGGGAAAGGTGCTCATTTCTCTTGGTTAGTTAGGAAACCTGTACTAAGATATTAAAATCCCAGTGATAGTGATCAAAGTACTTTTTAAAATGTCTTGAGTTGATTGATAAGATGTCACTCTGACCCTTCTGTCCATGTTGGATAATCACACTTCTCTCACCTTCTCCTCATATGTCAGATGATCCAGTTCCTTAGTCATCTCTGTGGCCCTTCATTCCCTCCATTATGTTTAATTCTTTACAGAGGTGTGGCTGGAGCCATCTGGAGCTGGGGATCATTTTTTGCTCATGTCATCATCTTTGTGCAGTGGCATTTGATCAGCCTTTTAATTGTGTGCTCCCTTTTCCCATGTTCCTTGTTCTTTGTGTAGCCTAGAAAAAGGACATCAGCCCAGTTTCCAGATGTTTCTGCACAGTGCCCTGCCATGTTGGTTTTACTGTGTATATTTAGAAAGATGCCCATGATTACAACAGAAGTTTTAAGGTTCATATTCTGTCCCACTTGGACAATATGGAATTAAGGAGCCAAAAAGATGAATGCTTGTTTTAAAGTGCATAAATGTAAGCTTTGGGCTATAGCATGAAGGAAAGAGTTTAATTATTTGTAGGCAGAGAAGTTGCCCTACTGAACTTGGGGATGTTGCACTTGTCCCTTCAAGAATGGGAAACCCCTTGGCATCTCTTGTTAATGGCACTTACCCTTGTTTCCCTGGAAAATATTGCCACTCCCTGTCTAATGTATTTTGCTTCATCCCAGTGTAAAATTATAGTGGATCAGCTCTTCTCTCCATATGATGGGATATATTTGCAGTTCTTTATCTTTCAATTCCTCCCAGTTGCATCCTGGTTAACTCAGATTTTAACAGGCAAAGCCGTGGACTTGTCATGTTTGAGATTCCTGGTGGGCTGTGCCACAGTCCACGCTTACATCTCCAGTTCTTCATGCTTCCAGGTGTTGTGGCTGCTCTGAGGAGCCTCCTTATGAAGCTGGCTGTGTCTCTCTGTTTGTCTCCCCTGCCCAGATATCCTGGAAGTGCGGCAGAAACCAATCCTGATGACATAGCAGAGGGCGGGCACTGCCTTGGAGCCTTGTTGCCAAGTGCCTATCCCAGCGGTTCCGTGCTAACACTACCACCTAGTGTCAGGAACAGAGACCTCCGCAGGAAAAAGGGAACTCCAGGAATACCAGCCGATCAAAAGTGCCTCTTTCTTCCTTCCTCTGCTGTCACACACCGAATGCCCACATGACTGGAGTGTTTCTGACTGGAAGAGGACTTTCAGCAAGACAAAATAAGAAGGGGCTGCGTTTAAACCGAGTCAACACTTTATGGACAGTTTGCTACCGTGTTTACTTTATAACTAAGAAGCCAACAATATGTACAGAATGTGCTAAACTTTATATTCTTTGGGAGAAACATTCTAAGAATTTCATAATGATGTGCTGTTGGACATCCCTCCATAGACTCTGGCCATACCCTCTCCTCGTCTGATCAGCCATTTGTGAGTGTGTGTGTGTGTGTGCCTCTGTGTGTGTGTGGATCAGAGCAGGGAGAGAGCAGCTTCCTTCTAAGGGAAGAAAAGGAGAAAGAAACATTGCTGTTTTGGTATGTGCAGCAGGTCAGAGCTTCAAAGAGGCTGAAAATGTTCCCATTTTTCATGTGTCAGTGTTAGGACAGGTGAACTCTGCTGACAGATTTCCATATCTACCAAAGAACAGCAACATTTTCATCCTCAAGAGCTGGCTGAGAAAGTGAGCCAGTGAAAAGAAGGCTAAAATGTGCTGCTATAGTAAAGCTGAGGTTCATCTCCAGTACTAATGCTGCTTATCTTCCTCTCAGTTGAGTCAATTCCACTTTGAGTCTAAAGTGAAATAACAGGAGACTCTAATTGTTCTCCAAAGGCCTAAAACCTTACCAGGAACCCATCCTCCTGCATGCACTGGACTTGGGGGTTTGTAGTCATCCTTGGGGTACCCTTTGTAGGCAAGGAGGGTGTGAGAGCTGCTTTATGATGAGGCAGCCTGCCCGAATTTTCCATCTTTGGTTGTTACATGCTGAAGCACAGAGAGCTTTCTTGAAATACAAAAGATGGAAACATAATTCTGTTCTGAAAAGTGACTAAAAATTGCATAGTGGGAGGTCTGAAAATGGTGTGTCAGGAGCTCTCAGGAAAACAGCCTTATGTTTACACATGAAGTCCAGCTCTCTCTAAACAGCAAAACTGCTATCCTTGACATATGAAAACAAAATGATGGAATGCTGAGGTTACTGTGGTTCTGGCTGACTGTTTTGATGAGAGCCAGTACATTCTTGGGTCCATTTAGGACCCCACAGCAGTGGGAGGGGTGGCATGTCTCTTGGGGCATGTGAGACTCCAGTGCATGCACAAAGGGAGAGAGAAGATGCCATTTTTGTCACTTTTCAGACTCTGAGCACCTAAAGCTGATGCTGTGCCATGTGCTCTGAGCCTGGACCTTTGTCTCCCTCGTACCTGGTCTTTCCAAAGTGCTTTGTTGTTACTCTCACAGTAGCACCTAATGACTTAACCTCTCAAATAGGACTTACTGCTTTTTTTCCTCAGGCTAGATTCCGTGGAAATAGCTCCACTTCAGCATAAAGGCAGACCAAATTTGCCCTTGAGCCCAACCTGATGACTCCAGCATGGTAAGGAGGTCTGTCTGTATTTGAGGCCAGCTGTCACCTTAGCACAGCACGGTGGCCTTTCTTACACTGGCAGCATGAGTGTATGACAGGGACAGCTGACCAGTTTTCAGTTGGCTTCAAATGTGTTGCAAGAAAATGCTAGGAAAATGTTCCCTTTGTCACTACCAGCACACCCACTTTTCATGCTGCAACCTTGGAATGTTGCCTGTGGTCTGTGAGGGTGTTTCCACCATCTAACCTGGTTGCCCTGAGCCCAGGGAGAGGTGGAGGCCTCACACAGCAGCTGAAGTGCCCTCTCAAGGAACTGGCCAGGCAGCCTGGGTGGGTATCTGATATCCCCTGCAGGTACTGTGCCTGGCATCAGTCAGTAAAATATTCTCACTTTGCCCATGCTGAGGATTAAACCACTTCTCAGCTAGAAAACAAGCCTCTCAATGTGCTCCTTACTCTGTGCTTTCATACTGCTGGACTGGGCAAATCAGTGCTTGGTTTTCCTTCAAATCTTCATTGCAGAGGGTAGGGAGAGAGGGTTCACATTTGTACTAATCATGACAATTGATACCTTCAGGCAGGCAGCCAGAGGAACAATGTAAAAAGGAAGTGTATCCACATAGGACCCTCAGCTGTAGGTGCCTGAACACTTCTCAGTGGACAAGAATTTGTAATGCTCCCTTGGTGTTGTGGATTATGTTTAGGTGGCTTAACTTTGTGTGATTTTGAAAGACTGAGAAAATCTTGCTGTGTAAGATTTCAAAGCAAATGAGGAATGATTCTAAGCTAGTGCATTAGTGTAAAAGCAGTGCTATGGAAGGTACAGTTTAGATCCTACATCTGTGTTTCAGGAGGTATCATCTGCTTTGTTACATGTGTGTGGTTGGATTTTGATGTCTAGTGTTTGAAGGGCTGTAATGTCCTAAAAAAAGTGAATTAATTTCTTGTATCTTGCTAGTGGGATGTGCTGTAGGTACATTGGTGACTCACCTTTTCTAGTAGAAAAGGACCACAAGTATGCCCTCATGGACATCCATGGAAAACAAGAGGTCAAAAAGTCTACTGAATGTCAATAATGCTTTTTGGAAGCAAAAATGTTCCAGATTCTCAGTTATTCCTTCTTTAAACAACTGTCTTGGATTTTTATGTATAGCCAGTTGTTCCCACTTTTTGTTATCAAATTCCACATTTTGTTCTGCTTTTAAACAAACCCTGAAAATTGTCCTTGTGTGTGGACAGATTGACAGGGAATTTGATCAAAAAATTCTGTTTGGGTCAGGATGGCACAGCTGGACCCTTAGCATGCTCTTGCACTACATCAAAAAAGAAAAGTGAATGTTAGTAAGAACCTCTCACAGTATTTGAGAGGGGTGAGGGGTTTAATTCTGTAGCTCCTAAGCAGTGAACTGGATTCAGCCCCTGTTGGCCATTGAAATAATGGCTGCAGATGGAGCTGGTGTGTCCTGCAGTGCCACGAAGGCTTTGGCTGTCATTGTCTTGATGGTTGGAGCACAGTGTGTTTCATTAGTCATGCTGATGTTTGAAGATGCAACTCAGTTAACACATTTGGGAAACTTGGCAGAACAGCTGTTTTTCTTTTTGGAATTCCACCATACCTCATTGCTCAGTTAACTCCTTCCATCCTTCTGCCCATTCACTCCCTCTGGAGATCAAGGCTTACCACTTGAGCTCCTCATAGATGTTGTATGTTGATAGAGGTCAAGTACAAGGATGTGAATCTTTTAATCCATAACAAGTTTTTCACTGCTATTGATTTAACCAGTATAAAAAGCTTGGGATGTTTTGTTTTGTGTTGGTTGGTTGGGGTTTTTTTTTGGGTTGTTGTTTGTTTTTTCTTTTTAAGAAAGCTCTTAAAACAATTATTTTGTGCTAGCAGATTATTGCTCTGCCTTAGAGACCACCATGTATGTGAAATTATGTTTTCTTATGTCCTGCCAGCCAGGACAAGGCGGATTCCAAATCTCCTTTTAAAAGAAGATGCTTTTAGAAACTCTATGAGTCTTTCAGCTGTCTTGGCTAATCCAGTTTGTGTTGGTCCCTGTTCCTTCTCTTTTTATTCTCCTGGTCTTCATTGTTTACAAGGCTTGGGCATGCTGGGCTCTGGATTGCTGTTACTATTTTTATAGTTTTCTATTTCTGGGCAGGATGTGCTTTCCAGAAAAGAGAATTGTTTGCACAGGTGGCTTTTCACAGTAATATGTTTTCCCCAAAGTATGTTCATTATTTAGACAGTGAAGTCCTTGGCTCTGCAGACAGATTTCTTCCAGCAGACCCTCATGTACAGAATCCCATCTGATCACTGAAATTCTGTATGGATGTGGAATCCAGGGAAATAGACTACACTCTTAGACTATTGACCTGTTTCTTGCCAGTCACTAATTGTTCCTTTTTGAGATGATTTCTTGTCCTGTATTTTATAGTCTGAAGCTTCCATATTAAAGACAGATGTAAGATAAAATCTTCAGAAGTGCCTAAGCCCTGTTGTTACTCAGTAGGGTTTAAGAACAAATTTTTATTTAGGAAAATAATTTATTAGTCTTAAATTCTATCTGTGTTGTATGTAGCAGTGTCAAGAAAAGACAAGTTTATAGTTCTTGGATGAACAGTGTCTCTCCTATGAATTCACTCTTTGTATTTGAAAGACTCTCATGGTTTCCAAAGGTCATGGCTGAAAGCTCTGGAAAGTGGATTTCCTGTGGCCACAGCAATCAGATGTCTGCAAATGCCTTACACATTCTGCAAGGTATGACTGCACATGTGTGGTGCTGGTGTGTAGAAATTCTGTGTCAGAACCAGGTACGGTTATCCAGTTCAAGGCATTGTGAAGTAAGTAGCTTTTACACAAAACCTTAAACAAAAGAGTATTTTACACCAGAATGTAGCTGTTTGGATACTTGGTCAAGATAATACAAGTCTGCAAGCAGGTTCCAATGTTGAATGTTCTCTATGTAAATATATAAATACTCTCAGCCTAATTTTATCAGCCTAACACATGTTGCATGGTTCGGGTTTTATTTGCCTCATTGATCATTGGTGTTGCTTAAAAGGTGATGGGTTGAAAATTGTGCAGGCACTGTCCTGAGCCATTTGATCAAAGAGCAAGGAGAAGGTTGTGCACCAAAAATAAAGTTGGCTGTGCTTGTGGCAGCAGTGAAGAAAGTGTTGGACCCTGCAGCAAATAAACAGACCTCTTTAATGACCATGAAGTCTGTTAGTGGTGTTTTCTCTCTACTGTGCCTGCTGGTGTTGGAGTTTGGATGTGTTCCTTCCTGGTGGCAGGCACCAGTGGTGGAACAGGCTCTGTGGCACTCCTGTAGGCATTGCCAGATGGAAACTCATGTGGCAGAGTGGCCTCATTGCTCTTCATTCTGATTGCACTTGGAGCAAAGCTGCTTCTGCTATGGAACCTCTGAGTGATCAGTCCCTGACTACTTGACATTGGGTAAAGGGGAAGAAGGTAAAAGTCAGTGGAGTCCTGAATTGGTTTTAAAGTGATCTATGGTTTGTTCTCAATTTGGTTATGTAGTCATATTTATGTTTGTGCAGTGAATAATAGTGAGGACTGATGGCTGTTATGGTTTCTTCCTGATTAATTCAGGAAGAACGTCAATGCAGATTTGTGCACTGTCACAAAAATGAGATTGCATTTAGATCTGCACTGCTTACACTGCCTTGAATTGTGTGTACTGGCAGGGACCTGCCTTGGTTTAAAGACATGCAAGGCTCTGAATCCTCCCTCTCCACCTGATTTTTTGGAAACCTTCAGGGGATTTTTGTATACACTCCTTGAACAAATGTTACCAACTGTGCCCATGAGTTGATGTGCTGATGATTTAATTTCAAAGAATCCCAGACCAGGATGTTTTATGAATCCATGTGGTAGGTAACAACATTTATCCTAAGCTCAGAGACATGTGGGATATTAGGGAGAAATAAAACACAGAACTTAAGAAGAACAGGATGTCTCAGTTCTTTACATGGATGTTTGAGCAGATTGTTGGCAGTGCTGTTTTGTGACTGCTCATGCAACTGGGCAGGAATCTTAGCTGGCTGGGAAATACTAAAATATTGCTTTGAAACAAACTGTGATTTTTTTTTTCCTTGAATGCTTCAAGTTGAAAGGTTTTGGAAGCAGCCATAAGGGAGAAGCATTATTTAAATCATTACTAAAGGTAAAGAGCATTAGAACCTCATGAGTGTTGGTAATAAACCTCCCCTGCTTGGTTAGTCATTCAAGAAGTTTGGACAGGGAAAGGTTTGCTGGTTTTGGGTTTAGTTTTTAATCCAAATGGGTTTTTTTCTTGTGTTTGCAAACTGTCACAAACCAATGAAAAAAATAATCACTTTGGCCTGACTTTAGGTTCATGCCTCTAGGCAAGATCTAAAGTAAATTCAGTAAGGGTCATCAGGTAGAGCTAGATGTTGTGGTTTCTAAATCCTTTAATATTCCTGTGGAGGGTTTAGAGGTCAGTCACTCTACTGCTGTGTGAGCACAGGTGTTCCCTCTGTCCCCCAAGGCAGCCCCAGCTCCTTGACCTCACAAGGAGGAAGCATTTTGCTGAACTGGCTCCAGGTTTCCAAGTCAGGAATGGGCAGGGCAGGACATTCCTTCTTTTAGTAGCAGAATTATCCAGGCAGGAATTCACCTGCAAGCCACTGATGGTACAATTGATTTTATTACTCCATGTTGTACACTGAAAATGAAAGTGATTCACACAAGACAAATGAATCTTTCATTCATTTATTCACATTTTCCATGGATTTTTGTACATGACCTCAGTGTATCAGAACTAATGAAAACATTAACATACACGTTATGTAAAACTGAAGTATCCACTGAAAAATTCAGAGCATTTTGAAATCTACTAACAACTAACAAATCATCACATTCAGCATCTTCATTGGATTTAGACTAGCTCATGCCACTTTAAATTGTTTAATGTCAGGTAATTTCTGCACACAGGCACCAGCTACAAAATTTTATCAAATGCAAATAAGTTAAGGCATCAGAAAGTCAATCTTTAACAACAGTTTAAATGTTACAGTGCTGCAAAGGGAGCTGAACTTCAGTTTCAATAGCACAGCAAACCTCCTGATTGGTTTATGTTCTACAGTGTGTTCATCTGAACTGTAAATTTAATATAAACTTTCACATCCATCACCCAAAAGGGCTTAGAGGAACACAGTGTTGCCCTCCCAAATTAAACCTTGCATACTGCAATTTAATATTTTAAAATAAATTTCAAGCCAACTGTAATATCTCCCTTAGAAATTATTCTGATAATTAAAAGAAGCAGAGATGTTTATTTTCCAGCTGAAACTTCAAAACCAGAGGAGGAGGAATGGATAAGACACTCCAACATCTACATAAACCTGCAACAATGAAGGCATCAATGCAGACTGGGGCAGAAACTTGCATCTTTAATATCAGGTATCTGATATCCAGCTGTTAGATACATTACTAAGACACAGGAATGCCTCTTGGAGTTGGAATTCTGACCAAAATTCTTTCCTTGGATAGCATGTGCCAGTTTGTTATGAAGGCAGTAGTACACTGATGTCTGTGGTCTCTGTGAAATTTGCTTTTTCATTTAAGGCCTTTATTTCTATTTAACAATCTCTGGCCTTTTACAGCATTTCTGTTTTTTAGTATTCCTTAAATAGAAATTGAAGCATCATCAAAAATTTCTAAAGTGCTGGAAAAGGCTGTGCTTTATACCTGAGCACCAAGTTTGTCAGTGTATGACTATCTTTTCCTGCTTCATAATTCACATAATGGTACAGACACCATGAATTGATGTTGACTAAAATCTGCTTTGCAGGGAAATTCTTCCCTGTCCTTTTAGAGGCAATTTTCCCCATATAAAATGTTCAAAATTGTATGTTTATGCATATATTTGACATTCTAATGAAGGTGACATTTCAATTTTTTACCTTCTCCTGACTTTACTGAGTAAATACAAGCACAGAAGAATTCAAGTGTTACTTGCTATGATGACTAGGGTAAGGTTTAATTCTTTCCAACACAATTTATTATTCCTCTATTATTTTTCCATTCACTCTGTGCCCTCTGCTTGTAAACAGGCCAGAGGTGTACTGTCAGAATTGGGCCACATCCATGTGTGCAAAACCTAACAACTGCCCCTCTTTAGAGGCAGGCATAAGGAAAGAAGTGTTAACTTCAGTTTGTTGGTCCATGTTTCTAAGGATAAAGAACAGTTCCAAATCCATGAGCTTTTGGAAGTAAGCAAAGAAAAGGCCAAGCTTTTATAGCCAGAGCTGTTCTTGATGGGATGTACAACCAGAGCTCTGTCTATAAACCTTTCTGTTTATACAGAGACAGGGTTAAGACACTACAGTCAAAAGACAAATGCAAAATTAACTGAGCCCTTGGACCAGAGCCTGGACTAAACTCTTAGGCAGCATTCTGTTTTTCATTCATACACATTTAGACACACCCTGTCAGCTTTGGGCCTCCAATTTAGGTAGCAGCAAGACTTGTTATTAAAAAAAGTATATCTTATTTTGAGGAAAGCAATGTCACTGACTTTTAATGGTTTAAGTATTTAGCCAGATGCAAAAAGAATCCTCAAAGGCACCAGTATATTTTTCAAATACCTCAAATGGCATCTAAGCTCCCTTCACACTTCAGTGTTAAAAATGCAATTCTTGTACCCTAAGTGTGGCTGAAATGTGAGCGAAGGCCTTTCTTTTGGAACTTTGGTCAACAGGGCTATAGATAAAATCAAGATTTTCCTCCTTTTAATGAAGAGGGGAAAAAAGGCCATAACCTGAATTGTGCAGTGAATTAGGCCTACAGGCAGCCACTTGCTCCCCCCCAGAGCAGGGGTACAGGTGAGATGTGCTGCACCTCATCAAATGGTTATTCCTTGTTCCCTGCCCACAGGATGCCACTGTGCTGGACCACCAGGTCCCCTGTATGAACTGTGTCACACTGAGTTTTTTTAAGGAAAGGGGTTTTTCCTCTGTGTCACATTGGCCAGAGGCAAAACAGCATGTTTGTTCCATCTTGCCAGAGCTGGTCAGTGTGACACATCTGAGAGCAGTTCAAGTTTCATATTATCATCAAGCTCTTGGAGAAGTCCCAGAGTTGGAAGCAAAGTAGAAAAAGTTACTCGGGAAGGAGTTTCCAGCAAACATTTGAAAAAAAGAAAAGGATTAAACCACCAAACACAGTCTGACAAAGTTGAGAGTGAAACCAAGACCAGGATAAATGCTCTGATCCCCAAATTATTGCCACCTGGTTAATTTTATCACAGCTGAAAACTAAGTTTACAAATTACCCCATGCTCCCCACATGCAACAGAAAGCTTCTGGCAAAGCTGCACTCTGCTGCTTTGTTTAATGCACTGCAGCACAGCATTTTTATCACATGGAAAAATACTGATACACACCCTTGTGCATGTGTGTCCTGGCAAGGGCAACAGGCAACAGAAAGGTCTTTAAAGTCCTGAAGTTTGTTGGTGGGAAGAGCTTTCTTCAGCAAAGTACCAGCAGCAGGAGCAATGCAGCACATCCAGCTCTGCCTCAGCTGGGTTTGGGGACTAAGGACAAACACCTTGGAAGGATCATGTGGAAGTGCAACCCTTTGTTCTGACCTGTCAGAAGCCAGGGGATGCCAAGTGTGTCCAAGAAAAAACTGTTCCAGTTGTCTGCTTGTACCATATTGCACATCATTCTCTTGTTGCTACAGTAAGAACAGAACTGACAGTTCCTCTGGAGGAACCACTGCTGTCAACAAGACTACACAAGCAAATTCTCTTTTAAATATCTGCAGTCTCTGAGTCCTGAAAGCACACAGGTCTGCACGGGTACAGACCCAGCACAGAGGAGATCATCACTGGTGGGGTGCAGTTCTGTCACTGAGTCTAAGAAGTCAGTCTCACCAGAATACAACAGACCTATTAAAAATCTGCAGTCTAGAAACAGTTGCAACAGGTAAGCTTGAACATCCTCCCTTCCCAAAACAGGAGGTGCTTGCATTGTGTTACAGTCTGTAAGGAAGCTCTGGTACCATGGTTTTGTACTCAGCTTTCTGTCCATTTGGTCGACTGGTGCTAAAAACATTTGCTTGGAATTACATCCATGTGCTTTATCCAGAAGAGGTCCTGCATTTAGATACTGAAAATGAGGGAGAACAGTCCAACACTTGTGTTCTGTTAAAGCTTTTATTAGCTAGTTTAGCTTTTCCTCACATCATTTTTCCAGAATTCCTATAACAGTTCTTAATATCAGAGTAAAGAATTAAATGTTCAAATGAAGTTACGGAAGAAAAAAAGAGCAGCAGCAGTTTGGCAATAAATCCTCAAATTATGGACTGCAACTTATTTAAGCCTCCTTTTTCTCCAGTAAGATTTTGTGCAACTCATCTGCATCCTCACTTGTTTTCACTCTTATTAGCATAGTGACAGGAACAGCTGGGTTCTTCTCATCGATGGGTGGGTTAGGAACACAAACTATTAGAACATTGTTTTTTCCGGTTCTTGTGCATGGCATCTTAGGTGGAATTAGAACATTCAACAGGATATTTCCTGCATTTGAGGAGGGGAAAAAATTACCATTAGCCATTTTCTAGCTTTTACTGCATTACAGGGTTAGTATAGATAGTAACTAGAGATTTAGGGGGGTGTTTGGAAGGAAGGCAATTCACAAATATCGTGTATGTTTGTCTTCTTCTTTCCTAGGCATCCATTCATGGCCATTGGTCTCAGATTTCTTTCCTCACTAGAAATGAGGAAATCTCTATCCTCCTTTTTTAAATGGAGGAGCCTGAATATCAAATGATAGTAGCGGGACACAGGAGAAAGGGAAGGGGACAAGGGAGAAGCAGCAAATGAGGAATACAGTCACAGTGCTTAGTTTATGCCAAGTTCCTCATTCTGACCACCAGAGGCAGTTCATATACAGAATCAAAATGTTCTGATACAGACAGGTGTTAATCTGGACAAACCAGGGTAAAACAGGTACTTTGTATCCCCAAACATACACCACAGCCTTTTACTACTTGCACTGCTTCATGTGCTCTCTTTTGTAACACTCACTAGAGGCACCCAAGTGTTTGTCAGTATTCTAAATGATTTAGGAAAAAAATAGTAGAAAGGTTTTCACTAATTGTATCTGTTGATGCTGTGTAAAAAAATCCCAAAAAAATCCTAATGCTTAGCAAGGAATTCTGACATCAAGACTTGTTACTGGGATAAATGTACTTACCTAAATTGGTATCTGCTCGTACTAAGAGTTGAGTTTTTTCATTTCCTGCTGGTTTTAAATGTAATGTTCCTACACCTTTTTCTTTAAATTCATTATCCTTTTTGTAGAACAGTTTGCACCTGTGGAGAAAAAAAATAAAACACAAATCCTTGTTTGTACAGCCACGTAGAGATGAAATAAAAATATATCTCCCAGGTACATGTATCCATCTGACTCACAGTAACAGTAATCAGGATTTAACATGCTGTGAGTAACCTAAATCTTTATTATTCTTGACCTTGTTTCATGTGCTAATGGACAGCACTTGAAGATCAAAGAGAAAGTGAACTATTTTTTTCAGTATTGAAATGATAAATGGATTACTTTCAGGGAAAAGTAAAAGGCACAGCAACCTGTACTCAGGGCCTACTCAGAAAGCCATAAGAACTGGTTGTATCATTCTGAAGTTATAACAGGACTTTAATGTACAATTTATAAACATTTTTAAGTGAGGCTCTAATAAACTTAAAGCCATTTTAAGTGGTGAAGAATAGCAATACACAAATATTAATTTTATTTTCCAAGTTAAAGTCACTTACTTCTTTGAGTAGAAAGCATCATCTTCTTTTATTTCATTAACGATGACTTTTGGTGGCTCTTCTTCCTCCTCTTCCCCTCCTTTAAATAGAAAGTTTTGATATGTTAATGTTGTGAGCACATATTTTGGCACCCTTATGCCCACCATGGTTAACATGGACATGTGGCTGGTCAGTGACACCTTTCAGTCCCTGTGTACTCTGTAGCAGCTGCAGCTACAAAAAAAGGGTTACTTGCTTTTCATTCAGCTCTTAAAGCACCTTCATCCTCACCTTCAGTTTAAATGGGATGAAAATACCCAATCCATACCAAACAATCAAACACCAACAATAAAAAGCTTAGTAAGTCAAAAGATTCTGTTTGAACAGAAACAGTTTTCACACTTCAAAGAGTATGCTCCACAAATGTAAAGCACAATAAATAGTTCCAAGAGCCAGGTTTAATTTAGGGGAAGGGACTTAGTTGCAGAATGACAGATAAGAATGGCAGATTTTGCCTTTCCATCCCCTCAGCTGCTGGGATTTCTATCAGCTTATTGTATTCAGCACAGGCAAAGACCAGAGTAAAGCTGTCAGGTACTATGCAACTTTGTTGGCCTCCTTACAATCTATTATGTAAAATGGACTGAACTGTTCTGTATCTCATGCTTTTTACTGCAGGGATCTCTTGATAAACCTACTAAGAAAAGCAGTGGGATTGAGAAGTCCAGCAGGCTGAAAGGTGAACATACTAGCTGCTCTATATTTCATCAATTCCTGTCCTCAGATATGGGATTAAATTTCATCAATTCCTGCCCTCAGATATGGGATTATTTTGTATATTATATTATATAAAGTACAAATCTGACAGAATTATGTAAATCTGGATAAGCACATACTTCTGGTGTTGCTTACATAAGGGCTGGGTTCTCCCAATAAGGGGTATATTATATTATATCATAATTTCATATATCATATATCATATTGTATTATATTACAGAGGTGTGTGTATATATATTATATAATTCTGCACTTTCAAATTGAAGAATGATGATGATCACAGAATAAAGAATTTCCTCAGTTGGAAAGGCCCCACCAGGATCACGGAGTGCAGCTCCTGGTCCTGCCCAGAACACCCCAACCATCCTACCCTGTGCCTGAGTGTTGTCCAAATGCTCTTTGGGAGCTCTGGCATTCCCTGGGGAGCCTGGGCAGTGCCTGAGCCCCCTCTGGGGGAAGAAACTTTTCCTGATATCCAGCCTAAACCTCCTCAGACACTACACCATGCCATCATCTCAGTGAACTTAATATTGCATTTTTTTAGTATTCTAAAGTCACATACACTCACAGCTGACCATTAAAATAACTATAAATAGAAATACACAGAATTTACCTTTGTCATCATTATTGCCACTGTCTGTTTGAGCTTCCAATGAACTGGTGGATGCTGTAGTGACAGACTTGGCCTGGTTTGCATCTTTTCCAAACAAACCTGAATTCCCAGAAGAAAATGAGAAACTACTAAGTGTTCCTGAACCGAGGGAACCCAAAACAGAACTGTCAACACTCTTGCCAAAATTAAACGAGACAGTTGATGTAGCTCCTAACAACGGGTCTCTTTTTTCTGATGCAGCTTCCGCTTTTTTGTCGGAGGTATCCTCAGTTTTGCTGTTAAACAAAAAGGTGGAGCCTTGCTGGAGCTTTGAGCTCCCAAACACAGGAGCAGCCTGGGGTGCAGGGGTTTTGCTGCCCTCGTTCTCGGAGCTGCTGTCACTGCTGCCCCCGTGCTGCTGCTCGATGCTGGCCAAGTAGCGCTCGTAGTCCCTGAAGATGGGCGTGAGGTCGCACAGGGGGTTGCTGTTGACGTGTTTCACGATCCAGTCTCGCACGGAGCAGTTGAGGGCAGCCAGCTGTTTGTGGTAGGAGCCAGAGGCGGGTGCTGAGCCCAGGGCGCTGCCCGAGGAGCAGGGCTGGCTGCTGCCGCCGTTGGCTGTGGGGCTGGCAGCCTTCTTCTCAGCAAACACAGCAGCACTGGGGCCGTTGGACATCGGGGATCCTGTTACAGAAAAATCACAGTTACAGGATATCCTGAGCTGGGAGGGACACACCAGGATCATCCAGTCCAGCTCCTGGCCCTGCACAGACACCCCGACAATCCCACCCTGTGCAGCCCTGAGGGCATTGGCCAAACGCTCCCGCAGCTCTGGCAGCCTTGGGGCTGTGACCATTCCCTGGGGAGCCTGGGCAGTGCCCGACACCCTCTGGGGGAAGAACCTTTCCCTGATCTCCAACTTAACTCATTTGCTTAATAAGCTCTGATTTAAAAAATAAAACAGATGCTTTTTCTAGTGAGAAATGTGGCTTAGAACCATTTTTTTTTTTTACCCAGAAAGCACAACTCTCTTAAAAACCTAACATGTGCAATATTTCTTATCAAATCACTGATCCTTCCTCAGCTGATCTCCTTCTTTTGGGTCACCACACTGTGCCCCAGGTACTCCCATGCCAGTGAGCTGACCCAAGTTTTCATTTAGACAAGTAAGTTAGGGAGAGACAAAGTAGATGGAGCACACTGGTGTATACAAAAAAATTCCAAACACATCTTGTACAGAACATTAAAAAAAAAACATGTTTTATATATTGCCAAAACCTTCAAAATCTTACAAAAATCTAACAACTTCAGCAAGCTGTAATGCTTATTAAATCATAAAACTCAACTTATCTCTTGCCATTTGTGCTTTAAATGTGTTTTAAATGTACTTTAAACCACCCTGAGTGCACCAGCCCATAATTTTACAAGCTTTTGAGCACTTCTGTATAAAAAACCCTAAGAAGCAAACTAGAAAAATTCTCATTGAATATTTCGGTTTCCCTTATTTTATTCAAGCTCACTGAAATCCAAGTTCCTCTAAAGTTCAAATTCCACCATTTCTATTCTAAGGCATGGTGACTGCAAAATTCTGTGGTGGCAGGGTTAACATTTCTGCATGTCCAGCACAAAGGGACAGAACTACTATTCCTCAGATAATTCCAAAGCATGACAGCTCAACATGCTGAAGTATTTAAAATGTCCTAAAATGTAGGTATAACTGTAACAGATAAATTCTAGTAAGACTGTCTGCAACATCAGATGTAAAAAGAAAAAAGATGAAGAATTTAGCTATGCAGCATGTATTTTTTGTTTAAATTCAAAGAATTGGGACATGTCACCAGATGCTTTATACCTTTTACAGACTGCCTTATGCCAGTGCCTTCCATTTCCATCTGTGCCTAGAAAACTTTTACCTCCAGTATTAGAAATATAAATTTAGTTGCCACCTCTTTAAATTGCATGCAGATGAAAACTTGTCTCTCCAGTAATCTAAAATAATAAGAAATCTTACCAAGAGGTATGAAGTCTCAAAACCTTAAAACACAACTGTAAGATGGTCTAAATTTGTTTTTTCAGTACTAAAATAACCCTACAAATTTTGACTGAAGGTGTTGATAAATATGTATGGTTAATTAAAACTTACCAAATGCTGATTGTGTTTCAGAGGTGCTCTTCAAACTGCTGAAAGGAGGAGTACTAGAGACACTACTGCTTCCATTAGACAGCCCTTCCAAAGGCTTTATTCCTGCACCATTCCCAAATCCACTGAAGCCACCTCCTCCTTTTCCAGAAGGCAATACAAAGCCTTTAAACCCTTTAAAAGCTCCTCCACTTTCAGACTGGGGAGAGAAAAAAAGAGACACAACCAGTTACAAACATCTTATCCACACAAATCCTAACCCCACTTAATATTCCTGATATCCTTGGTTTGTTTTCCCTAGTTCAGTGTGTCATTCCATGCATTACTGTGTCAGCTATGCAAACAAAACAACTTCCTTATGACACACACTGCTACTGTTTTTAAAAGACTCAGATGTTTGGTATGAAAACAAACTGGGTCTGGGATGTGGATACATGGAAGTTGCTCAGAGCTGTGGATGTGTCTGACTACCTATTAGACATTCTGGTAATCTGTAATCTGGTTTCTCTTTAAATAACTACACAGGATTATGTAATTTTAGGTTTATTTTCAACAACTTTTAGCATTTACAATGGCAGTCAAGAGCCCAATACTTTAATCCACTCATCACTCTGGAGTCACCTATGAAACCTCTTGTGATTTGCCCAAAATATTCCAATGTGACTGATGGAAGATGCAAAGACAGACTGTACCTGACCACAAAATATCCATCTCTGCAACCTTTTCATTACCCAGTTCTGATCACTGTCTTTGCAACCATATTATTTTATGGTATAGTTTCTTAGGTGTTTCTAAAGACAAAGTACAATTAACATGCAAATAAAGCACTGCCATTTTTAGACCTTTGGAGGTAATGAACTTTTACTACTCAAAGTGAACTTTCAGTGTCTCTGGAAAACCATCAGAGGAGAATGGCTGCCGAGTTTCATCTGCTTTTGCCATTGAAAAATGGCAAAGCTGGTCAATTTTAGGCTGTATTCCAGTATCTGACCTTGTGGTCATGGCTCTCTTTGCTTCCTTTTGTGCTCTCTTTTCCAGTGCAGTCCTCTGCTTCTCATTCCTAGGCAGGCATTTTTATTGTGCTTGTATCTCTGATCAGTCCCAGCTTTCTCTCTGGACATTCCAGTTAAACTCCTGTCTTTTTCACTGCAGCATTCTGCTTGCTCCATGTAGGAACATCAGTAAGTTTCAAGTTTACCTTTTTGTAAATATTTCCCAGGTTTCTTACACAACTTCAGCTGCCCTGTCATCTCTTCTGTGTTTTAGATTTTGTCCAGCCTGTTATCCTGGTTTTGGCTGGGATAGCTGATTTTCTCCCTAGTAGCTGGTACAGTGGTGTGGTTTGGATTCAGGGCAAGAAGAATGTTGATAACACAAGGATGTTTCAGCTGGTGCTCACTGCAATCAGGGACTTTTCAGTGTCTCATGCTCTGCCAGAGAGCAGGACACAAGGAGCTGAGAGGGAGCACAGCCAGGACAGTGACCTGAACACAGAATGTCATGGCCAGCACAGGAACTGGGAGGGGGGTGGCTGGGAGCAGCTAATTGCTGCTTGGGGGTGGCATGAGTGAGGTCTGTGGGTAGTGAGCAACCTTCTGTGCATCCCTGCTTTTTCTTGGGGTTTATTTCTTTCTCTTTTTTTGGTTCCCTTACCATCATGATCATTGTATTTCAATCATTAAACTGTTCTTGTCTCAACCCAGGCTTTTATCCTTTTTTCTGATTCTCCTCCTCATCCCACTAGGAGGCAGAGTGAGGGGCTGCATGGTCCTTAGTTGTCACCAGCCCTTCCACCAGCTCTAACAGCCTGCTCCCAGCCTCCTGACTACTTCTGCAACCCATGTGGTCCCCTTTCCCATTCTGTTCCATTTTTCCTATTCCATTTGCCCCTGAATCTCTCCTGCTCAAGTTGTAGTTTATGTTTTGCATCACCTCCTTCCAGTACAATCCTTCATTTAACTGTATTCTCTACCACATTTGTGGCTAAAACTACTCAAGGCATCAGTGGGCTAAGACAGCTTCCTCATTTACAGTGCTTGGGCTGAAGAAGCAAAATCAAAAGCATAAGGAGAAGGATGTCTAGTTCCTAACTGTGCCTAGTCCCATCCAGTCCTAAAGCAATCTGTGTAACACATAAAGCTCCAGGCCTACTTCTACCATGATGCATGCCTCTTCAAACATGTCTGGGAAAAATATATACAACACAGCATTGTCAAGGATTTCTGAAAGGACAACTTGGCTGGACTGGGATAATGCTTTCACAGGGACTAAACCTGTAACAAAGGCCAACTGCCTTTCAATTTTCAATGTTAGTGCAAAGAGTAGATGGCACTAAAGCTCTTGACAGGGAGGGAGGAAAAAAAAGCAGCAACATTCTTAACAAAATACATGTTTCTCATTTTCACAGCAGTTTAGTATTTGGGTGTTTAATAATAAAACTTCTGAGACATCCCCCAGCCCTCCAGTATGGATAACTAATAACTTTGCATTTCCATAATTCCTTCTCTATAAAAAATGGAAGTAAAGCAGTAAAAATGCTGTTTTACCCATTTGCAAACAACATTGTGTCTGAAATATGCAAGAACACCCTGCTCACCAGTCAAACTAGTATTACCCTTTTTTTTGCCTTAGCCTTATTCTTAGCATGGAACAATAAAGCCAAAGTTCATGTGCACATAAGACCTAGTGAGCTGAAAAGATAACTTTATTCAGCATCACTACAAACCCAAGAAGTAAAAACCTGAGTGTGATGTTGTGTTTTGTAAGTGGGTAAAACTCCAGCACTCCTGTTCAGTGACCACCTTACCTCTGACCCCACGTTGCGGCGCTTTGCTTTTTTAATAGCTCTGTTCTTCAGGACCTCCTCACTTGCCACAGAGAATGTTCCCACCTTGAAGAGGAAGTTATGGAATCATTAGTGGAATGTTCAACATGAACTTGATGGCTGAGATCAGGTTCTGAACACACCTCTAACACTGCTACCAAGCAAACAAGGGAAGAAGTTAAAATCCAGCCCACTGGTTGTGAGCTGATACTTGGAAAACTCTGGCTCTGCACAACATTTCTGTTTGTGCTATCTCCACTTTATTACAACAAATAATGTAAGTTTTGCTTTGCTTCTTTAAAACACAGCTCTAAGATCTCTGTGCTGAAGGGAATCTGTCAGTAATCCACAGTTTGAGGCAGTTTGGGGAACTAATGTGTATTTTACCTCTTCAGCTTCATCCTCCTGGTCCCAGTTTCGGTCAGTCAGCTCCTTTTCTGCAATTCTCTTGGCCATTTTTCCCCACCTGTGGGGAAGAAACAAAAGATCCTAAAAAGAATTGCACAGAAATTAAATTCTAAGTGGCAGTGATCTGTATTCTGATGATGATTTGTATTCTTAGAACAAAAAAATCCAGGAACTGAAAACCAAATGTTGTGGCAAAAACAATCATCATTTTTCTGGTTATCTCTGGGATGTAAAGCAAAATCAGCTTTGCACAAGGAATGTCTGTAACTGCTGTGAGTCCCATTTTACTAAAGTACAACTTATGAGCTGTGTACAAAACCAAAGAAAGAAAACGTGGTAGCTGGAGTCAATCTAAAAAACCTGGCAAGCAATCACACTACTGGAACTTTATGTGAAAAAAGAGTATTTTACTAACTATGGTTATATCTTCTGACACTAAATATGAAAACTTTCCAAAGGAAATATGCAGTTTTGTTGCAATTTAAATCTCAAGCAAGCACAACAACTAAAACTCTTCCAAAATCCCCTCTGGGTTTGTGATTAAGACCTGTCCAGAAAAAAGATTAAAAAATCCTCAAATAGCTGAATTTCAGAGCCAGACATTGTAACAATACATTATTACAAGATATTTTGTTTATATGTTGAAACATTTTAGAACAGTACATCCAGCAGCACACTTGGAGATCACACAACCAAGTCCCAAATTTTGTCTGACACACATCACAAATTACTAGGTCAAGTTACTAGAGCTTCTGGAAATAGAGGGACAAAGATTGGCCTGTGTATACATATTTAAATGCCCTAATCCACTCTGTCCTGGAAGTAGACATCCTTGCTTGCTAATCCCTGGGAGATCATTTCAATCCAACCCATTTCAAAGCTAAATAGGAAGATATTTTAAAGTCACCTTTATATAAATTATTATTATTTTATTACATAATTTTAATATAGAATGTATTATATTATGTAATACATTTTAAATTTTAATTTATAATAAATGAAAGCGTTCTGCATATATATTCTGCATATATATACACATTATGTATATATAACATACATATGTATATATAATAATGTATAAACTAATATATGTGTATTTAATATATATTATATAATATATACAATGCTATATATATTATATAATATATATAGCATTATTTATATAATATACTATAGTATTATATAATAGCATATACTATACTATAACATATATTACATAATATACTATAGTATTATTATACTATAGTATATCATATAGTATGTAATATGCTATAGTATTATTTACATGTATTAGTTTCATTATTACATTAAATATTTGATTTACTGAAATAGCACATTAACTACAGAGCCTGTCCCCCACAAAAAGAGGGGAAACCTTGTTGACCTAAGCTCCAGGTTCTCTGCACTCTGTGTCTACAGAGATTCTCCTTAAAAGCATTGTAGAGGATCTAACATGAATCTAACAGAGAACCTGAAGTGTATTCTATCCTGTGAACGAACACAAGCCTACATCTGGTTGGTGTTCATAAACTTCACTAAGTTTTTGGAGCACATGTTCTGAACAGGCTGAGAGAGAATGATTTTGAGAAACATATCAAAGAATCACAGAATATCCTCAGAAGGGTCCCCAAGGATCATCGAGTCTAGCCCCTGCCCCTGCACAGACACCCCGACAGTCCCTGCACAGACACCCCGACAGTCCCTGCACAGACACCCCGACAGTCCCTGCACAGACACCCCAACAGTCCCTGCACAGACACCCCAACAATCCCTGCACAGACACCCCAACACTCCCACCCTGTGCATCCCTGAGAGCGGTGTCCAAATGCTCCCGCAGCTCTGGCAGCCTTGGGGCCGTGACCATTCCCTGGGGAGCCTGG
>JAWWEX010000065.1:65343223-65375949 GCA_035583215.1 Arremon brunneinucha
GAATTTATGCATCATGTATGAGGTGTATGAATATGCAACAGGCTGTTGCTTTTAAGGGTTAATCCTCTGTTAACGTGTGTGCTTTTTTGTTTTTATTTTGCCCAGAAAGAAGTACCTGGACCATCCATAACTCTTTGTTTTTATTGTCTCCTATTGTCCTAAATCCTAATTGTCCAAATTATTATTACTCTAATTCCATTACTATTTTTATAACCATTTTATTACTATTAAACTTCTTAAAACTCTAAAACCAAGCGATTTGGCGTTTTTCACAAGGGGGCTCTATCCAGCTCTCTCTGGCCGGAATGCTGGAAATAAAGATGCTGATTTTGTCCCAGTGGGGGTCAGAGAAGAGCAGAGAGCAGCTGAAGGAGGAAAGCAGCGCTGTCCTGCCCAGACTCACTCGATTTGAGCTGAAAAGGTCACTGCCCACGATGGCATCACCACGGCCGCTGGAGTTACAAAGCTGTGACAGGTTGTCTGCTTTCACCAGGGTGAGGCATTTTAACTGTGGTTTGCTGAAAAGAGCCAAGAAAGGCAAATACAGATATCATTCTGAAATGTAAGAAGCAGGAAAATAAAAAGGTCTTCCTTTTTAAAATACATTTTTAATTAATTAAACATTTTCACTGTTGTTTGCACATTCTGTTATTCCAGAAGTGTAGCTTTTAAAATTGCTTTATCTGTCAACTCTTATTTATTTTAAGTAGGGCACTCACAGTGCTGAAGGGAAAGGCTATTTGTAAAATGTCCTTTCAATAAGGAGTTTTCCAGGGTCACTTAAAAGGATTCCAGGCATTTCCCCATTGATATTTTTTATGTTTGTGCAGTTGCTGGGAAGGTTTCTTAGGAATTCCTACCAAGTATTTTAACTGGAAGCGTGGCTGTTCTGTTGGATAAGGGCTCCTGATCCACACTAAGCAAAATAACTTGATTATTTTAAATATTCAGCTCTGCGTGGTAATATGGGGTCAGCACCTATTTCTGTTGGCAGGCACCAGTTGACAAACTCAGTGCTGATCCAGGGTTAGAGTTTTGTTAGAAGTGTTCCTTTTGTCATTGTTTCTGGTTTGCAGTATTTACCTATCAACTGTTAAAAGCCTCAAAATAACTACATTTAAAAGGCTTTGTTCCCCTGCCTTTTTGGGTCTTGCCCAACAATTTAATAAAAGAGAGAATTACTATTTCCCAGCAGGGAATTGGATTTGCTAAAATGTCACCACCAATCTCTTAATTAGCCCCTCAAAATACCATGTTGTCTCTTGGTCCTCAGTGGGAAAGAACATGAGTTGAAATGAAATGGAGCTTTTTCTTAAATAACAAAATCAAATATATCCTAAACAATAAAAATCACAATTGCAAAGTCAGAGGTCGTGTGGGTGATCTTTTACACAAGCTGCACTTTGGAATATCAACTGACTTAGAAATTTGATAGTTGATGGAAATAACAGTAAATGCAGTTCTTACAAAAGGATTACAGTTTGCATTAAAATAAACTTCTTGATTAATATGGATAAAAAAGGGGAAAATTCCTCCTAGTGGTCTATAAAATGTGTTGACTCCAGTTGTTAATCTATTAATTTTTGTAAAGTTAGCCCTGAAACCTCTTTCCTGTATTTTCAATTTATTTTTTCCAGTTCTCCTAAAATCAAGATGCCTTGAACAGAGCTGTTCTCCCCAGTGAGGAGGATGTTGGAAAACGTATCAGAACTCCCATTTTTTAATACTCATGGAAGGAACAAGCACAACTGTCATTTTTGTTGTTTTTAATAGGATTGTCCTTGCCATAAACTATTTCTGATGTGTTGTGCTCATCTCCAGCACAACAATGACCAAAGGTGGCTGTGTAGTGTAATCAGAAAATTTATAGAGGATTTGCAGGTGTCATGAATAAGGAAGGTTCATCTCCAGGCATCAAAGAGGTCAGGAAGACAGAACACCCATTTCCCTGAGGAGACAAATCTCCACTACATCTTATAGAAGGTGAGTACAGTAGAGGATCTATGTGAATTATTAATGGTTTCTTCCCTAAAATGTTCTAAAAATAAAAATTTCATATTAACTTGAAAAGATTTTATTGGCAAAGAAAGGCAAAGATTACAAATTGAGGACAAGCTTTGTCCAAAATTGAACTAGATGTTTCCATTCTTTTTTTTTTTCTTTTAGAAAATTGGGAAAAGGAAAGGAAAATGTAGCATTTTTCTGCATTCTTCCCTAGATTGAGGAAGGGGTTAAAATTTCAATAAAACATTCCTCAACTAATATATAATCACTAAATAGAGATCACAGATTTGTCCAAAGAAGCCACAGTTTTCCAGGTTAAAATTCCAAGTCAGGGATAGATCTGTTCAGTTTGGTTTCTGCTAGCTCAGTTGGAAAAATGTCTGTGAAAAGAGATTTCTTTGATGCCCTTTTCAAGATTCTTGTGTATGTTATTAGAATTCTACTTTATCATCATTGTATTAGTAATTACTCACTACAAAGTGGGGTCATTAGCCCTAATTCATATTTACAAATACACCAAATACTAATTAATATTTAGAAATACACCAAATACACATACAAATACAGTTTTAAGGTGAATCTTGTTCTGAAAGAGTGGAATGTTTTGTCATGGTAACGTGTCTCAGCAGTCCAAAAGTGCTTACAGTACCATTCCACTCAGTCTCTAGTTCCAAAATAGGCCAGGACTGTCAGTTTCTCTCATTCTCTGACTAAAATGTAAATTCTGCTCTCCCAGACTTCAAGCAAAAGATTCATTTGTACCAAGTTTTCAGCTCTTTCCAGCAAATTTAAAAACTATTAATTACTTGAACTATTTTTGCATGTAAGCTTTTCCTCATTGCAGAAACAGATGCCATCATTTTGCCTGTATCTCCATAAACTCCTAGGAAGCCATCAGGCTTATTAGCATTTTCTAGAAAACTATTTCTTCATGCATATCAGGTTATGTTGCAATCTACAGCTGATATTTGGTAGAAATACAGCACCTGATTCTCCCACAGTACAACTGTGAGCACATTACAAGAGCCTCTGTGAAGTAGAGCTTCATTTCTGCCTTTCAGTGGCCAGATGGCCAGAATGTTTGTGTGGGCTTTTTTATTGTTTTTGTTGTTTTCTATCATCTCTTTTGGAAATGTAAAAGTTGTTATTCTAAGCCTGTAGTCTTTTGAGAAAACTGAAATTCTATCTGCTGTTGACTGAAGGAAGCTGGGGGGAAATCAACAGAAACCACCATTTTCTAGGCAGCATTTGCTGCCAGTTCTGAGCCAAAAAATTCAACCCACTGTGCATGAAGTGCTCTGGATAGCTGGTGATTTAACCTGACAGATGAACATTTAATTATGAATCTTCATTTGTTTCTGTGATTTTTATTGTGTCCTATTTGCTAACCACAGAACTCATAAAGGGTTTTGTGGAAATGACATTAAGCAGATTTTATATATTCATTAAGTTGAAGACATGCTAAATCAAGGGTAGACTTCTCAATACACAAAAATATCTTAGCTCTCACCGTCCAAACTTCCAGAAGCATCAAATACTTTGCAATCAGTTGAGTAAAAGCTGTTAACTATTAAGTCTTTTATTAAACATGGCTGCGTGTTTGGATATATTCATAAAACTCTGAGGAAGAAGGGCAAGGATTCCTTTTGTCAGTCCAGTTCCCCATGAATATCCATCATAATGGCATTTTAGGTATCCTAGCTAGTCCTGTTCCTAACCCAGCTTTTCCTTAGCCACTCCTTCCTAACTTGCTTTGGCTAGAGCAATCTCCAAGTCTGACCACTGCTAGTCTCACACCCCAAGTAAGCAGGTTTGGCAGATCTTGCCTCCTCTCCATTATTTCCAAGAACTCTAAACCTTTAACATAGTTAACAGTCCAACAGCCTGTTTTCTTTTTCAGCTCTCTCATCTTCTGCACCATTGTTCCTTGCCACCAACTTGGCTTTCCCTAGCAAGATTCCTGGTGAATCACAGGGCCTGTATTACTTCCATGGTGTTCCTGGCACAGGCTGGTGTTAATGAAGATCAAAGGAAGATGGAAGATGTTGAACTTCCTCAGCAAACTGAGTAGCTTTGTTCCAAAGCACTTTGGATTGTGGGGCTGTGTGAATATTCACTGATGGGGAGGTCCAGGCAGAACATGTTACATTTGTAAAAGGTAAGTTTGTGCTATTAACTTGTTTTATGATGTACCTATATAAAGACAGGAATTTCAGTACATGTAAATGCATCACACTGTATACAACTTTCCTGGATTTGGTTTCAATGGATAATGCCTTTTTGGCTTTGTCATTTTTTAGAAACTCAGAGGAAGAAATCTCATTTACCAAATGGAGAAGATTTTATATGTTGTTTGTTGGGTCGTTTTAAAGTAAATTAATTTTATTCATAAGTTTATAATGGAAATACTTTCTAATAATTTTCAAAAGGACAGAAAATGTTTTAAAATATTTTTATCCATGCTTGGGAAGCTTGCTCCTCTAGCATCATTATTGAGATACAGTCCTGTTTTGTAGTTTATTTATAATTTGATATCCTATGAGATCAGTGAATAGGGCAGAAGAGCAGAGAAACAGATTAATAAAGGAAGAGGGCTTTTAATGTACTTCAACCTAGGAAGATATTAAACTTTTACAACACTCTGCAGGTGTCATGATACTGAAGATAAACAGTGCTGGGTATTTTTTAAATCCCTGTGTGTGTTTGGGATACCCCTGTGATCTTTGTAGCATTTCCTCCTACATGATAAATAGTGGAAAAAACTTTCACCTGTGGAACTGGAAGTCCCATTTTTTTGAAAAATACTTGTTTGTTTATTTTTTCCCTGAGAGAGCAAGAGAAAATGTATCTCTTTAGTCATAAAGTAAATCAATAATTTTCTGTTTAAATTGTTGCACTTCCTGGAGAGCAACTTTACACACAATTAGGGGCCAATCTTACCTTATATTGATGACTGTTCTTCACCCTGCAGTACTCATTGTTCTAAGTGCTCCTCATTTACACTTGAGGATCTTGCAGTTTCACACAATCCTCCTTTAAAAGAAATCACTGATAAAACTGACAGATCTTCCTGGTATCACTCTGAGTTGAACTGAATCTCCAAAAAGTCTGCAAAATACCCTTAACAGTTTTGTTTAAGCATTATGGATTGTTGTCAAACCTAGCTGAGAGGTGTGATTTTAAGGAGATGTAGTAAAATGGGATGGGAAAAAGTTGAAAGGAGCATTAAAGAGGTGTTTCTAAATTGGTGAAAACTTAGAACATTTTAAACTTAAAACAAGTGTAGGTATTTCTTTGTGAGGTTTGTTCAATGACTCAATAGTGGGATTTCACTGTTTATCTCCCCACAGCTAGGGTAATTTTCTTTGCATGCTTCTTTCAGGCTGAGGAGGCAAGGAGGAGTTCAGAAAGGAAGTTTCTAGCAGAAGTTACTATTGTCAGCTGTATCCCCTGTAACACAGTTTTCCCTTCAGTCTCTTCAGCCAAGTCATGGTTTAGCCTCGTGTTGCATCACATAGATCACTGGGAAACAGACTGAAAACTTCTATTTTAAAAATCCCCAAACAGCCAACACAAAAAAATGCAAAATATTGATCATAAATTAATGAGAAAAGATAATTAATCTGATTTTCCTCTGATGGGGTTCTTTTCTGTGGGCTTCTTCAAGAAGGCATTCGACCACCTGTCTGTGTGCAAGCTAGCATTGTAAGCCTTGATGAATAAAAAAAGCTGAGTTTTATAAACACTTCAACTGTTGCCAGAAGAGAAAAGGTAGTCCTACTGCCTATTCCCAGTTCAAGCTGTTGTTTCCTCTGTGCTGGGAGATGTTTTTTGTAGCTGACATTGGAGAACTTGTTTGGATTAATACTAGCTTGTTTATTTCTTTGCCAGGATGGTTACTGCTCAGGTGAGTTTCCTGATCTGGCTGCAGAAACAATTCTGGGGGGTGGCATCACAAAGCCTGGGATAGAGCTCTAAATTGAAGCTATTTTTGTTTACACCACCCTGGTTAGTAATATAAGAATGTGAATTATGAATCCACAGATTTCAGCTGGACAAGTAACAGAGGGTATGTGTAAATTAATTGTGGAGCTGGATTCTGTCCACAACACATGTAATGTTTGTGTGCATTATTTCAGAAATTGTCTTTAATTCTGATTTGTGGAGAGAAATGGATTAAGGAAGTGGATTATGGAAATTCATGAATTAAGGAATGGAGACTTTAGAATTCCCTCAGCATTACTAAAATCCTTTTATTCCAGTTTTCTTTGTGCTACAGAAGGAAGAAGCTAGCGGAATGCATCACGTAGAATAATCCACACAGTATACAAAAATACCTTAGTGAAAAAAGCCAAGCAAAGTCAGGAGATAGTACAGATTTCAGTATGACATGGCTGCAAGGAGGAGTAGCTTATGCTACCTGTCTTATCCCTGTGTCCAGCAGGCTGTCCCTGGCAATGCCCATCCTGCCCTGCTCCCCCCAGGGAACCCTCCCTGCCCCCAGAGCCCAGTGCACTGGCAGGTGCCACCCTGTGTCCCTTTGGGCACCTCTCAGCACCCAGGACACGTCTCCAGAGCCAGGACAGGTGAACCAAGGACAAAAAACATGAAACCATTAACAAAACTGGGAGCAAGGCAGCATTTCCTGGCAGGATTTGGAAAGATTATAATGAAGCAAGGAATAAATGCTTCCACAGGAAAGCTCAACACAAGGCAAACCTTTGTGCTGTAGCAGTGAGGTGACATGGCTGTGACCATGACCCTGACAGGAGAAAGAACTGGAGAGCAGCTCGTGGCACTCACTGATACCAGGCTCCTGAGATGTGAGAGGGCAGCAGGGAACTTGGTTGTTGAGGGTCTTTGCTGCCTTCCTTGTGGCACTTGGGGACAGATGTAAAGGTCCCAGAGCTTGTCAGTGGCTGCTGGGGGAGGGATGTAAAGGGGAAGGGGATGTAAAGTTATGTGACATGTGAACACTACAGAAAAACTTTGAATTACATTGTAGGGATACAGATAGCATTGTGAGGGAGATACAGAAAAAATTGCAAAGGTGAATGTTTGGTTCTGGTTAAGTTTTCATAACTGAATCCATTTTCAAAGCAAACAGAATAGATGTTTAATATTTATTTAGCTGCAGTTCTTAAAAACCTCCAGGCTGTCTTACTTTTCCAGCTTTAGAGAAGCCAGAAGATTTTGAACTGTGTTGTCAGTATTTTTTACACCTTCCTATGCTCAGGACAAGTGTCCTTGAAAGGGCAGCAGCTTTGGATTAGCTGGTTGTCATGTAGACAAGGATGTTTTCAAAATAAAGGCACACAATCCATTTGTAAATCTTCCAGAATATATGAAAGTCTAATCAGACTGACTCAGACAGCCAAACTGCAGTGAATCTCATTTGAATTCTCTCTTCCCCCAGGCCTTGTCTACAAGAAATATGCACACATTGTATTGGAAGTAGAAAGCATGAATGATAACAATACTCAGTGCTGCTGCAGTCCTGAATGTATTTTAGTTTTGAATGCATCTGAGCATTTCCCTTTTTCATATACTGGCTGGAGCTGCACCAGCATTATACAATACCTACTTTTTGTCACCAACAATGTAGTCCAGGAACAACACAACCTTGCACTGCCCCACTTTTTCTTACTGTTAGCACTTGGTGGTATTTTCTGCAGTAAGTTACGTGGTTATTGATTTGATAGACAAACAGGGATCTTGCACAACCTCCTCCTTGAATGAGGGCATTATTATAATTTTGAAATTAAAAGGCTCTCAGGCAAAGATATGGGATTAGGAATAACAGTTCTTTACAAGGAAAACTAAAAATACAAATGTAATAGTACAAACATCAAAAAAAACCCCAAAAAACCACTGACAGGGTCAGAATAGGCCCTGACACCCAGTTGGTCAGGGTGTTGGTAGCAGTCCCATTAAATGGTGGCTGCAGCCCTCCTGCAGTGCCAGGTGTGGTTCTGTTGGAGCAGGATCCTGTAGAAGGGTGGAGTTTTCCTCTGAAGGTCCTGTGGTGGGGTAGAGGGGCCTGGTCTCCCTTTGGGAATCCAGTGGGAAAAGGCTGTCCTGGTGTCCCAAAATCTCAGATTGTATCCAGAACAGAATGCTTGGCTCCTCCCCCTGGGCGGAGCATCTCCCAGTGGGATGATGGAATTTTTTATCACACTCAATTAACACAGATATGTCCTGGAGGAAGGATTGGTTTGTGGATGAGATGAAGAAAACTGTCCAATTAACAGAAGATAACTGCCCCACCTCTAACAGATGGCAAATAGAATACACACATTACCTTGCAGTCTAGGACATTAAAACAAGGTCTGCTGCAAAATCTGTCTCCTGTTTCTTTCTCTATCCATCATCCACACAGGTGAGGCCACTGCTGTGGCTCTGTAGACAGAACATGATTCCTCAGCCTTTCCCCAAGAGATGTGAGATGCTCCTCTGGCAGCCAAACTGGCTGGTGGTTCAACACAATGTATATAAGTGTCAGAAATGAGACAAATTATAAACTTCAGAATTCTTTAGAAAAGGAGAAGAAACATTTTTAGAAAATAACTTTGAAATAAATGTTAAAATGAGAACTCTAAGGAGATCAACATTTAAGGGTGCTGCATTTGATGTCTGAATTATTTGAAACTGCTGTTTGCTTTTGTCACAATCAAATATTTCAGGGAAATGGTAGTCATAGCTATTGTACAAGATATTTTCTAAGTCCTTGTGATTCAAGTATAAAAAAATGTCAGGAAACATTGTGATTTCCTCTCATCTTGTACTTTATTTTTCATAATCCAAGATAATAAAGCCCTCATTTCACATCTAGAAATATTGAAATAATATGCTTTACAGCTAGGAAAAAGACTTAGCAGCAGTTAAGCTATTATTTTCACTTAGCCAAATAATAGGCTTTAATAAAAAGCCTCTTCTTAGCTGTGTTGTCCATTATTAACATGACTACATCAGTCCTGTAATATTCTTATTTTGAAGAACTCTTGATGGTGCTTTTTTCCTCATGAGAGTGGTGATCTGTGTGTTAGTAGCTGGTCCTGGCTGATGTGCCAGTTGTGCCTTTCCATGAAAAGCCTCATTTCCCAGCCAGCCTCTGACAGCTGATGCACTTGGGTCAGTCATGCCTGTACAAAGTGCATGGAAAGTTAAATAATCTTGCTAAAAATACTGCAGTGCACCTGGGATTGCAGGTGCTCTGGGTTTTCAGTGTATTTGTGAAGGTAAAAGGAGAGTTCAATACTAAGTGAAGGGATCATTAGTGCTGGGGCAGTTGTCTGTATTAACCACAGCTGAAATATATACTGAATATTTTTAATGCAAAACCTTTAACAAAAAAAAAATGTAATTAACATAAAAAATGTTAATTTTGCTTAACATTGGTGTCTCCACACATCCTTGGGGTCGAGCACTGCATGTTAAAGTGCAGAGCCTGCTGATCCCCATCCTCTCTGAGTTCTTTGGATCAGAAACCTGCCAGAGCTTGTTCTGGAGTGCCCAGTAGCTTTCTTAAACCAATTTATTTAATCTTTGTGGCCAGAAGATTGCAGAACACAAGAGAATGATGTTTTAATGCAGTAGGAGAGCTACATGCCTGTCTTTCTCACCCTAAGGTCTGTGCCCTGTGGTGCAAAGTAACAGAATTTCTACTTCTTCAGATCTCACAGTAGAATCATTGTGCTTTATTCTCTGTGGAATTTCTTTAGGGAGATTATTTTAGTCTGACTTCAGATTGTAACTGTTGCCATTCTTTCTGATCACTTTGCTCCCAGACTGGCAAATTCAACTGTGTTAACATTGCTTGTAGTCTGTCACAGGCTAGAGATTATTACATATATTACTTGACTGTTAGGGCTGGATGTTATTTCAGTAGTTATTGCTTTCTCCCTAAGAGTTATTTTCAGCTAGATCCTTCTCCAGACCTGGCCAAGACTGCAGTCTCAGATCTGCTGAAGTGGCAAAAACCCCTCAAACTGATGAAGACAATGTTGGGAGGAGTACAGAAGAGTTAGAACAGGAGTGAGTACTAATCACCTAGTTATCAAATCTACTGTTTCCAGGAAATAAATGTATTTACACCTTGAAAGCAGCATCATCCAAGGGAAGTGCAAAGATCTTTCAGTGACCCACCCAGAGTGGTGTGAGGGGGAAGAGCCAGTTGGTATTTTGTCACGGTTTTTCCTGTGAATCGTTTTTTTGCCTTATATCTTTTGTTATTAATATTGTTGCTGTTGCAG
This sequence comes from Arremon brunneinucha, assembly GCA_035583215.1. Classification (NCBI taxonomy): domain Eukaryota; kingdom Metazoa; phylum Chordata; class Aves; order Passeriformes; family Passerellidae; genus Arremon; species Arremon brunneinucha. The sequence goes on from JAWWEX010000065.1 coordinate 65,353,480, forward strand.
TTCATTTTCTTATTCCATTTCTGCTTCCAGTAAATTGTTGTTATCTCAACATGTAATTTTCATTTTTTTGTGCCTGCAATTCTCAATACCATCCCCAGAGTGGGAAGAGGGAGGGGAAGGGGTGAGCAGGTGGTGCCCGGCTGGGGAGAGTCTCGAGGAGGGAGTGTACTAAACTGGGGAGTGACTTTCCTAAACCAGGACATCTACAAAATACAATATCACAACAACCAATAATTTAAAATTAACTTTATGTCCTTTGCAGCCTATGCAAAGTGCAAAGTTACTGACTACCCTGGTCCTTACTCTCTTACATGTGCCAGTGAGAAAGGACTACTCAGAGGTTCCACTGTGTTGTGATAAACATCCTGTCTCAAGGTGAGAGGGTTCTTACAGAATGCTGTTTATGACTGTTTTTCCCCTTAAGGAAATATCCCACAATAAACTGCTGGAATATTTTACCTTTTTGTGGCAAATGTGAAATTTTCAGTGTCATTGGTGGTGTTGCCTCATCAGTCCACAAACAGGTCTGAAAGCAACAAGGGGTTTTGTGTATGGACCATGTTTCCTACTAATGCAAATTTCACTAGTTGAATTACAAGAAGAATTTCCATAGTTAGGGTTTTATGAGTCAAACTGTTACACCACTGAGCTACATGACTGGAAGAATTTTTTTCCTTATGGAGTAACATACCTGGTGTATTAAGGAAAACGGACCCAGGCCTTGGATCTGAAGCAGAGAACAAAACACATTGATTACAACTTTTCAGCCCTCATCTTAGAGGCCAAAACTGTAAGTGGACAGGCTCATGTCTTCATCACTTGCTGTGTATGTAGAGTGGCCATTTCTGCTGGCTTTTGGCTAGTTTAAGGAGCATCTTCCAGTACACAAGGTATGTGTACTGTCTTGGCCATTTCATCATCTGAATTTTTTTTCTGCTAGGAAAAAAAGGGTAAAATGGCCATCTGTGTACCTATACAGAGATGTAGTGATGATACAATCATGACATGAGATGTATGAAATGCTGTTTTCTTTCTATTTTTCCTATCCTGAAAGGTTTATAGACAAGATTTTCAGTGTATGATTGCCAATTTTCTGGGTATTCCTTTGATAGAAAGTATCTGCAGCCTAGCTCACAGCTGAGTCTTTGCCCATAAAGTGAAGAGATTTATGGATTATATTATGTTGCCTCTTAGCAAAGTTATTTTCCTTTGTCTGAAAACCAAGTACATTTATTTTAGAAAGCCCAGTCTCTCTCTTCATATCCTCAGTCTAACTGTGCTGTAACTGCCTGTGAAATAATACAAAAGGAATTTCCCAAATAAACTTTAAATTTCATTAATTAATGAAAGAAAAGCAAATTCACTGGTTGAAGAACAGCCATTTTTTGCAGCTTTTCACACAACTGCTCTAGGAACAGATTTAAAGAATGATTCAAATATCCTACTACTCTAATTCAATTTTTTTTCCCCTATTGCTTACACTTTTGAGTAATACTGTGTAATACTGTGATATTCATGTTACCTTGAGAGAGGTTCAGTTTATTTCTTTCAAAAAGTTGGTAAGATATTTAGAGTAAATCAATTTTATGCTGTTGGCACTTGGGTGGAAGGATTTGCTATAATAAGCACCTCCCATGGCAACTCCTGTACCACAGCACGAAGTAGGTGGCTTGATTTCTGAAATGCAAACCTTGTCCTTCAAGAAGCCAGACGGCAATTCATGAAAGAGATGAAAGAGACCTTTTTCATCCTTGCAGTGGAATGGTGGAAAGCTACAAGCCCATTTCTTTTAGCATTTGCAGTTCTAGAATAAAGGAAAGCACCAAGAGTGGATTGCATGCTGGAGTCTGCTGGAGAATGATGCAGAAGGACAGATGTCCTTCCAGAGGACCTTCATGTCCCTCTATTCATCCAGAAATTCTCATATGGCTGAAATTCTTGTAATTCTATTCAGCCAGAAATTCTCTTATGGGTGAAATTCACATTTATTGTCTTCAGCCAGAATTTTCCATAAAGTTTATATAGTATCTCAACCTGTGCGTTCATGGCACACATATAATTTTCACAAGACTGGGACTCCAGGCTTTGTGTGGATCATAGCCCCTATCAGTTGGACTGTTAAAGCTCTGAATTCTATCAAACCTTTGATACAATTCTGACCATAACAATAAAAGCTTCCAAATCAAATTCAAAGTGCTGTAAAACCTACAGGTTCCTCAGGCATAGCCAGGAGAGGCTTTTATGTTATTTGCCAGAATAACTTGTGTTCAGCTGCATACTGAAAGACTGGAAGTGGCCCTTCTGCCAAAGATGACTGGGAAGCCAAATGATCAATAAATGGTACTCAGGTAAACACTCTTTATCTAATCATTTATTCCTTTCAAATGCTGACAATAAGGAATGTTCTAATAATTACTCAGTGTGTAGCCTCCAGGAAAGAAAACAATGGGCTATCAACCTAGTTGAATTTGCCTTTTTCAGCTGTTTAGATGGTCTTTAAGGGAACAGCAGATTGGGTCAGGCATTGCATTTGTTTAAAAACTATGTTTGAGTAAGCCTTTATTTCTGCTTGTTCTCTAAAGCCTCCTGGAAAACTGGCGTGGAGTACCAGGGGTGTTAAATCATTACATCTGTTTCTAAACAGTTTACACCAATTTCTGTAAGGTTTCCTCAGTTCATATTTGTTTGCTTGTCTTTAATTTCAGTCTAGTTTGAGATCTGGAATTTAATTTCTGTATCTCTGTTTCCTTCAGCAAATAATGTACTGAAGCCATGCTGGGAAATGTGCTGCAGTTCGATCAGAGCAATTTTCTCTGCATCTAACCCCAGATGAACTAGAGTTTTGAAAAATACTTCTGGCAGGTAATTTACTTTTAGTATGTTAGAATTTTGTTCAAAAATATGTTGTGGTACTTCTGCCTGTTTGTTACCTAGAATTGTCCGAGTCCTTTTTTCAAATTCATGTCAAATCAAGGGCCACTGGAAAGTTGGCATGTTTGATTGCCTTCTTTGATGTGTATTAAGAAGCCCAGTCTGTGTTGCATTACTTTTGCTCTCCTAGTGGACTATTGAAACTTTCATGGAAGAGTGGAAGAAAATGGGATTTCAAAGGAACAAAATTAATCCTGATTTCAATATATTTCCCTGAAATACTTCAGGTATTTGTTCACAACTTGCTGATAATAAACACTACTCATACAATCAGTCCTGGCAGATGAAAGATAGAAAAGGAAATTCAAAGTTTTAATCCAAACACGTATAAATATAAATTCAATCCAGCTAGCGTCAGTTATTGCTTGACAATCTTAGTCCAGGCTTGCATGACCATGGGACTTCAGTCTTCTGATTTATTGATATAGTTATTTAAGCCTTATTTCTTTCCTTTAATCAGCTAAAAGTATTGTGAAGAATGTGTTACAGAAAATTGTAATTTCTTTGTAGTAGGCACTGATTAAAAATACAAGGAGTATGAATCTGGGTAAGAATATTTATTCTGAAAATCAATATTTTGACATGGCCAATACACATTGGGAAGGAGAAACTTTTAAATACACAGCAGTGAGACAGCCATTAATTTTCAGATCAATACAATTGTCATTGATGACAGTGGTAATATTTGCATTTATTTCAATATTCAGTGAGTTCAGTCTCCTAAGCAGCAGTACCTTTTTAACTCATAAAACTGGCCTGACACATTTTTTGTGTCTAGATTTCCTGCTGTCTTTGAGGTATTATAGCTATCCAGAGTTGGAATTGTGTTTGAATTCTGCTGATGGTTTTTTGGGTTTTGCTTTTGGGGAGGGAGTTTTGTTTGTTTTGGTCTTGTTATACTTCTGTGTATTGTTTTAGTCCTCACTGATAAACTCATTTATTTCTAAAGTTTCAACCTTTTTGGAGTCTCTAGCTTTTATATTATTATCATCTGCACCAAGACAAGAGTTGGTCTAAATCATTGAATATTGAAGAGGGTTTTAAAGGCAATGGAGAGGGCAGAGGAGAATGCTGAACACTTCTCATGAGAGAAATCAAGCAGGACTCTGTGTGCAGGCTGTGGGGTGGATTTTGTGCTGGGAGCAGGGAGATGAGTACACATTCCATGTATGAGAACACATGGACAACACTTGGCTCTAATGAGCAAAAAAAAACCTGCATACTTGGAATAAATCAACTCCCACCACAGAAGTTGCTTTGGGGTTGATTTATTGAATATTTGTTTCTATTAAAAGAAATGGTGACTTCTCAAATAAGGTAGGACAGTAGTATCTGGGAGAAGACGTGATGGTGTCAGAATAAGTGTATGTAAAGTAGGGACAGCACCTTTTAATACAATCCCTGCAATAAATTCAAACACTCATATCAGGTATGTAGGTGTTTATATACATATGTAGGCCATATCTTTATGTATGTGTGTGTTTGCCAATGTAATTTTTTATTTTCTTGTGGTTTACCAGACATGTTGTAATGTCTCAGAAGTTAGTGTTATGGTATACATCATTAAAAAAAAAAAAGGGCAGCAAATTTTTAGCATATATTACCAAATATATTAAGGGAGCTTCTAAAGACCAATGACACTCCACTGCATACATGTGGGTTTCAATAGTTAAAGAAACTGGATGATTTACTGAATGGAAAAAATATAAGATTTCTGCTACTGGTCAGAGTTGGACTTGATGATCCTTGTGAGTCCCTTCCAGTGCAGAATGTCTGTAATAATGGTTCTATTGTTCTGGTATTCTGCATGCTGTGTGAAATGGTAGCACATGATATAGGAAAAATTAGGTGTGATGAAACAGAACTCTGCCCCTCCACTCCACCTTTTAGCTTATACTAAAATATGATGAAATATTTTTTGTTTTGCATTCCTTCTTTTCAAATGTTGACCCTCTTGGTAGGAAAAGATTAACTAACTCATGATGGTGTCCCTGATGCTTGAGAAACCTCTGGATGGAGAGCAGTGTGAATTTGTGTTCTCTGCTGGAAAGCACTGTGTATTTGTGTCCCATTCTGTGGCACCATGGGGGGTTTGTCCTAAAAAGACAAGTGATGCCTCATAAAGAAAAAGGCACTGTTGTGGAAAAAAGCAAGACCAATTTCTGAGAATTAAGCAGCATATAAAAACATGTAGCTCTTGGCTTAAATTTTCAGCACTGTCTTATATTCCTCAGAGCAGTTCAGAAGGGAGCCATTTCATCCTTGTTTTCTGAGTCCCTGCAGATTGAGTAATGGGTGAGAATAAAAACATTTTGATGGCAAGAGGTTTACAATGGGATCATTGTCAGATTGGTACCTTGAGGGCTCTACTGGGGGCTGTTGTCATGCCTGTTTCCTTTCTGCTAATGAGTGGATCCAGCCCTTACTGAGGCAAGGAGAGATCAGTGCAACAATCCAAGAGCTCAGAGTGGCTCATCTTTATTGTCAGCCCCCCATACTCACTGTGACAAAGTGAAAGGCTTTGGAAAAACCAGACTCATTCAATGTAATTGGACTAAATGGATAATAGGACACTTATTACACATTAAACAGAATAATACTCTTTGCTGGCTTTTGCAAAGACTACAGCTCTTTGTCATTTGATAATAGACATTCACTTAGGAGTCTATTATTTTTTTGTGTGCATTGGGATTTTTAAGATATTTTACTCGCATCAATATTAATGAGAATTGTACAAGTAAACCTTGTGAATTCAGAAAAATAACACCCAAAGACCTTGGTGTTTCTAGCAATCAAAAACCTCAAATAACTGAGAATCCGTAATTGGTTCTATTATGGGACAATCTTGGATGGGATAAAGAGCTCCAAGTATAAATAAAAGTTCCCCACTTAAGGACAATTTCTACAGTCCTAGGTTTGCTTAGATAGTAGCTTGCTCTTCAGACCATCTAAGTCTGTGCAGTTATCCCAGCTTTTTGTGGAGTAAAAGGGAACTCAGAATAAAGAAGTATGAACCTCCTGCTTCCCAGTTTAAAACCTTGATATACATTTCCTGTATAGGGTTATCCTCTTGTTCTGTTAGCATCATTCAGAAATATAGTTTTCAACATGAGGAATCATGTTAAAATGAGGAATTTTTAACTCAATGTTTAATTTAAATGATCTGAAAGTACTAATAAGACTGGTATTTCCACCTTTCCAGTTCAGCTCTGCATAGATTCAGTAACACTCATTTTGCAGTTTATGGGTGCTTTTTATCCTCAAAAGGCTTTTCAGTTATTCAACCATATTTTCTTGTCATTTAATGTTTTGGCATAACCCAGACCTTGGTGTGAAACCATCAGAGTTCACTGCACTTGTAAATTGGACAAAGCCACAAAGAGGTGATTACTTGTTAGTGTTTATCTTGTGGAGAAGTATTTCAGCAGGACAATACTGTAATGTCAAAATTTACATGATGAGACCAACCTTACAGTAAAAGAATTCCAGCTTCTAGTGTTCTTTTTATCCTGCCATTTCTTTTTTGAGAGGTGGAAAAGCTGTGGGAGGAACATGGCTGTAAATTGCTCTGGTCTGAAAAGTGAGTGGAAGTAGGAGCAGAATTAACATTCAGTTGCCACAGCTGCCCTTCAATAAAGTATCTCACAGTCCTTCAGAGTAACTTGCTGCTGGTGAACCCAGCTGGCAATTAGAATGGAAGTACTGGAGTGAAGAAGGAACTGGGGAAAAGGATAGCTAGTGCAGCTCTGCATTCTTGTTTTATTAGTATGTGGGGAAAAAAGAGATATTTGCCTGGTATAGTGTGACCTGACCCTGTTTTGTCCCCTCACTTAGTTATTGCAGTCAGCTTAAGAAATATCCTATTTGTTCCTCATGGTTTCCTTATTCTTTTGCTACAGTACTTTGTGCATTTCCTTTTCCCTCCTAAGAGAGCAGGGATTTTTCTGAATGGATCAGTACACACCTACTCACAGCTGCAGGGAAATTTCAGTCCTTTGGGGCCACCTATGGCTGTGCTAATGGTAGGGACAAACCCAGGATTTGTCAAGCACTGAGTTAGTTTTTCTATTAGTTGTTTACACCTATCTCAAATATACAGCCTCTGGGCCTGAAAAAAAAGATTGTTTAGGAAAGCACCTCAAAATACACATAATATGCCCCATTCCCATCAATTACCTTTATAAAATCAGAAACACACTCATTAATGCAGAACAGAGTTATGCCAATGTAGCGCCACGCTGATAGAAGAAACTAGCGTATCACATTTGGGATATTATCTTTTCTTAAAGAGAGGAATTAGCCTAATAAAATTGCTACTGTGTAGCTGAAAATAATGCTTTAGGAAGACTTTCAGCTGCCTGTTTGATTTCTATTTGTACTGAGATCTTCTGAATGCCTGCAATAACGCTTTGTTCATTTTTCCCTGATTGGGAACATTCTGGTTGTGTTCCACTAGATGGCTTCAGGGAAAGCAGTTTTGGAGGGAGCAAGAACATGCAGCTCTTGGTATCTGGGGAAAACCTGTCTGGGATTTCTGTCTTTTCTTTACAAGTTCACTCTCTATGTGATATAGCTGAGCCAAAAAGTCGGGTTCAGTGAGGTTGGAGAGCTGCCTGATTGGAGACTGCAGCAAATCCAACAGGATCCTGGTTTTTTTCAGTGACATTGTGAGTGCCAAGACTGGAGGTTTATCCTGAGTGTTGTGGCAGTGGAGCTTATAATGGGCCCCTGTAACAAGATATCAAACTAGATGTGGCCTTGCACAGATTATGCCACACAGGGTGTTGGTGTAATCAGTGCTGCAGGAGCTAAAACTGGGTTTGTGCCTCACTTGGTCACCTGCAACACTGAGGTCCAGAGTTGTGGAGAGGCGCTAGCCCGCTGGGATGGAGTGAGAGGCAGCGGTGCTGGAACCTTCCAGAAGGGTTTCCAACAACAAAGCTGCTCGGTGGCACAGGCACACACACACACACAATCACTCAAGCACACACTTGAGGGAGCTCTTGTAGAATCACCAATGACAAACAAGTGGGAAGGATCTTTGTATGGAGTTCCAAGGAGAAGTTTTATTTCAACCATACACAAAAGGGTCCAGGCACAAAGATAAAAGGATGGCGCAGGGTCCAGGTTTAAATATGGGGACAAAGGGGGTGGAGCAGAGTATCATGGCCAATGGGCTGGGGGCTCAGGGAGGGACAAGCAGTGGCAGCCAATAGGATAAAGGGGGTGGGACACTGTGGCAATTGGGGCCAATGGGTAAGCAGGGAAGGGAGAACATTATAGGGGATATACATATAAGGAAATAGGGGTGGAGAGGGCAACGGACCAACCAGGGAGGTACAACTGGGGTATAATTGCATACACAACAAAGCATCCTGGGAGTGGTTCTGCTCAGTTGCCTTGAACAGGGGAGATTTTTCCAGCTTAGGGTCTGTGCCTCCAAGGAACCATAATGGACTCAAATTGGGTAGGCCCACCAGCCTACACAACAAGCACGTGCAAGCTCCTGAACAGATATCACTTTGTTTCCATCAAATTAGCCAGAGCACCTTATTCCAGCTTTGCCCCAGCTGCCAGAGGACACAGAATACTTGCTGTAGAGTAAAAACCTGAAATTTAAAAATTAATAAAAACATGAAATTTATATTCACTGGCCAGAAACAGTCACTGTTAGATCACCCCCCACCTCTCCTCATTTCTCATGTGTCACAGGCAGTCAAGGGGCTGGTCAAGGCTTGGTGCTCTGGCAGTGGTTTTTTCTGCTGTCTATATTTTTCTCTCCTTGTGCACAGGGGACTGCTGTGGGAGAGATGGGAATGCAATCAGAAGCTGCACAAAGTGTATCAAGGAATACTGCCAGGGCAGCCAGGTTTCTCTTCACTTGTTGTAGCTCTGTGAGCAGAATCATAATCTCTGTGTATATGTGGAAAAAAATATGGCAAACCTACAGTGATAAAATAATGGAACTCGCAAAAGGCAGAAAGTTCAGAGTTCATATTGGCAATCCTGCACTCCCTGTGCAGTTCAGAGAGCCAGACCAGCTCAGCTAGCACTGGGGGATTGCAGCCATACAATGAAGTTCAAATGCTCTGTCAGCACATGCCTGCTGTTTGGAGAATCTCCACCCAAATAAATGCTTGCCTACTGAGTAGTTAAATTTGACAAGCAGCTTTCATTCCTATTTCTGTGTTGCTTTTCATCAGCTTAGTGTATGTCCCTCTTGTTACTGTACTGTCATGTTTTGATAACTTCTTTAGCCTGACTGTCCCCTTGTTCTGCTTCCAAGTGCTCTGTTTCCCAAATTCCTTCTCAATACATCTTGTAGCACTAGAGAAGTGCTTTAATTTCCATCGGACTCTGCTGCTCTCTGCTCACCAAAGAAGCATCTGAACAGATTCTCTCTTGTATCAGCTGCTGAAGTTTGTTTATTCTGCACCCAGGAGAGGGGAAAACAGAAATGAGCAGGATTTTCCATGTCTTCTGAAAAGGTTTAGTTTGAACATCAATCTCATGCAGTTTTGCCCTAATTTATCTGAGACTGTAAGTCCCACTTTTGCTTCTTTCTGATGTTACTAATTCTCAATATGGGCTGCAGTAAGACTGATAGTGTAAGAACCTGAATTCTCTACAGTAAAATTTGTAGCTTATCATATCCAATAGTAAGAAAGTAACTTGTAAAGTTTAAACAATTTCTCTAAACTCATAGTAAAATAAAGTTATGGTGGAAGATCATAAAACAGATAAAGATAATTCAGTATTTAATATCTTCAATCTTACTGGACTAAATTTATTCATGAGGTTTAGATCTAAATGCCATCCTGTTTCAGGTGGGACAAGTCAACTCTTTTCCTATGACACAATATATATAATAATGGAAGAATCTTTCCAATCTAAATTAATTTGAAGCTTAGCAAGAACATAATTGCCATGTGCATTCCTGTGATTTGGTCCAAGATCAATTTGCCAGAGTAGGTGAAAATTTGTGGATTAACACACAGACATGCAGACATACACACATGCTACAAAGGCTAGATCTCTGCAAATAACTTGTCTCCTTCTCAAAGTGCAACCAAGCTATAAAAAACAATAGTTTGGAGTCAAAGAAATCAAACAATGGTAATGTCAAGCTGGACAAAAGTATCTAAAAGGAGATACTTAAGTTAAAACAATAGAAAGCATTTCTATGTGACTTCATGATTAACTTTGTTTCCAACAAAACTCTAAGACCAGTCTGAACTGATTAAAGGAAGTTCTATTTGGAATTTCTAAAACAACTTAATGGTAATCAGCATTTCAGTCGATGTGAACTTCTGTTTCTTGAATGAAAAATTAATAAAAATAGTCTACTCTGTCAATCAAATGGCAAAACATGACCAAATATCACCCACACATAAAGGAGGGCAAGGAAAACTTCTGAGTGTTCCAACCAGAAGAGTAGAGTTAAATGTAGAGTTTTGGGGAAATGAAAGTACTGATAATCACCTCAAAGCTGTAAATAACCTCCTTGCAAGCAGATATCAGTTAAGCAGAGATTATTGATCTAATCAGAAAAATAATTGTTACTTTAAAGATATTTTGAGGATTAAAAAGTAAGGAGGAAAAAAGCAAATAAGTTTAGGTGAAAGTTTTCAGAAAAAAATTCAATGCTTCCATTTTTGATGAAGTTGTAATTCCAGGGAGAGAAGTTACAGTCCACAAAAAAAATTGTACTTGAAAACAAATTTCTTGTTCAAAACTTGCTTTGATTATTTTTTTTCCTTAAGAGTTCCAAGCTGCTTTGGTAGAAATAGCTATATTCAAAATATGTGAGACAGTAAAAAACCCAAAAATTTTGACAACATAAAAAATACTGAAAGATGTTGATGTACAAAAAGCTATATAAAATCCTCTTCCTTTGAAAAATTATGGCCAGCTGTATTTAGTATGCCTTAATTATGCATTTGATCCAGAATGTCATTCATCCTGCTTTCCCCAGCTGATTTCTCACTGAGCATCTCAATGGTAACTGGGTCAGCTGCATTTTTGGTGTGAATTGAAAGACAGAATAAGTTTTGATCCCTAGGGAAAATTTGGTTTTGGCTGTGAGAAGAAGTTCGAGGTGAAGGAATCAAGCATGCAAACATATAAACATTTATTTGTAGTGGAAGAGTTTATATGGGACAAGACAAAATTATTTGCATTGCTGCAGTTACTGTGCATAACTCCTTGTTTTGAGGAACCATCTTGCTGTTAGCAATATATGGGCAGCATTCAGAGAAAATTCAATATAAAAAATAAAAAAAAAAGAGATGTAACAAACTTCTGGCTACTGCTTTGAAATTCCCTTTCCCGTGTACAAGATCTTAAAACTTTCACACCAGATCCTTGCCTGCATTACTGAGGAGGAAGATCTTTCTCCAAGACATGGTTATTTCTTCCCACACCTTGCCAGAGGATAACAAGACAAAGTAATGGACCTAAACATAGCTCCTGGAAGACAAACAGAAAAGCAAGTCAGGGAGATCTTATCACACTGTTATTTTTGAGGGACTATTGATTTGTTCTTTCATTTTAACCCTTCCCTGTTTGGGAACCAGATCAGTTTAAAATAAGGAAGCACTTAAAAAATATAACATTATGAAGAGATTTCCTCTTTTTCCTCTTCTCTAAAATCCTTAAATTATTTTCACTGGAGTGTGCACCTGAGGACTGTCAAGGGGCAGGGCCCCAGGCATTATTCTGGGGAATACTTTTGTTAGAAGCATGAAGTTTTATAGCCTGAACTGTGAACTCAGGTAAGCTCTGGTTCTCATTAAGTGTGAGCCAGTTAAGTACAATCTGTTTTCAGCCATTTTGAGGAGCTTTTGGCTCCCCAGAGCTGAGATTCTCCTCCAGCCCATGGGATGCTTTGAGGAGAGGTGTCCCTCCTGCTGGTGCTGTGCTGATCACACCCAGGTTCATCTCACCACAGGAGCAGAACTTCCTTTTTTGTGATTATCTTTGTCTTCATCAGTTTAGGCTTATTAAGTTTATTCTGGCTTGTGAGTGTTCATTAAGCCTTAGCTGGCTGCTTTGAGAGGTATTATTATTTCTTACAGAGAAAGGGACACTTAATTGTTAGGTGAATCTGCTTTTCCTGGTCTCTCCAGATTTCACAGATGGTCACTTTGGCCCTTTCAAAACTGACTTGAGCATGGCACTGTAAGATGGCTCACACCTCTTCATGCAATTCCCCCAAATTAAATTTGAAAATGTAACAAATCCATATAAACTGTGAGGAAACAGGGAAATGTCTGAGTGACATTGGCCCCAAAGGGCCTTTTTTTTGAAATTTCTGATTCTGCCATTTCTGCCCACTTACATAAGCTGGGTGACACTGCTGCAGAACAAACAAAGCATCTGCCTTGGATATTTTTAAAAAATGCCAATTTTGGAAAAGTGTGATTAGTTGTTTATGGTTTTTTAAAATTAGAAAGGCTGGATGTGAGTCACTGGCTGGGTTGTCCCAATCCTGCAGGTGTTCAGGAGCAGACAGGACATTTTCCATCTCTGCTGCTCAGTGTGGGGTGCTGAGGGATGGCTTTGCTGAAGGAGTCTCTGGAAGTGCTGTCTCCTGGGATGGCTTTGTGCCCTGTGTTAATAGCAGGATTGCACTGTCCTTGTGCCTGTCATGGCAGCAGGGATGGGATGCCATTTGGGCAGTGGAAAACATTCCCATTAAGGTCAACTTCTTTTTCCTTAGCAGGGCAGCACAGCATCTCAGCTGGGAGTGCAGTTCCTCCTCTGACTTTCCTGCTCCCCTCGTGTGTGCATCCTTGTGCAGCCATGGAGCTGCCAGGTGTTAGATGGCACAGCCCTGGAATCTGATGGCAGAAACTGCAATTGTTACCTTTACAAATAGATAATGATGCTTTTACCACCCTGTGTTCATTCTCACCCTGGTGCCTTCTGAAAGGGGTTAACAACTTGGATTTCTTCTGGATCTTGGAGGGTGAATGGCTCCTACAGCAGCCCTGGAATGACAGACCTGCCTCTGCAAAAAGTGCTGCGGGCATGGCAATGGAAGATAAAGTTGACACAGCATCTTTGTTAAGAATGATTGAAAAAACAGGGTTTTGGCACATGAGTGTTTCCTAAAATTTTGAAAAGAAAGGGCTAGGTGCAGAAGCCATTGAGACTTCTAAAGACTTTTATTTGATAGACTTATGTCTTAACCTAGCTTGCTTAGAACTCAGGGAAGAAATCTAAACTTGAATAAAAAGAAACATCTGAAAGTGTATCCCAAACTAACATGACTTTGGTAGCAAAATTCTCAGTGTCCAAAAAGCCTGCAGGCTAAGATGGCTAGCGACAGTTCCTGGTACCTGAAACTGAAACACGTTTAAAAAAGTCCTAAACGTGGCAACTTTGGGTTCAAAAGTGTTTTCATTTGCTAAGGTTTGCCTCTTCTCCCTTATCTCATTTAACACCCAGCCTGTAGCCTGAGAGATTGGGTGTGCACTGGGCAGCTGCTGTAATTAACCCATCATTAACAGTGTGTCAGAAATGTCACAATCTTTGAACTTAGATCAAAGTTACAAGGTGATTATATAGCTTGAGTTACATGTATCAATATATCCTGGTATATCTATATAACCTGATGTCAATATAACCTAAATCATGACTTTTTATAGATCTATGTAACCTGATACCTATATAACCCAATTCATAACTTGTATACCTATATGACCTGATAAAAATAACTTTCTGTACAATGTAAAGGCTAGTTGCTTAATGCTGAATAGATTAAAAAAAAAAAGAAAAAAAAAAGAAGAAAAAACTCGCCAGTTTTGTATAATCACCTAGTAATTTTGATCTAAGTTCAGAGAAAGGGGTCGTATGTTCCTGGTTTGAATTTTTTTTTCTATTTTTATTTTATGCTAATAAGATAGCCTGTGCCAGAGAAAATAAACTCTTTTCTTTTTCTCCATTCCTAGTCTGTCAATGTGATACAAATACCAGCCCACAATTTAGCATTGTTAATTAATATGTGCTTTCCGTTACCTTCCTTTTGCAGAGCTCATTTTCTTGAGGAATGTAACTCTTCATTCAAACATTTCATTTCATAGCAGGAGAAAGAGACAGAGGCACAGAAGAACTACTTTAACTGGATGGGGTAACAATGGCTGTGGTAATAATTGTCTGGGAGAATTATATGGAGGTAACAAAAGGACTCACAAAATGAATACATTACAAAGGCTCTTTTATGACTGAAAAATACTGATATCCTTAAAAGAGAGAGAGAGAAGTAGGAGTTGGATGATTTTTTAAAAAGAAAATGCAAAGATTACACATTGAAGTTTGTCTTGGCATAGGGAAGAATTTTTTAGGACTGCTGGAGGAAATGGAGTGCTCTGTTCCATTGTTTCCTCACCCCTGTTTCCACAGCACACGTTCCTTGTCCTGCCCTGTTGGCAGTGAGAGGCTGGGCTGGTCAGCCTGACCCGGGCTCCAGCAATTCTGCTGCCACCAAGTGCTCGTCCAGCAGAGCAGCTCCGAGTGCCTTGGCTGCTGTGCCAGTCTCGTTTATCTCTGCTCTGACAGCTCAGACAGTTAATTTGGGCAGTCGAGGCTCACTGCCAGTATGTCACCCTTTAGGGTGCAGTTCTGCAAGCAGGGTAATCCTGGATGGGGTCAGTAAATTGGAGATTAAGGGGAAGGCAGAGAAGCAGAAGGGGTAACTTGTTATTCTGGGCATCCATTACCATGGCAGTGATCTATTTCTAGATCTATCATATACACACTTATTTCCAGAGCATGCAGGTCTACTAGGTAAAAGATGGGGGTTTGCCCCTTTAAAAAATATGAGAGACTCTTTCTTGAACCCATTTGACAAGTGGATTCAATATTGTTCATTTTCTCTTAACTCTAAGCTATAATCATGAGAAGTCTGTTTTTCATATCAGCTATCATGTCAGCTTCATATCAGTTTTTAATATCAGCTATCTGTTTTTTATTTCAGCTGAGAGGTTGCACTTGCTGTCACTATTTGGAATGCTGTAGATGTTTGTACTGAACATTGTTCAGAGTTTTTTTTATTTTTATCATGAAAGTACAGCTGTATCTTGGAGGTGCTACAGAATTAGAATAAGGTATAATGAGGTACTGTAGGTTGCTAATACACATTACACTCAGTAGCCCCTTGGCATGGGGAAATGTGCAACTTTACACATTTGGATAACAGGAACCAACAAAAAAGACATCAAAATTCTTTTAATGTTAATGGGAAATATCATCCTCAATGAAACAGATAATTTCTTGCTGTAGTTGGTGGCTGCCCAGATGACCACCTTTCCATGGCTAGTGTTAATGTAAGCACTTCAAAGGCATGGGAATGTGGGAGAGGAAAAAATCTGCTTTAAAAAGCATTTTATACTTTTCTTTGCTGAGCATCTTAATACAGTAGAATCAATCTATACCTTAACTTTTATCTATAGCCTGTTATCACCACTATAATTACCATATTCATGTTACTCTTCTCCAATCACTAAAAGTTAGTTCATTACAGTTTAAGCTAGAAGTTGTTTTTCAGTTTTCTTGCAGTGGAAAATTTTGAAACCTTGTTTCTACTTGCCACATCAGCAGGCTTGTTTGCCTGTGCTATCTTTCTGCTTGGTAAAAACATCTTCATGTTTGAGGTGGGTTTATCCTTTGCTCTAAGTCATAAAAACCCCTTCTAACTAACACACCCGTTGCTTCCTTGGTTATCCAGTAAGACTGGCTCAGCAATTCTTTTCTTCTATATCAAAACTTGCTTCCAACTCTATTCCTCCACATTCAAAAATCCCCATTCAAAAATCTTTCTCCACATTCAAAAATCTTTCTGCCAGGCATACATATGTGTGAGACTTTCTTGTCAAACTTTCACATTTCCCAACACTTCCCCTTTCTTTCTCTCTGCTCTCCAAACAGATTCTTTCTCCAGCCAAAGCCGGTTTTCCCCAGCCAGTCATTAAACCAGCCGGATGAGGCTGCTGATGCGGTGGCGAGGAGTGCCTGCTGATCTGTCCTTTCACGTAGCCTCTGCCAGCTACAAAAATTTTTAAAAAATTAAAAAACCAAACCCAAAACCAAAAACAAACAAGCAAACAACAAAAGCCCCAGCAGCTCCCTCAAACCCAGGCACCACCGTGCAGGATGCGCTGGCTTTGGCGGAGATGGGGAGGCGAGCGCTGTACGGGATTCCTGCGGACCTGCGAGGAGGTGGAGCTTGCTTTCCTCCGCTTTCTTTGAGCCGCATAATTCCTAAGCTGCCGGCGTGTAAAGGGGCTGAACTTGGGCGCAATTTGCCGGCCTCGGGTGTAGGACGAAGCCCTGTCCTGCTCCCCCATCTCGCAGCAGGGCAAGGAGAGAAGCTGGAGCATCCCTCCCCTTCCTCCGGATCCTTCCCTAGCATCCCCCTCTGGCATCCCCCTCTGGCTGTCCTTCCTCCTCTTCCTCCCACACTCTCACCCCTCTAAAATACACAAGCCCAGCGGTTTTAATGTGATAAAAGAGGAGTTCTTGAGGAAAGTCAGAAGCACGTGGGGAAGGAAACAGGTTGGACATGTAAAGAGAAAAAGAGCTCAAGAGTTTCACAAGTGAAATGAGAAGTAACAGCTGGTGTACTGGAGGGAAGGAGAGTCGTCATGTGGAGCTGTGGATCCGAGGTTAGTGGTTGTGGGAGGGAGCTGGAACTTAAAGTAATTATCCAGCCAAAGGAGAAAGCAAAAGAAGGAGATCCAGGCTATTCCCTTGTGCTGCTATAGCTTGGAAAGAATCACCAGGAAAACTGGTGAACATTTGCAAAAGCCTTTGTGTGGTCCAGAGCCCTTCCCCTCTCCTATTAGAAACACGAGGCTGAGCACCTGATTTACTTCCAAAAAAGAAGAACAGAAAAGCCTAGAGGATTTCCAAGAATTTGCATTTTCTATTCTCACAGTTGAAAGGAAGACCTATTTCACTTTCCCCCCACCCTAGTTAGAGCATAAATACAGAAATAAAGAGCTAAGGAGTGGCAGTAGATGTGTAGGGGGTAACTGTGCATCGAGGTGTACGTTAAAAAGGCCAACACCGCTGGAGAAAGAACACCCCTTAATTTTTCATGTAGAAATATTAAAATGAATGTGTTAGATGTTGAGAAGAATGTTGAGTTGAATACCAAATCCAAGGCAGGATTTTTCCTGCTCCCGTTTCACGACCTCCTATACAAACACAAAGCAGGGCAGAAGTTTTCCAAGGCCCAGGAGCCACAATTCCCATTGCCCAAGCCCTAGTGCACAGAGAGGGGTGACATGTCTGCTCCCTGTCCCAGTTCATCCCACAGCACGTGGCTTTTCCACCAAGTTGGCCAATGCCCAAGAACAATGAGGCCAAGGGGATTTGCAGGAGGGAGCTCTCCTGTGGGATCCTCATTTCCTCCTTTGCTCCATGGCGGTTGTGGCTTGACTGCATCTCCCAGCAGGCTGAGCTGGGAAAGCATGGGAGAAAGGCTTTCCTACCCTTTTTCCTCCCCCATCACATCCCTCCTCAGTGAGATGGAAAAACCATATTCACTTTGCTGACACATCATGTGCTTTGAGAAGACAAGAGGTGCAAGGTTGCAGGAAGTCAGTTAAATCCTGAAGGAGGAAGGATGTAGCCCTGAGCTTTGAAATCTTAATAGAGGTGAGATTTTTTTGGTGTGCAGGATACAGAAATTTCGGCAATCTTTTCTCCATCACAAACTGAAGCACATGCATGCCTTGCATAATGTTGTTTGCCACCATACAAATATTTTTTTCTGGCCGCTGTAGGGACTACAGATTGCTTTGCTGATCTTCTGCATCAGATGGCTTTATCCTTCTGGTACTGCATACATGCAGATCTGAGGTCTGTGTAAATATGTATAAACAAAATGCATATTCTGTAACAGATTTATTTTTAGTCCCTATGTTTTTATGCTAGGGATAAAGAAGTTTGTTAAATTGATATCGTTGGTGTAAAATGATTATGCTAACAGTGGAAGCTGAAACCTTATCAGGGCTTTTAGAATTAGAATTGCTGGTTGTAAGTGGTCTCCCTATACACACTGTTCTCTTAGTTATTCTTTTGATTTCAGCAAAGCAATACTTGTGTAAATTAAGAGTTCTCAGTCTCAGGTTTCTAAAGAATCCCAGCAACAGAGTTTCTTTTCAAGAAGAGCTTGGAAGTGATGATTATAATGAACTCTGGGAGCAGCATGCCAAGCTCTGCTCCTCAGAGAGATGGTTCTGCTCACACACTGAGTGCTGCCCTGTGTGGATGTGTTTGGAAACCACATTTGAGTGACTAAAGCAAGCTGAGGAGCAGAGCTTGCACTCAGACATGTGGGTTTGGGTATATATGTGAGTGTCTAGGTATTTCTGTGTGCATGTAGACATAAATAGCTTTATACATACTGCATATCCACTGTGTAACAATTGTCTGTGTGATAGTGATGCCTTGTGGAGGATGACCTAGAACAGAAGCTGGACAGAGTTACAGAATAAAGTAGGGATTTATTAAAAGGCCTCAATGGATCCACCTTGTGCAGCACAAGAGCCCAGCCAGGGCTACAACCAAGATGAGCTAAAATGGTCACAAAATGCACGACCGGTCACGGGGTCTCTCACTTTTATAACTTCTGGTCCATTAGCACACTGGAGTTAATTGCCCAATTATAGCTTTAGGTTATGAAGTTTGTTTTTCTCTCTTCATTCTGCTGTTGTTTATGCTCTTGGGCCTGAGATTTGATCCTTTGTCCTTGGTCCCCAGCTAGAGAAGGAATTGCTTTGTCTCCCTACTCTGTGAAGAAAGCTCACCATCCCCTGATATGAAGCTCAGAACTACACACTAAAGCAGCCCAGAATCTGAAAAATATAAAAGCTAAAACCTGAGGCATCAATATCATGTCAATATACACAATTGTCTGTGTGATAAGAAAGAAATATAATGTCCATATATAGGATTGGATTTTATTTTAAATTGTAAATTGCATTAACTTCTCTGGCTGATTTGGCAGAGCGAAAGTTGCTGGACCAGCCCTTTTAATAAGATCACATTTATTTTTATGATATGTTTTTACATTATATATTTGCACCTGGGAATTAGAAGGAAAACCTGTAGGAATAGAAGCCAGGCAGTACAGGAGACACCTTTCCAAGTCATGTTATTTAGGTCCCAGTTATTTTAAATTATTTTTTGGCCTGTAAATTTTGTAATCATGTATTTCTCCAGCAATGCAAATCAGCCAAGGGTGAGATGAAGAAGCGTGAGGAGCAGAGGACAGAGACGTTCCAACAGCAACTCAGGATTGCTGAGCCAGGGCACTCAAACCTCATGAGTCAGCCTGTTCCTGCCTAGTCATGAGACTGAATTAAAAAATCATGGGCTGTTCTCAAAGCAAATTCGGGCTTCCTCTTGTTTGCCCTTGATTCTGGTTTTGTTCTATGCCTGGGATATGTGTCCAAGTTTTTCCACATAGATAAAAGGACTAGAAGGGGATTTAAGTCCCAAGCAAAGGGTGTTTGAAAAGCAAGTCAAATGCTAGTCCTGCAAGAATGGGCCAATGTGTAAAAAAGGTTTCTACAGAGGCATAAAGAGAGTAAAACAGGCATCACAGAACATAGCAGGATGAATTACTTGGCATCCTTACACAACTCACCTAGTATTTAACTGGGGCAAGGACAGGGAGGCTGATGTTTAGCCCAGAAAAAAAGCAGGGAAAGCATTTAGGCTGGGAATTTAGTGTGGAAAACAGGAAGCATCAGGACATCAGTGACCTTTTTGGCTAACCTGCATGAGCTGCAGCTTGGAGATTAGCAACCATTTTTGGGCTATGTGTCACTCACTCTGCTTGTTCTGACCCAGGCAGTGTGGCCATGGCTGGGACACAGGATCTGCTTTGGGAGACACCACCGCACCTGAAGTGTTTCTGTGTTCATCTGGGGTATGAGCACAGTGTTAGCATACCCAGTGCCCATCTTCCTCCTTTATTTTGATAGCCCTGGCAGCTTTTGGAAAGCACTCAGAAGCCTTTTGTTTTGCCATCTTTTAGAATAGAGTTCTATTCTATTCTCACAAGCAGAGTGAGAACACTTTAATGCCTTACTAGAATGTTGGTGGTCAGGAGAGAAAGCCTCACTTATGCAAGGGTTTAATACGTTGTTTTCTGATGGCCTGTTGTGTTTTGTCTTTGCACATCTTTCATTGCAGTTATGCTTAGGGCAGAGAGGACTATTTAAGGAAACTCACTATGTTTATTTAAAGAAGAGAAGAAAGCTCTGAGAATGCAGAATGTACTTTCTGATATTCTTTGGAGCTGTTCCCCATGATTGCATGTTTAAGTAAGACAACTGATAATTGCATTGAACATGGAAACTTTCTATCCTAAGTATTTCATTTCACTTCATTTCATTTCATTTCATTTCATTTCATTTCATTTCATTTCATTTCATTTCAATTTCATTTTTTTAACCTCAGCTTGTACAGCTCCTAGCACAGTTGTCATACTGGGGAGCCTGTGTGTGTGCTGCTGCAATAGCAGGAGATAATTAGTGTACCCTGCCCTGCTCCAGAGAATGAGTGCATGGGCTGCATGAACAATATCCTGTTGCTCAACATTCTCATTTGACTTTCTCAGATCCCCGTTCTGAAGATGATATTCCCACAGCCTCACTCTGTGATGCTCTGCAATGTTGCTTTCCAGTGATAGCAACAGGAATGGTATTGATCTGAATATATTCCCAGAGTGATCCTTGGAGCAAGATTTGTCGAACGAGTGTTATGAACAAATTCACCTCAATGTACAAAAGAAATTCAATTCTCCTCTTCAAAGCAGAGTGATAAAAGGATTCTGGGGTCTGGATCAGCTTTGCAAGACAGTGAGGCTGGAAGTGAAGGACAACAAGCAGCAACAACAAAATTGGAAAAGAGGATGGGGATGAAGAGAGAAAAGAAATACAGTATCTAGGAGGCTTCAGTAATTAAAACCATTTTAAATATCTGTGCTCTGCAAATTATACCAATTGATATAGTTTCAAAAAGCCATTACTGGGACTCCACTATGGGAGTTCAATATATTTTCTACCTTAGGGCTTTGTTCAGCAGAAATGTTAAGCAGGAGGTCTGTGTGCAGGAGCCTGCTGAATACAGTGAAATGGGCTGCTTCATCTTCTCATCCCATTCAGCAGAATTTTAACTGTCCTGTGAAAATATGTCTCAGTACTGCTGGGAACTTTTGCATAGAGCCAAAGAGAGGTGAAGGCTTCATTGTAATGTTCCTCTTGCTCCCTGCTGGGTCACTCTCTGTTCATTGCACTACAAAGCCCTGTTGCTTTCTGCCACAGAAATTAATTTGATATTTTCCTTTGGAGCAGAATGGATTTGGGTTAAATTCCGCATGGGAGATCAAAAGCTTGGGAACAGATGTGCATGAACTTTGTGTAAGAGCAGAATGTGGCATCAGGCAGCTGAGTCAATTGTGACGAAGCCAAGGTGATTGGTGTCAGTGATGGTTTCAGTTCAAAACCAGGCAGAAACACCAATTTTGTGTAGTGGTTTTAGTTTGCCAATTAGAAATTTCACCAACTTCCAGATTTCCCAGCCAAAGCACCAAAGAGCTTGGTGGGTTTGGTGCTGGCTAATCACCAGTGCACTCAATTCCTGCTGTGAGATAAGTTTCTTTCATCTTTAACATGTGTTTTTCACAGAGGTGTGTACAGCATTCATTGGCTAAAAGATTTGCATCACTTTGCATGGACATATAAGTGTCTCCCATGCAAAACCATGACTTCTTCTTCACTTGACCATAAGGAGATGTGACAGAGAACAGAAAGTTTGTGGCCTCTGCCAGAGCCAGACCTAGTTTTTGGAGTAGTAGGACAAACACAGATTTCCTCCATGACAGGTTGGAGTGAAGACATTAGGGGCACAGATACCTCTTCCATAACAGTGTGGTTGAATTAGGAATCAGGCTTGGGCTGACAGCTGCTTATTCTTCCCTAACTTCCCTACTACAAAGCTTAAAGAAAGTATTTTTCAAAGCGATAAAGAGATTCAAATTCATAACTCTTGTTTGAAAGAGGCTTCTAAATCTCCTTGGCAGCTTGGGAAACCTTAGGCCTAGCATGAGATAATATTTTCTATTTCTGTGACTTTCAGCCATGTTTATCTATCAATCTGCCCATGTTTTCCCAGGTGCCACAGGGAGATGAAAGCATTCTGTGGAAAGAGTTGGCTCATTACCTCCTGCCTGAAAAAGAGGTGAAGGCATTGAGATAGGATTCTTTTCTCAAAGGAGATGAGCAGTTTCAAGGTCTCAGTGGGGCTCAAGTGTGAGTGCACACATCCTGGAAGGGTTGAAGCATTGCAAGTCCAAGTGAGGGGTTCTCTTGGAGGTTATGCTTTTATTTTCTGAACCTTTTGCACTTTGACACAATGTTATGCTGTATTACCTATATACCCCTGTTCTTATGCTTCTATCCTAAATTAAAAAAAGGAAGAGAAGGAAGAGAAGGAAGGGAAGGAAGGGAGGGAGGGAGG
>JAWWEX010000065.1:65384129-65401444 GCA_035583215.1 Arremon brunneinucha
CCAGCGCGGGGCGGGGCGGGGGCCAACGGGGTCAGCGGGGGGGGCCCGCGGGCGGGGGCGGCCGGGGAGGGGCCCCCCCAGATCGGCGGAAAGTGAGTGATGAGTCCGTGTCCCCAGCAAAGAGGCGAACAACTTGCCGTGCACGCCGAGTACTTGTGTCTGCCCGCTGTCCTGCCGCTTTCCCTCACGTATTGTTGTTCTTGGTGCCGCCACTCCTTTTCTTTTTCTTTTTTTTTTTTTACTTTATTTTTTCCCGTCCTTATATATTTTTTTTTTTTTGGTTACTTAAAATAATTATTTTCTTCCATTTTCCCGCTGAGGGAGGGGTGGCTGGCTGGCGGGTCTGTTGCAAAAAGCGAGAGAGAAAAAAACAAAAACAAAAAAGCCAACAAAAAAAAAAAGAAGGAAAAAGAAAAGAAAGGGAAAAAGAAAGGCCAAACAAAACCAAACCAAAAACCAAACCAAACAAACAAACAAAAAAAACTTCACTCGGATCTGAAAGTGGCAGGAAAGTGCCTGGCAAGTTGCAGGGATGGAGCTACACAGCTTGCGGGAGGCGTTAAAAGTGGAAATCCCATGTCAGCAGGTAACAGAACGCAATGCTGAGGCACCGGCCATGCCGAGCCGTGCCGAGCCGTGCCTGGCTCGGGCTCGCAGCACCGAGCGCGGTTGCATGTTCGGAGCGAGCCTCGGTGCCGCAGCGGCCCGGGGAGGGGGCGCGGGGGGCGCGGCGGGGAGGGACCCCCGGCTCCCCGCCGCAATGGCGAGCACTCCCACAAAGTACTTTGGCGGCTTCTTTGGCTGAGTTTTTTGTGTGTGTGGGTGCCGTGGAGACGCGGAGTCGACGCTGCAGTCGTGTGAGTGTGCGTGAGTGTGAGAGAGAGTGCGTGTGTGCGTGTGTGTGTGTGTGTGTGTGTTGGAGAGATTAGGACGAGACTTGAATATTTATGAGCTTTGCTTGAAACTGACTCGCAGTGTTTACTTGCCTCTTTGTTCCTTACCCCCCTCCCTCCCCCTCCACACACATACATACATTTAAAAAAATCCATTAAACTTGAAACAGTTTCTAATTCCTCCTTTTTTGCTGGGCGATTTTTTTTTTTTTTATAGAAACTAGTTGCACAGATGAAGCAAGATCCACAGGTAAATGCAGATCCTTTTTTTTTTTTTTTTCTCTTCTTCAGTATTTTATCCATGCCGTAATAAGCGCAGTTGTGCTGGGACAGCAGGATGAGAAACTTTATCAGTAAGAGATCTCATTTTGTAGTCTGCACTGAGCTTTCTTGCTAAGGAGGGTGTTTTGTGTGTGCATGCTTCTGTACGGCTTCGGTGGAATGGTTTTTGCCTTTGAACAATTTCTAGCTCGCAAGTTTATTCATCACGGGGTTAGTTTGCACTTTGCCTTTAATATGCGTCTTGTTGCCGTTTTTGCAGAACGGGGATCTTAAGAAACAAATCCGTGAAAGGCAATCAAGAATAGCAGCTCTTAATGAGAAACAAGTAAGGAACAGATCGATTCAGTTGTGCTTGGTTTTTCTTCTTGTTTTTATGATGCACTATCTAAACATCCGAAAAGTGTCTGCGTTAGCTGAAAAATACTGGTGGCAGGGGATATAACATCCATTTTCTTTTGCATAGAGTCAGAAAATGCATGTTTTGATAATGAGGTCGGATTCTCTGATGTCTTGCTGGGGGAAAGAATTATTTCAGTACTAGCAGTAAAAAGATAAGCAGTAGTTAAAACGTAAGAAAAAAAAAAGAGGCGTCCATTTTGAGTTGGTCGACATGTTTTAGGAATATGGAAAATTCTCCTGTCTTGGGCTACTTTGTGCACTTCTGTGTAATGTGCAGAGCAAGAGTTGGGAAGGAGGAGGCTGCAGCCCCGTTTGGAGCCATTTCTGGGTTTAATTACAAAACTGATTTTTATTGATCACTTTATTTCTTTTCTTCTCTTTTTTTTTTTAATTTTTTTTTTTTTTATTTCCCCTCCCCACTTGCCTTTCTCTTCCCTTGGTCTGATCTGACGTGTTGCCTTTTGATTCGAGTTCACTTAGGCACTTTCACTTTTTTCCTATCCCTTCCAAAAAAATACGAATAAAACCAGATTAACCTGCTTCAGCAGCCAGGGAGAGGGGGGAGGAAAAAAACCACCAAAAACGGAGGAGAGAAACAAAACAACCCAGGAACCTTCCCCCCTGCCTCCTCCCCTTCCCGCCCTTGCCAAAGTTTCTGTTTTTGTGCCGGTGACCCCTGGGCCGAGCGGGGCCCGCAAGGAAAGTTCAGCGGCGGGGGCTCAGGGGGGCTCAGCACCGCGGACAGCGCCGCTGCCCTCACGGCTTCCCGGCCCTTTCCCGGCGCTTGCAGGCGGGAAAGGCGCTTGGGAAAGGCGCTTGGGGAAGCAGCGGGAGAGCTGCCGGCCCGAGCCTCCCCCCTGTCCAACTTTCCGGGTGGCCTTTGGGCTGCTGGGCTCTCCCCTCCGTGCCGGCCCAGCGCGGCCTCCGCCTTCAGCACCGCGCCCGGGGACAGCGCCCACAGCCGCCCTCAGCCGCCCCTGCCTCCCTCACACCCTCCCGGCGAGAGGCGACACGTGTGCTGCTCCCCCGTCCCTCTTTTTTGTTTGTTTTTCTTTGTTTGGTTTTCTTTTCTTTCCTTCCTTTTTTTTTTTTTTTTTCAATTGTGTTTTGTTTTGCTTTGCCGGAGTTGTGCTTAAAGTTGCCAAGTGCCTGCGTGCCGCCTGCCTGCGGGCCACGGCTGCACGCCACCCCTTTTTCTCCCAGGTTTATTGTAATGAGAATTGGTCAGCACTCTCAGTTTGGTAGTGGAAGCTTCCATTTTGTGAGGAAGGGGTGTTGGTTGCTCCTAACATGGAGAAAAGTCTGCGGAGTTTGCCGGTGGGGGATGGGGCCCCATTCATGCTGAACATTACCATTTTGATTGCTTTGATGCCGTTTTTGGAGGGGGGAGGGGAGAGAATGCCCTACTCAGCAGAGCACAAAGATGTTTAATCACTGTATAGAATCAAACCAGATAGTTTCTTTTCAAAAGCAAATCTGACACTACATGATGTGTAAGGGCTGGTAGTCCTTGTTGTGCAGTGTAAAACAGCAAATTGTTGACTCTAATACTCCTATATTTGGTAGAACCTTATTTTTTGTTGTTTTTGTTTTTTTTTTTTTAAATAAGGTAAAACCCTTTCCTGCATCTTTATGTACTATTTCTTAAATATCAAAATAGTTTTACTGTTCTAAGTGGGTGTTTGGAACATAGATTTGATCATTTCCCCCTGTATTGCAGCAACTGTTTCAAGGCTGTTTAAATTTTTATGATCGTGGTAAATGAGAAGCTATTTATTATATGTCATGTTGGAATTTAGATAAGGCAGAGAGACACATTTGAAAATTCAGTTTGAACATTCTGATTCAGCTTGGGGAAAATGCTTTTTGCTACGCTTGCACAGCATATTTATGTATTATCCAAACTAACTAGTAAAAATATCTTGTATATTTATGACTTGCTATTCTCATAATCTTGTAAATAAATCTATAGACCATGAAATAATTAAACATGAAATACCTAAATTCTTTAAACAGCAAATCTGGCCTAGCAGGAAACGTCCTATTTTTAGGCAAAACTCTAGATTTCTTTTGGTGTTTTCAACATCCTGTGCAACAAGAGCTCATAATTAAGAGCCTGGCTGGTGCTGTGGTGTCCTCGTGCTCCAGGCTGCCACCTCCAGAGGTCTGCACTGAAATCCTTCTCAGGTCACAAGTGAAATGAGTTTGGAGGTCTTAGCTCATGACCAGGTCACAAACCCATCGAGTAACTTTGCAGACTTGCTATAATTATTAGCTGCTCCTTAGGAGTGGCCTGTAAATGAGCTCTATGTCCTTGAGGGTGTAGAGAAGGAGCAGTGAGACCCCTGAGACCACAGATGGGCTCAGAGTGGGGCTCTTTGGTGGTTTCATGCCCTCACTTTCATGGAAACACCAGTGTACATTTAAATAGGCAGTTCAGGTAGGGAGGTTATTTTTACATATGTATTTACACTCCTTCCTCCTTTATCCCCCCAAAGATTTGTTTAGGCACAACTAATTCGTAATTCAATAATGTATACCTTTGATTTTGTGTACACTGAATACAAAAGACCCTAAAATTGCCTTTCAATTTAACTGCACGTGTTAATGATGAAACAGTAAAACAAACAAACAAAAAACCCCATCTACACCTGTCAGGAACATAGCAGGAGTAAATGTTATCTCCCAGTGCCCCCATTCATCACTTTTCATTGTAGATGGCTACAATGGCATTTGTGGCAATGTGTACTTTTCTTGAAACTTACAAATGAAGACAAGAAAGAACTGAATGACAAACTCAGCTTTTGAGGGAAATTTACAAAGTGGACTTGTATACGCAGCTGGATTTAAACTTGCGTCCTAATCAAGGATCCCTGGTTAGTCATTGATGTTTCCTTTATTTAGAATAGTTTTAATATTTTTCAGTATGTGCAAACAAGTACTTAGAGCCATCATTTTCATTACTGGAAGGCAATAGTTTCAATCAGTTCTTAATTTGGCATCCAACTCAGAAAGACAGCTTAGACTTCTGTCACAAGTGCATCCCTCAGATGCTGTGGTTTTGATTAATTGTGATCACATTTGAGGATGGGTTACCTCTTCTTTAACAAGATATGATGTGTGAAGTCTCCATTAGTTAGTCCAGTGGTTTTACACCTTCAGTCTACAGCACATGCAGAGCAGCAGTAACATTTTTATCTGAATTGTCAAGCAACAAGCATTTATATGGAAATAAAAGAGCCATCATAAGAGCCAGCATTGGCCTTAATAGCACACCAGGGTTGCTCTGCTGCATGTGTTTCTTGCTCTTTATGTCCTTAAAGAGTTGTTAAGATTCTTAATTCTAGGAAGTTGTCTCCTATTAATTAATAGATCAGGATAAAAAAAATTACAAATCTTTAACCTCCACTGGAAGTTCCTTTTTCCTTGTTTCTCCTTACTGACATAAGTGATAGGTGGAAGCCAGGTCTTTAACAATGAACATGTGTGGGTCACTATATTTTTGACCCTGATGAATTCAGACACCCTGTCCTGTAGCACAGTAATAAAAATATGCCTTCCTGAAAGACATTATGCCATTCACTTGTGTGCTACCTCATTTCTTTACCATAATTTACTATCTATGCAGAAAATCAGCATCAGTTTCAGGCAGACTTTCCCAGCCTCTGTTATTGCTGGTTATTTGGGTTTTTTTTGGGTAGTATACCTGAAATGAAATCTCTGACTGTACTTTGCCTGTGGTGACCACCAGCAAAACCTGCTTGTGGAAAGTGTTCTACTTCTTAAATTGAAGTACAGTTCTTGTGCAAGTTGTTGGAGGTGGTTTAGCTCCAGATGTCTCATTGTGCTGATACTGTCTCTGCTTTGGGGAAGAGGAGGAAGTGGATTTTGGGTTTGTTGAAGTTCGTGCTGCAAATGGCAGCATTGTTTACATGAGGTAAAGAGTAAATTATTGATATTGCCAGAGCTCGGTATTTCTTATGGCTGGGTTCTTTCAAGATGATTAAGGTAAAATAAGGATTATAAACTTCAGTGCAAACTCAGGTAAAATCTGAAAGGCATTTCCAGATTGAGTTGGACCTGATGTCAAACTCTGACCCAAGGTATGCACAGCCCTCCCTGTTGCTGTGGCAAGAATTGCATCCCTGTCTGGCTCTGGGTGTCAGGGCAGGCAGGTGATGGGCTCCCAGGTGGAGCATTAAACTTTCCTATCACTGCACTGAGTCTGTAAACACACAGACAACAGGTATTAAATATGAGCTTGGCTTTGCCATTCTTCTCTATAATGAGGTCCTGCTGACTTTGCTGGGAATCCTGAACAATTGCAGAATAAAATGAACTTCTGGGTCAGAGTAAAGATTCTGGATTGTAATTCAGAGAGCTCCAGCTCCCAGAAAACTCCAGTTCTTTTTCTTGTTTTCCAAAATCAGTTGGCAATATATTGCTTGTTTTGCCATCTATAGAAAGAGGAGGAAAAACTAGGGAAGGATTTACCTTCAGCTTCTTGGAGGAGAAACTTAGGAATATAGTTTGCATAATGACAATCCTGGCATTCTGTTTGTGCCTTCAGTAACAGCATACTGAGAGTCCCATGTCATTTTGGAGAAAAAGGGTAATAAAGGACATTTTCATGGGGGAATGGAAATATGGCTTTCAGCCTGCCATTAGGTTGCCCTTAAAAAGATTCATGGAATTCACACATCTGCTACAAAAATTTCTACTGGAGGGGTTAGAACCCCATTTTGTTTGGTAGCTGCACTGGCATGGGAAATGCTATTTCATTCCAGCATTTTTCTTTGACTGCACGCTTTTCTCTGCTTGTACAGTGTATCACTTGGCAGGGCTAACTGTTGAAAAGAGAATGTTACATTCATTCTAACCATTTTAAAGAGTTCACTTTGATATTTTACCCACTTAAAACACCTGCTGTCAGAACAGTACAATTGATTTCAATTAACTTTGAATTTCTTCAATAAGATGACTCTTATAATAACTCCAGTAATCCCATGATGCCTCATTAGAGGAGCTGGCTATGATGATTATCCCTGTGATTTAGCAATTTTTTCCCTACAATGCCTTTGTCTATTTAGAAAAAGGAATTATGCCAACAATACCTTCTTATTTCATTTCTGGTTTTACACTAAAGACACTTGCTACCTGTTACACACTAAAATATCTAATTTATACTTGCAGCAAACAGGTATTTGTTCAGATGTGCACAATACTTTAGTAGGGAGACTCTTTCAAAGTAACTTTAGTTCTTTGTAGGAACTCTGCCTCTTGGAGTTAGAATTTGTTTTAATTTTTGAGCAGACACTTGGGTAGCTGTGAAGTGGTGCTTCTAGAGGAGTCTTTGTCAGGAGCTCTGGTTTGATGGAACCAAATCCCCACTGCTCATGCTGTGTGTGGCTCATCCAGAGCAGTGTCATGGCAGATGTTTGAACCAGTTCATCTTGTCTCAGGATCTGGTGCACAGACTCCTTGGGTCTGTGGAAGAAAAGGGGAATGTCTTCTTTCCATGGCATGATGCTAGAATGGTGGTTTTAAATAACATTTCCAATGGGATACTGCACCAGTCTAAACACTTCTGCTATGTTCAAGTAGAGAAAATCCCCTTTCATCTCATTGCAATTTGATTTTCAAGTTGAAAGCATGAAGGCATATAAATGTTCATACAAGGTTACTTTTAACTTTTCCTTCTATGCCTTTCTCTTTGTGATCAAGGATATTATGTGCAGTATTTTTGTACTTGATTATAAAATGATGCTGCCTCCTCCTCCCCTCCACCCCCAAAACAAAATCTGAAGCACCAACAACATTTTTAGGCAATAAAGGATAGAAATTTGCAAATCAATAAGACATGACCATGGTAAATGGTGTATGTGTGGCCATAGTGCCAAGGATGGCAACTGGTACATGCAGAGGAGTTGGAGGTAAGGGAAGTATGAAAATAGGCTGCAAGTTTAATATAAGAACAAAGAGGAGCCAAAAAGAACCAGAATTGGACTAATTAAAATGCAAATTTGTCATTCTGCCATTAAAGTGGACAGTTATTTCAGTGTAATAGACTCATATTTGGTCTATCTAATCCTCATCACACACTTCTCTTATATGTCTGTATATACCTATATCTTATATAATTTTTATTTTATTTTTTTAACTTAGGGTGGTACTACTTTTTTATTTGGAATTGTTCTTGAGTTAAAATGTACTTCATGAAAAATGTTTTCTCCCCCACTGCTCTCTTTTTTGAATCAGCTGCTTATTGTTATGCAGTAGCAATTTCCAGAGTGTCATATGAAATTGCTGATGTGGCTTAGTTCCTGCTCCAACCTGCAACTGCCAATAGTAAGGCTCTATTGAAATCTAATATGTACCACAGGGCTTTTTGCACATGTACAGGCAGACCCTTCTGCTTAATACACAGAGAAGTAGCAAATAGGAGCATGTGTCTTCCTTTTTTAACCCATGGAGAGCTTAAATATATGTCCAAGTTTAAATTATAAAACAATCCTTTGACTGAATTAAAGTAAACCACAGTATTGACCGTAAGTGCAGCTGCAGTAAAATCAAAACAATAAGTACTTGAAAGCTCTGTAGATATGATGGGTGGTGTTAATTTAGGCTTTTGAGAGGCAATCTTATTTTCAGAGCTGTAATTCTGTTTTAAGAGCCTGGGTATTGAGGCTCTGGCCAGAACAGTGTGTTCACCTGAAGGCTGGTCTGATTGCTTGTGTTTAATTGAGAGAAGCATATAATTGGCCTTGAAACAGAAGTTAAGTCTATATTGCATATAAGTTATTTTTGTTTCCACATTCATTTAGCTTGATCCTGTTGGTACTTTGTGATGTAGCTTCTGTATTATCTGGGGAGAAGGAGTGGAATTGCCTTTCTGTGCAACTCAGCTATTGATGACAAATCTTATAAGGTTACAGAAAGTGAAATTGTATATTACATTTCAAATAATTGAGTCAAGTGAGAATCATTGATACTTTTGACATGCAGCAGAGATTAACCTACATTTTCTATAATGATCTGTTTTTCTAAAGTGCCTCAAATCAGCTAAGATTGCCTAAAGATTTATTGGTGAGTCAAAGCTTTTCTAAGAATGACGAAGAGAGAAGCTTCCATTCTCAGAAATGTACAGAGTGTCTCTGTGTATAAATTTGCTTCTGTGTCTGTGTGTGTGTGGGTGTGTGTGGTTGGGTGTGAGCATAAGGTCTTTCTCTTTGATATCATTCAGGCAGAAAGCCAATATGCGCATGTAAATGAGCCTGAAAATGTAATTAAAAATATATATACGTACTGGGGGCTGCAGCACAGAATTTAGTGTGAGATGCAGGTTACAAAGTGACAAGTAACATTTCCTATATAATCACTGATACTAACTCTCATCTGGGATTTATGCATCTTGTGTGTTATTAAGTGCCAAACAGATAAATGCTGAAATTATTTCTTTGGTATCATTTCACCACAATGACTGAAAGCAAAGTACATCTTGCCCATTCTCTTCCCTTCAACCAAAACAAAAGCCTGAGTACCCCTACCATCCAAGTGTTTCTAGGAGGACTAAAAGTATTTTATATAAGGTCAGATAAAGACCTATTTGATAGCATATCTTTCCTGGCAATAAAATATTACAAAACAGGCTTACTTGTGAATATATTAGATCAAGGAAATTCTCTAAATCATTAACACACATCTAGGAATTTGTGTACAGATGGAAAAATAGAAAGATTGCCAGGGGAAAGACATGAACAATTTTGTCCTTTATGTCAGTGTAGATAACAAAGGCTTGCATATAAAAGCCTATATGAGAGGCACCTCAGAAACTCCAAACTTTAGGCAAGAAGCCAGTTTTCTTTGCTTGAAAGTATTTTTTGAAAGTTAGGTCAGAGTGCTGGGTGCAGAAGCTAATGTTTCTGCTCTCCTGCTTAGGGAGAAACTACTTGGAAAAGCATTTATTTAGCATTTGAAAATACAGGTGGAGTCCAGATGCATTTCTATCAACAGCTCTGCAGCCCATAAATATGTACAACCTAAACCAGTGCCTTATTTACATTATTTTATTAACATTCTTTGCTGAGTGGGCTTGAATGGAACACAATCTCTCATATAGAGGATCTAATTATAAACACAAGGGACAGAACCAAATAAGCAGTCTTTAAAGGGAAAAGAGTCTGGCAGCTTTGTTTAAAGTGTCCTTTAATGAACTTCTTTAGCAGCTTGTATCTTAGCAACACGTTTTATTACATACCAGTGCGGGAGAAGCAGTTTGCAGATGGAGTTGCACACAGTAATTTATTTCCCCCCTTTCCCCCCTTTTTTTTTCTCCTCTGTGGTGACTCAACTGGAATCTGCAGAGTAGCTTTTCTAGCACTGATAGCTCACTGGAAATCCCTGATTGGTTCATTTGTATCTGTTCTGTTTTGTTGGTTGATGAAAAAGGCATTTATTATGGTAGATGCATACTGATTTTGCGTGCTCTTAGAAATTCAGATATGACTGTTTTGAATAGGCATGGATTTAAATGGAAAGCAACCCCAGCTTTTTCCAGAGCACTTTTTTCCATGGATGTGTTGCATTCAGCACTCGTCCTTGGTTGCACACACCAATGAGTTTCCAGATTTGGAGGTTATTTACTCCCCATGTAAGATGGAATTGTTTTAATATCTCATCTTTCACCCCTTCAAAACTAATTGGAATATAGGACTGACAGAAGTATTTGCAATCTTTTTTTTTGTTTTCTTAGACAAAACCTCCACTTAAACTGCAAATATATTTTTTAAAACCTGCTGTTTCAGAAACCAGTTGAAATTCTGCACTACTGTCCCTCCTTCAAATGACCTACAGGGCTGATCTTTGTTGAAAGAAATACTTTTTGTTCTCTTGTCTACTAATTCCAGACTAAGTTTTCCTCATATGTTTTGAGTGAAAAAGTGAGTAGCTTTTTTCAATAGGATCATTGGAGGAATGTGGTATTATTGAAGATGAGTATCAGCAATACAATCCAGATTTCATTTCTTTCTTATAAATTAAAGGGGAAAAATGCCTTTAAAGAGCAAACTAAATACTATTCAGCTAAATTTACATTTTCTGCTGGCTAGGCAGGTGTAAGTCCAGAATTATATTTCCGTGGAGTTCACTGGAGTTACCCAAAGTTTGCACTGGTGTGATAAAAATCCGGATATTACCAAAGGGAGCAAGGCAGGTAGGAGGGGAGAGGGCTGATGAAGGCAGTCCAGAGTGTTGGGAGAACCCACAGAGGATGGAGATTGTTGGCTTAAAGATACTGCTCTTGGGGATGGCTTCATTAAACTTCAGTTAAGAGCTAATATATTAGGAGTTGATATTAAAAAGACAAAACCTATCCATTTCATAAAGTCCATTGATATTTGCAAGGAAACAGGAGAAGGCTTTTGAAAGAGATGGAATTGTTTCTCTGCTTAACAGTAGTGAAATATAAATGCATTTCCATTAACTAGCATACTGTTATATTTCTTGAGCCCTTAGTTCAAAAAACCCACTTTCCTTTCACTACAAAATGTGGATGGATGGATGGATGGATGGATGGATGGATGGATGGATGGATGGATGGATGGATGGATGGATGGATGGATCTCTCCAGCTTTCAGGCTCACTATGTCAGGTGACAGCCTGCCTCTTGTCTCTTTTGGATCTGCAATATCTCAGTCTGAGCAGCAGCATGAAGGAGTGCTTTGAACTTTAAAAGCAGTAAGAGAGGTGAAGAATGGAGAGGTAAAGGATGCAGTCCCACTCCCCTTAAACCATGATGATACTGGTTTTAAAATAAAAGGATGTCCTCAGCCAAAAGTGATTCAGTTGCCATCTGATTAACTTACTTTTTCTTTCACAATTCAGCCCACTGTTAATTAACTTAATTTGGATTGAGAAAACTCTAATCTGGGGAATGCACAATAATCTTGCACATGATGGTAGTCCAAACTGTCAAACAAGCTAAATAAAGAAATTTGCAATATTGCTGGACAAAGGCTTGTATCTTTTTTTGTAGCTGTAGATTCCTAAAAAAAGGGACCTGGAACAATTCCTGTCATGAGAAATAGTATTTATGCCAGACACAGTATTTAAAGACCATGTCTTAGGTTAATATTTTAGTGTGAGAGAGCTGGGAATGTTTAAGTGGAGTATAAAAACAAGAGCCTTAACATATGAAGAAATTCCTTTCAGAAATATTGCAGTAAGAGAGAACAAAATGAAGAACTTCATTATTTTCTGAAACATTTAGGAATGAATAGGAACCTGTGTGTCAGATTGGCTAAAATAAATCAGCAAAATCCAGTGTTTCATTTTTCCTTTAATAAAGAAAAAAATACATTTTTCTCCAGAAGCACAAACATTTCCAGAAACTTCTTTAACCCTCTGAGTGCTAGCCCTGGATCTCTTTACAGAAGTACTTTTAGTAAAGGAAGCTTAAAGGAACTTCCATCCCCAGATGAGGCAAAGACTCATTTATAAACAATGAGAGCAGGAACAATAGAATGCTGAGTGCATTCTGCATGAATAATATAACTGAGGATTGTGAGAAGCCTGTGATTTCTGTATGCCAAACTCAGTTTGGGAGTGCAGCATTCTGCTGATTTTTTTGACACTGGAGAGTCATCCCTTCTCCCTGCCATGTGTATGTACAAAAAACACACATAGGCCTGGTACTGGTGATTAAAGAGGGGAGTCAGCAGCTCCCAGCAATGGTGTAAATTCATAAAACTAGTGGAAATTGGGCTGAGATCTAGGCCAGCACTGAGCCTGAGGTAGGTGGAGCAAAGGTGAAAGACCTGGTTTAAGAATAGAGTCTGAGCTTCTGTCTGTATCCTTGGCTGGGAGACTGTTTGCATTTGTGTGTTTTTAAGTCCGAGAGTTTATGAGGCCTTCAGCATGAATTCCTATTTCTCACATCTTTAGATAGATAATTTTTTTAAAATGAGACTATATCTGGATTTCAGGCCTTTTGGTTGAAAAACTTTGGCCATAGTTGATTCTATTATCTTTTTTCCCTCTTGCACTTTCTTAATAAAGTAATTCTCCTAAATATGCTGAAGTTTTTTGGGTCTGGGCCTGTCTTTATCCAGTGTGTATTTAGGTTTGGCTTAATGAGATTCTTTTCCAGGGTTCAGACCACAAGGTAATGCAAACAGTGAAAGCAGTAGTAGCTGACAGTTTCCCATACACAGTGGAAGAATAAAGTTCCCCCAAAACTCACCTTTGAGTGACTTTACCAACTGTAACGAATACAGAGCAAGTCAGCTGGCATGTTCCTGGCTTGGGCTGCCTGAGGTGGTCCATTTCACCCACTGTTATCAACTTGCTATCCTATTTTATAGAAAAATAAAAGAAAGATGTTCTTTCCAACCTAAGGAAAGGTGCTCATTCCAAGGTGTTCTTTCCAAGGTGTTCCAAGGTGTTCTTCCCAACCTAAGCCATTCTGTGTTTCTATGGTTCTCTCAAAGCTGAGTTGTTGGGTTATTTTGCAGTTCAGTCCCTGGTCGCTGTTTGAAATTGCCTTCTATTAAACTGAGCGCTGTCAAATGATAATGATAGATTTTGTAAGATGATCCAATGTCCTGAAAGCTGGACTAATGTATTTTCTAAAGATCTTCCTACTGTGTGGCCCCTGTTAGTTCTAGTAGTGTTAGCTGGGCAAAGTGGTGTGCATCAGCTCTGTCTGTAATTACAATTTCTGATAGTCTTCTATTTTGCTTCACTGTTTGAAATAAAAAAAATATTAAAAAAAAAAGAAAATATCTGAGATCTTCATGTTAAGATTTTGTAGTTTCCTTGAGTTCAGTTTCAGTTGAACTGTGCCTGTTTATGCTTCTCAAAAATCTGGAAAAGGTGGATTTAAGTTTTGCCATCCCAAAACTACAAAATTATCCAATAACTCATACAATATTTGTCTGGCTCTCCCCGGTTCTTGTTCTTTCATTAAGCTGGCTTCAGTTTAGGTTAGCATCAGCTGCTGGTTTGCTGATAGACTTTCTCTAAAGTCTGTGGCTAAACCTTTAGATTTTGGTGTCAAAAAATAGCTTTAAAAATGTTATTCCAGAACAAATTCTGAATAATAATGCTTAAAATTGCTACATATTTCCTTAATGATTCACTGTTCCTTGAAAAAGATCTTTTGATCATCAGATAGTTATGTATTCATCAGCTGGCCTGTTCCAACCTATCATATAAATACATGAAGTTTTCAAAATGCACTGTTCTCAGCAGAATAGACATGTACAGAATCTGACATTTATTAAAATGCAGTTTCTTGACATGACTAACTCAGCACTCCCGTAGTCTGTTGAGTTATTATCCACTGAAGGAATTTTACTTTCTCTGGTTAAGGATCCTGCCAAGTAATTACACTATTTTCTACTTTAAAAATCTTGAAATTGGAATTAGTGGATGCTGGAATTCTGTGAGAATTTGATTTGCTGTGCTGAATGTGCAATGGATCAGCCTTAAACAAAAATAATTTGGTTGCTTTACATGCTGTCCAGTGTTGTTCTGAGGGAACTGACTGTTGTCTAAGAGCATCCCAAATATTTTTAGTGGAAATGGCTTAGAAGACAAGGTAGACACAGGGATTTATATTTCAAGGGCCAGATTCTGCCAAACTCAAGGGTGTTGGCACAAACACCCTTCATATTTTAAAGAGAAAAATCCCCTCCTCCTGGAAGAGGTGTACAATGTGTACAGAGATCAAAACAGACAAAGATCTTGAGAAAACAAATTTGAGGTGATATCTAGAGCAAAGGGATTAAAATTGAACGTGCAGGTTCTTTGTGAACACAGCAGGGAGGTCTCAGTATTTTGATGAGAAATAGGGAGGTGTAGGTCAAAGTTTGAGATGGGAAGGTGATTTTCTTTCCCAATTCCTGGCAAAGCAGAGGCTGTGGAGCTTCTGTGGAGAAGTTGCTGGCAGGCACACTGTGACTTTATGGTTACCCACAACTGGAAGAGGTCTGAGCAGTCTCCCTTTCCCACATTTCCTTGTTTCCCAGGAGAAATGGGAGAGAACATTTTAAGATTAATTAGCTAATGATGATATGCAGGAATTCTCTTCTGCAAGTTTGATGCTAGAAGGGGTCTAAAGATGAGGATTGATACTCCTGTGCACACTTTTCACTCTTTGTTTATTTGCTTGGAGTTGATACAGTCTTTCATAGAACAAGCTTTTGCTGAATGTGTACTCAGGCAATGTTCAGGAAGCTGAGTTTTAATGTGATTCAAATCAGTAATGTCAAAATGTCAATCAGTAATATCAAATCAGTAGTTGTCAGAATGCTGTGCAGTTTTATATCTCAAGGCTAATATACTACATCTATTTTTAATTACCAGCTGTAACTGGAGGTGTGATTGATTTTCCTCTACTGGAATGTCATTACTAGCATTTCTGTATGTCCATGTTAAAATGTTTGAATAACCCTCTGTTCAGAGTGACGATGTCCCCTCAGAGTGGTAATTTCAAGTCCAATAATTTCAATATTGAAATATTTTAATTCCCAGAATAGATGCATCACTTTTCTTCCCTCACTTGCGTTCCAGGAGGTGTAACATAAACCTGATACAGTAAAATACACGAGGGAACCTCTCTTTCTATTTGTTTAGGTAGGTAGTTCCACCTTAGCTGGGGTAGGAGGAAAATACAAAGTGCTGAGATGGTGACATCTAATGCTGTCACTTCCTTAGAATTAAGATAATCAGTTTCTAATGTGGACACTGTACCCATCCCAAGGGCTCATCCCTAGGCTGATCCCAAGGACTGAATGGCTGTTTCTGTGTGCTCCACAAGTGTGCTCTGCTCTTGAGTTTAACCCCAACAGAATCCACCTGGTCCACTCCTGAATTACTTTGCACTGTAAAACAAAGTACAAGATCTACTCTAATCAGATCACAGGGTGATCTGCTTCAGAAATGAGCTCCTGACTTGGAAGCAGTGTTTAATGTGGATTTACCCAATATGTGTTCCTTGCAGGTGGGTTCCTCTGACACTTAAAACAGCACTACTCATCTCTGGCCCTTCTGTGTTTATAATGATATCCCAGGCTATGAAGAGAGGAGAGGGAGGAAGGCAGTTTCCCTGCTTGCGGTCATGGGTACATCAAGTGCTTTCCTCTCTATTCTGCTTAATGAGGATGAAGAACCAACCCCTATTATCTTTTCTCATGTTATTCTGAGGGCTGGAAATGTTTTATATCCCTAAGATCTGGGCCATTTCAGGTCTTAAGTAGGATTCCAGAATTCCGTAAAGCTTTTATTTTCTTTTTTTGGATGTAAAACTTATATCCCATTCTGGCTGGGAACAGGGTCCCTTAAGGCTGGAGCCTCTTCCATGGCATTATGGTATTTTGGGTTGCAGTCTGCACTTAATTTGTCTGTTTTAGCAGAACTTCGTCTCCATTGATTTTGATATCTTGCTTGAACAGAGCATTAGAGGGGCACTTTGGAACTCCTTATATTTCTTATGAAAATGCCACCACTTCCCTTTTTCATTAGGAATTATTGCCTCTCCTTTCAGATTCCTAATGTTTGTGGTGTTGTCCAAAAAATTCAATGAGGTTCATAAACACAATTGAAACTTAGTTTACTCTGAATGTTTTGCTCACTATAGAAAAGTCAGCAAATGCAATTGAATGAGAGCGCAGTAGTGCCATTTTAAAATGTTAAATAATATTGCTTGTTACAAAACAAGGAAACAAATGAGTGGTCTTCCAACATTCTCTTTAAAAAGCCAGTAGCATTCTTCCATCCAGAACTTTACCACTGCTGACCTTCAGGAGCTGTGTAGCAGCTGGACAGGGGGTCAAAATACCAATGGTGCTTCCTCTCACTGGGCTGGGTTGGGTTGTGAGCTGATGGTTGGGTAGCACAGGTTGGGTTGTGAGTGATGGGTCAGAGTTTGTGCTGTGGGCAGCAAGGGTGTTGGAATCTATAAAATTAGAGGGCGAGGCAAAGGGAGGGGGGTTTTCTGCCCCTCTGCCCTGCTCAGGTGAGACCCCACCTGCAGAGCTGCCTCCAGCCCTGGAACCCAGCACAGGAGGGACAGGGACCTGCTGGAGCAAGTCCAAAGGAGGCACCAAGATGATCAAAGGGATGGAGCAGCTCTGCTGTGAGGAAAGGCTGAGAGAATTGGGATTGCTCAGCCTGGAGAACAGAAGCTGTGGGGTTACCCAATGACCTTCCACCTGAAAGGAACCTGCAAGAAAGATTGAGAGAGACTGCAAGGGGCTGCTG
Source organism: Arremon brunneinucha (assembly GCA_035583215.1). NCBI lineage: Eukaryota > Metazoa > Chordata > Aves > Passeriformes > Passerellidae > Arremon > Arremon brunneinucha. The sequence continues at coordinate 65,400,965 of JAWWEX010000065.1, forward strand.
TAACAGGACAAGGAAAAATGGCTTAACACTGAGACAGAGTAGGTTTAGAATAGATGTTAGGAGGAAAATCTTCCCTGTGAGGGTGGTGAGGCACGGTTGGCCAGAGAAGCTGTGGCTGCCCCATCTCTGGCAGTGCTGCAGGCCAGGTTTGATTTGGCTTGGAGCAGCCCGGGATAGTGGAAGGTGACCCTGCCCATGGGAGAGGGTGGGACAAGATGATCTTTGAGGTCCCTTCCAACACAAACCCATTCTGTGATTCTGTGATAAGTTACTGGTTTTTACCCAGCAATTCCTCCTACACCAAGTGCAGGTATAGCTGTCTTACACAATTCTTGCCTGACACACTTTCCTGATTTCCTGCTGTCAGCATATTTTTCAATGGCATGGCACTCTTTCTTCACTGAAAAAGTCTGCATAGAAACACATGGCTACATCACAGAATTAATGGAGAACTGAGAGATTAGTGTGTAGTGGGGATCT
>JAWWEX010000065.1:65401544-65450155 GCA_035583215.1 Arremon brunneinucha
TGATAGGACATGAGGGACAGGATTTACAGGTTCAGATTGTATATTAGGAAGAAAATCTTCTCTGTGAGGGTGGTGAGGCCCTGTCACAGGGTGCCCAGAGAAGCTGTGGTTGCTCCATCCCTGGAAGTGCTATGGGCCAGGTTTGATTTGGCTTGGAGCAACCTGGAATAGTGGAAGGTGACCCTGCCCATGGGAGAGGGTGGGACAAGATGATCTTTGAGGTCCCTTCCAACCCAAACCCATTCTGTGATTCTGTGATAAGTTACTGGTTTTTACCCAGCAATTCCCAGCAATACCAAGTGCAGGTATAGCTGTCTTACACAATTCTTGCCTGACACACTTTCCTGATTTCCTGCTGTCAGCATGTTTTTCAATGGCATGGCACTCCTTCTCCACAGTAAAAAGTCTGCATAGAAACACATGGCTACATCACAGAATTAATGGAGAACTGAGAGATTAGTGTGTAGTGGGGATCTTGTGGAGTAACAAACATTTCTTTAAAACTTGTGAGGTACAAGATGTGTAAAGGTACATTCTACAGTGGTCCTCTTACTGCAACCACAGCAGAAATGAAAGCTGGACATTGTGTTCATCTCAAAGTGACTGAAACACTGGAACATCTTTCCAATAGAGAAAGTGGAAGCAAATAACCAGTCCTTTATTATCCAGTGAATAGAAGTGAATCTTTTTTACTATCCAGTGAATAAAAGGTGAATCTGTGACATGCAAAGATGTTGAGAAGCCTTGACAGGAGAAGAAAACACATAGCAGCTACTTGTTTGTGGGCCTTAATGTTTGGAACTATTTCTGCAGAAAAACAAGATAAAAGATTGAAAGAGCAGCTCAACATGTTATCCAATCTGTATTTTATATCACGTGGGGAGTTGGATCCAGCTGTCATAAACTTCTTGATGGACAGATGCTTTTGTTATAATAAGAAACTGATTTCAAAATTATTTTCTGTTCTAGTTCTTATGGTATCAGTCATAGGAGTGTTTCTATAGTAAGTTGAATATAGAGACTTTCAAGGCACAGATTGCCCAGTTTGTAGGAGAGAATTGTTATTTCACAGTAAATCATACAATTTCTGGCACTTCATTTTTCATTGGGATTGTGGTACGTGAAAGAGCCATGAAATACCTGAAGAGCCATGAAACATTTTCTCAGAGTACAGTGCTCCACTCAGATACAGGATCATAAGGAAAGGACTCCCTGTATGGAGATAGAGGTGACAGTTTCAGTTCTGACACTGGAATTTCTTTTTTAGCTGCCAGGAAGCACCAGAAGATGGCATGGTTTGTACAGATGCGTGCTGCAAAGTGAATGAGTGAGCTTGTGAAGCTGCTATTAATAATCTTGGGCAGAGTGTTTAACACTGTAGTAAAGAAAAGCAGCAACATGCAGTATTTTAATTCTTGTTTCTTCTTTCTGCCAGTAAGGGACAGCAGTAAAATCCAACTTATCTATTTAGGAATCTCTCTGTCAGTCAGTCTGTCTGTCTGTCTTTCTATCCTTCTCTGAGTTTGGATGGTGCAGAAAATGGGAGGGAAAAAGTGAAAAGAAAGCAATTGTGATGTAATCTTGGTGCAACATACACTGAAAGGTCAGCCTGACAAAAATGGGTCTTGATGGTAACTGAAAAAGATGCTACTGAAGTCTTCTTAAGAAGTTCAGATTTTTTTTTTATTATTACTATATTGAGCTAATTTTGACCATCTTGTCTCAATTTTAAATCTCTGTGATTACTGTTTGCTTCAGTAGCCTCCAGGTGCTTCTTCTTGTATGTGGAAAACCTGGCAGTTATGAATGTTTACTGCTAATGAGTTGCTTTTTGTGAAAATACATTGATTTCTAGATCAACACCACAATTTTAAATGGCCTTTGTAAACTCTGTTTTACAAATGGCCTTTGTATACTCTGTGAACTGCAAACAGTTACAAGTAGCTGTTTGCCAAGTTCAAAGTCTAAAAATTAATTAAAATCTGAGGCCCTCTTTGGTATAAAATATTTAGTTGTTTTCTTTCTTTTTTTGTTTGGAATGTCAGATGTTTGTGCTCAGTTGGCAACTAATGGTAGCTGCAAGTTGATTTGGTTATTGTATTTTAGGCACCACTAAATATTGAAATCCTGTTCCATTGTTACATTAACTGTGGTCTTTTCTGGATTTGGATTTGTAAAAATAGTGGCTAAGGTTTTGGAGCAGGACTGATTCACAGCATTTGAGGACTCATTTCTGTTGTGACACAAGACAAAGTACTGGCTGTTGGTTTTCCCTCAGAATGTGGTTTGCTGCAAAAGTGGAAGTGGTTGGGTTTAGGATGGGAGAAAGTCCTCAAAAATAAGGAAGAATCTTAGAGTCTGATCTTTCAGGAATCTTAAAGATTTCCAAGAGCTGTATTGGTAATTTGGGGAATAAACTCCAAAAACTTCCAAAGGCCATGTTGGTAATTTTGGGAATAAACGTTTGTCAGTGTTCAGTGTGTGCCTGTAGCAAATTTTCCTCTGTTGTGCAGGACTGAGGGTGGAATAGTCAAGTTCACTTCAGTCCAACAGCATCTGGAACTGCCTGTTCACCTGTGTGAAACTCCTTTCCAGAACACCCAGATCTCTGGCACACGTGAAAGTCCCCAGTAGAAGGGAGCTTATTAAAAATGTATAGAATGGTGCAATTTTTAAAGGAAGAAGTTTTACTTTCTCTTTTTTATGTGTGAAGGAAAATCATATATTTGCAAATGTAATTACAGTTGTGGAAACCACTTGTCAATTATTTTCTATTGAAGGAGCTTCCAGAAACCTTTTAGGAGTCTCTTGGTGTTAACCCAAGCACAGAAATGTGGGGAGAACTTCTGTCTGAAGAGCTTTCAGTTTAGAAAAAGAGAGATTGTAGTTCCACTTCCACAGAGTGGCAGCTGAGGCTCAGAGGTATTTAGCAGGGCTGGGAAGTTTGCAGCAGAGCTGGAAACTGAATCCAGGGCTTCTATGTGTAGCTCATCAGTTTACCTGCATGGGCATCCTGTAAAGGTTCTACACTTCTTCTGGGAGGGATGTGAGCATGCTCTGGCTCTTAAATGAAAACATTCAGAGTGCTAAATAATCTTCCTGATGGCATTTTCTACTAGTTTTGTTGCAGTGTGAAATAAATGAAAAAAAGGCCACTGGCCTCTCCGAACAGCCATAACAGCAAAAAATCTCACAAACAAACAAAAACCTCCACCAAAAAAAAAGCAAAAAGAACAAAGCTTCATTTTTTATCCTTGATGAAATATTTATTTGGAAGCAGCACAGCAAGTTGGAATGGTTTGATTTGATTAGCAAGTCTAAATGTATTAGCAGCAAGACAGAAACTATATTACGATTAGTGGTAATTAGTTGCACTGATTACTTCAGTCTCAGCACTGTTTGACAGATGTGTTTCTGTGGTGCACTCCTGAAAGAGGAGCATGCTTTACCCTTGTGGTGGTTCTTGCCTTCCCTTCTCATGATATCTTTGTCTTGTCATTGTTTGCTGAGGAAGTCTCCACTGTGGCTGCTGCAATTTGTGGCTTGGCAATACAAATATTTTCTTAAAAGTGAAGTTTGAACTGGGAAATAGTGATGCATGTGCTCATCACTATGCTAGTGAGGACTTTTCTAGGATTTTCAGGAATCTAGGACTGATGCTTGATAGTCCTAGAGAAGGCCTCTTGTTCTCCATGGAAATGGTCACAGCCAGCCCATCATCCCTGCTACTGCCACCCAGCCCTGTCCTTCAAGTCTCATCCAAACCTTCATGAAATACCATAAGAGCTGCTTCTGTCGCTGGAGAAGACTTTGGATCAGGTGCCTTCATCTGGACAGAGGAATCTGCCTTCCGTGCCTGCTTAGCCCTCAGTCTGTGGGTACTACTGGTGTCAGGATTTGTAGCAAAGAGGCTCCTTAGGATCAGATTAGGGTGAATGAAACCCTTTGGGTGGAGTGTATCCCAAGGGCAGAAACAACCTCTTCTACTGGCTCCCTGTGGTGGGGAAACATGGAAATATAATTGCTGTGTCTGACTGAGGAGCAAACAGGAAGGAGAACAAGCATTCTGGAGCTACAGTTCATGGTCTATAACCCATTTCAGATTCACTGCTCAATCACTATGTCCCTATAAATTGCAGGTGCTACTTCAAAAAGAATTCTTCTCAAGTTGGGTGTACCTTTTATAGACAGTCACTCTCTAGAACTCTGGATCTGACTGTGGATCATTTGACACAATCATATTGTCCAGGAGCTATATCTAGCTAACCTCACTGGCTCAGCCTCATGTTGATAAACACATTAGGCTCTGACAATCATTCTATTCCTTAGGAATAAATGGATACAATTTTGAATGTCCTGGTTTTGGTGTATGAGCAATAATCCCATTATCAGTCATCCAGAATAAAGTGCATTATAGACCTATGCACTGTATTTGAGCTATTTGGGGACAGATAAGCTAGAAATAAGAATTTGTGCAAGCCAAATGTTTTCCATCTTTCTCCAAAACATACATCTTATGTTGCTGTGCATGTGTTTTGCTTGTTGCTTTAAAATAGTGGTTCACAGGCTATGAAGTGCTTCTATCACTAGGCAGATATGATAGGTCAAAGAAAAAGGAATCATTTAAATGTGTGACACAGTTACTTGTTAGTATGGCAGAAAATGCCACAGGTTAAACATTTGGGATTGCCCATGGAAAACATTTGAAGATTGGCAGACAGCTAGTTCTGGAAGAAAGGTCTTGGATGCTAATACTACATGAGTGGGCAATTCATAGCCATCAACTCTTCTAGAAATATTTGTATATTTCCAGCTGGATGAACTTATGAGGCAAACTTTAAATAGAAAAGGTAAAATGTAGAGTCTGTCTTATCATTCTAGAGATGAGATGATTTTGTCCTTTGCCAATAAGGCTGTATTTCTGGATGTTTCCTTTGGCAGATCACCAATCCTTAGTCACTGCTATGCTAATACTGACCTCTGAAGGGTTTTCCTGTATTGTGATGTCCTGGGGATTACTGTGTTATTTGTATCTTGTACAGTTCTTAGGGCTTGTAGTTAGCTGCAGTGAAAAATCAGGGTAAACTGTATGGCAAGTAGGGAAGGATCAGCTAACCTAACTGGTGAAGAAATGTTAGGAGATACTTGATTGCTGAGTTTTTTTCTCTGATGGTGGGATTGTGCCCTTCTGCAAAACTCTGGGCAACCTGAGTTGGTGCTTTCTGGCCTTTCTGGCTGTGTGACATTTCCCAGGGGAGCTCAGCATGTGTCAGGACAGAGCCCAGAGCCTGTAGTGAGCAGAGGTCAAGAGAACCATCACAGAGGTTGGGGCAAGAATGTAAAATGAAATGAATTTGAGGAATACATAAGAGAGAGTGGAGAACTGTGCAAAAGGCAGGAATAGAGGAGGCTGAGTGCTTAAAACCTGATGGCAGCTCCACCATGGCTCTGCCTCCTGTGGATGCTGCTCCCTCTGAACACCCTGTCCCAGCTGGGAGTCCTCCTTCAGGATTACAGAAGGTGTCCCACTTCTTGTCATCCAGTTTCCTTTAATAAAAAGACTTTGCTTCTGCATTTCCCTCTCTTCCTCTGCTCTCCAAGCAATTAATAAGCACAAATTAATACCAAACTCCCCAAGCCCTTATTGTAGATAAGGCTTGTCCCCTTTTCTTCTGTTCACACATGGGTGAGGAAAAATACGGGGCTTAAGTGGTGTGACAAAAGTCACAATGTTTGTGGCAGGAGTGGGAAGAGGTCTTCTCACTGGTATGCAGATTTTTGCAGCTAATAGCACCTTGAAATCAAAAGCTTATAGATATGTTTATGGATCTGGACCTTATTCTGAACAGTTGCACTGTGTTTGTGGTATCTACCTTGTCAGCAGATGTTTCACTGAAATAATTATGCCCATGTGGTTTTGCAGCTGTAGAAAAAGGAGCTGCACAATATCTCTTTAAATAGCATATGGGGTCTTCATGTTCCCAATGCTTTTCTATAGTTTACACTTTTTACTTACAGCTTAATACTTTTTATAAGCTTACAAGTTTATAAAGTGAGCTGGTTGTCATGATGAGTGGAAAGCCATCTGTGAATGCATGGCTTCCTCAGAGCATTTGTATGTAAACTACAATGTCATGACAACAGTCCATGGAAAACCTCCCTTACTGACTGGAATTATAGAAGGTGGCCAATTCATTGGTCAGCTGAAACAGGAAATGTAAGTGAAGGAGTGGGTGAAATTAATCATAGAGCTTTAAATATGGAAAAAAAATAGATTTTCAGAATTAAATGCAACTTTAAAGAAGGCTTTAGAGGATACATAAGGTAACCTTCTGGCTGTCATGCTCAATTTGTCTTGATTTTTGGCAGGTCACCTGCACAGGCCATTAAACTGATTGTCTTGGGATATATGCTAGAGATGGAGTAAACTCCCTAATATTAATTTAAGAAAAGGTGATAATGGTGTCATGCTGACAGTGTACATTTATAGCAATCAACACTGGCAACTGTTTCTTTGAAAGCTATGAGACCTAAGACCATGAGTTTTCATTAATGAAAAAAAAAATTAGAGGCATGCCTAAAAATTGAATTAAGGCAGCTTTATACCAAGCTATTAAAAACTGTGTTTTTAGAAACCATGACTTGGTTTCTTGCACTGATCAGAATGCTGCATTTAGGGCCTGTCATGACCTGCTGTACTTGTTGCAGGAAACTATCAGAAAGCCTGGAGAACCCAAATCAGCTCAGAGCCCAACTTCAAAGCTACATCTTGTATTAGTTATTATAGTTACTTGGCCAAATGACAGTACCTCTAGCACTCAGGATGGTGTCTTAACAACCAGAGTCTGAAGTTAAATTTGCAGTTAAATTTGAAGTTAAATTTGTTCTTTGCATACACATATGTGTGTATTGGTATGTAATCTCTATGTATATATGTACGGAATTTCATCATGAGCACAACAGAGCTTTAGCATCCCTGCAAATTTTTGTCTTTGAAGCTAACTTACAGAACATCCTTAAAATAGAGACCCCAACTGAGTTATTTTAAAATATGTAGTTTTAAAATATAAAAACTTTATTCTGCATCCCCAGTGATGGTTCTAACTCTTTTGCCAAAGGAAGTAAATGGATATGAGCATACCTACCCCAGATAGCTGTTGCCTGTGACAGCTAATCAAAAGCAAAACTCTCAACCCATCTAGACAAAAGCTGCTGTCAAATATACAGCAGAGCTCACTTAAAAAAGGAACAGTTTTCCCTTTGCTGATGTAGTTTAGTTATCACAGTTAGTCACCATTTGTACCCATAATAGATAATTTCACTGGTTTTTGAAGCTGATAATGTTTCTGTAACTACAGTATTACAGGTCACACTGTCTCTTATACAGCTGGCCGCCCTCAATAACTCTGTTTTAAAAAAATCATGTGGTGGTTGTGCAATATATGACAAGTGTCTTGTTAGATTTAATCTTTATATAAAACATGCTTAGAGGTGTTCACTATATAATACTTGCCCTGGTGAATTTCAATTACTATTATTAGTTAGGAAACTCTGATTTAAAGTGCCTTTCTAGATGGAATGCAATGTTGCCTGTATTTAAAAGAGACAGTATTCTTTCTCTTGCACTTTCTAGTGTTGTTTGATACCCAGTGTCCTTTGCTAGGTCACCCTGTGTGATGTGACAGACTAAAATGACATAAAGGTGTGCAGCCAGGTATGCTATGGTGCCTGTGTGCAGCTCTATTAGGAAACTGAAATGCAGCTTTATCTATTCATTTGCAAATGAAAAACTCCCTAGAAGTGCCTGACCTTACCTCTTGGAGTAGACATTTGCTACTCTTCATGGACAGGGAATATAACAATGGTAATTGTTTTTTAGAACTTGTTACTGCTTTACTCAGAGTTATGTGCCCAAAGTCATTGGAAATAACACAGTTGTGTTTTAGCACTGTGAATGTCCAACTACATACCCCAAAGATTTGTCTATATAAAAATGTTAGCAAAATATAACTGTGTTTTTATATATTACACCTGAGCAATTCCTTTCTGGATGTTGTGCACTCAAAACTTCTGCACATTCCCTCTCCCTCTGTAGGAGAGCCTATCTTCTGGCTTACTTTCTTAGCACAATGTAGCCACATAAAGCATCACTGGCTTCAATTTCCTCCTGAACCTCTTTAACTTTAATCTTGCAACCTCCTGCCCTCTCTAGTACTGCTTCCCAGTTATCAGGCAAGAGCAGGGGGTCACCAGGGTTTTCAGAATTTGATTAGCACCGTTGCTATGAATAATTCAGATTGTTTGGTGCCAGCACAAGTGATCCAAGTAGCAATTTGAAAAATCTGATTTAGGATTTAATATCTCTGAAAAAAAAATTAATTAGTGCTGCTGATGAGGGCTCTTGACTTTGTCCATTCATATTGATGAATTTTAGTGCCAGTGAAAAGCAAGATTGAAGCAATCCAGCAAAAACAAGTGTTTCTGTGGCAGAGCCCATGTTCTGTTACAGATACCCAGGGTGCACATGCTCCTTCCTCCCTGTTCCAGTCCAGCTCTTTCACTGTGTACTCTTTTCCTCCTAAAGAGCAAGTTCCTCAAAATCCATGTAGCTGTAGTAACACACTGCTGTCAGTAATGGAAGGTGTTCCCCAAGTGATCATGTGCCCATTAAATAGTTTTTTGTGATCCTACTAAGTATTACTTAACAGAACATTCTGCTTCCTTTGTTCTATAAGCAACTGGAACTGCAGAAATCCACATTTGGGAGCAGAGCCTAGTTAATGACACTGGGTTTGCCTCTGATGTAAGTTGGTGCATTTAGCTCTGCCACCAATTTGACACAAGCCTCTGCAATACTTCACCATTTGAACAGTAATAACAAGACCTCTGCATGTTTAGGACAGTTTTGCACTGCTTTTGTTACACAAATATTTGGGGGTCACTGCAGTTTCTGTACCTCTTCTCCTTTCCCACCTTGTCTGAACTTTGCAGTCTCCCAGGCAGTAAGATGTTAATATTTTACACATTGAGGCCCTGAGAAATGAGTGGAGAGTTTTTCAGGAATGCCCAGCACTTTCCCCTGCTCTTATCAGTGGGAACCCTTGGCCACTCTGGAAGATGAAGCTTCAAGCACAGCACCCCTTGCCTTGAGTCCAGAGTAACCTCACAAGGATGAACCAGGGTCAGTCTGTGTGACTAAGTACATCTTGGAAGTTTTCATGCTAGGAAAATCAACCAAAGCCCAATTGGTAGAAAACACAAACCTGCATTTCACCTTTGAGCTGCTGACTGTGTATTGTCTCAGATCTTGGAAGTTGTAGTGCCATCTCATAGGGACCCATCCTCAAAGTCTCCTTGCTTCCCACCTGACATGTTGGAGCTTCAGCTTGGATTCTGTAGAGTGGGGCAGCCACAAGACAATTTCTGGCTTTGCAAAAGCTGGGGCTGCTAAAACCCAAAGCTCTGCAGATCATCCTCACACCATGCTGCTGCAGAACCTGAAGACAATAACACAGCTATTGCAATATTTCAGCCACTGAAATATATTTAGTTTCATCTCTTTCCAAAACCCAAAGGGCCATCACTGTGTTTTGCCCAGTGCCTGTTTGCTGTGCCCCTCTTTGCTCTGTTGGCTGTGACAGTGGCAGAGGAGCCCTCTGTCCTGGCTGGTGTTGGTCAGACCCTACATGGTGGTCAGATTCCCTTGGCAGTGCCTGTCCTGTGCCCACCCAGCAGTGTGCCAGGCTCTGCTCCTGTCAGCTGTATGCAAATCCTCAGTGCTGATGTTAATGCCAGCTTGGTTTTCATAGCCTGGTGACAGCAACAGCCCTCAATATTAAACACAAGTACACGTACACAGTTACAGCAGTGATTACTCTAGATGTTCAGCTAGTCATAATATTTGCACTTGGCATGATAAGGAGCTTTGAATGATAATAGCACTGTAGTAGAAGCTTGTTAAAGTGACAGTAACCCTGGTGTCAGCGTGGAGTGGAGCACTGGTGCCTGCACTCCTGCAGCTTTCCCACAGAATACATCTCTCCCTTTGCTGGATGCAATGTGTACAAAGTGCCTGAGGATCCTGAGTGAAACCCTCTAAACTTCTCTCAGAGTTTCATCTGCTCTAAGACAGCACTGAGACATGAGAAGGAGTGTAGTTGTTAAGGACCTATTTCTATGTGAGTCTTGTTTCATTAAAATAATGCAGTCCTGATGTAGAATAATTGTCTCAATAGACAGTGCTTTTATTTTCTGACAGCAAAGAGGCTCTCAGCTCCTGTTCTGCTTCTTTGACTGGTACCAGCTACAAAGGGGAGCAAGTAAGAGCCACACTGTCATGTCATGGCAGCATTTTGTGTTTTGTCCTTTTGTTTTGGCTAAAGTGAAAATTTAGCAGAGGAGTAACAGCAACTATACCAAACCCTGTGTCTTTTTCCAAAATGTAACCATGCAGGCTGGCTTTTATTTTAGGAATTCAGTTGTGTTAGTAAGACTCAGGATATTTCTGCTGTCAAGTGAGCAGGCAGCTCCTCTAATTTACTGGCAAGGTTAGTGCCATTGCACCCATGGGTGTCACTCAGTAAACCTGAGCCAAAAATCCTCCACTTCCCAAAGTGGCATGGTCTAGTCAGAGTTCTTAGGTTGTCAGAACTCTGAATGCCTTGTTAATGAAGGTTTTCTTTATGCAGTTACTGCTACAGTCAAGTCTGTCAGCGCCTGAATGCTCCTTCCTCTTCTCAGGTCTTCCTTTGTGTCCAAAACCTTGCTCTGTGCTTTACTTGGGAAACGTTCAGCCCATGATGATGTCTACTGGTCCTTTGGATTTTGGAAAGAGATGAAACTAAATATGTTTCAGTGGCTGAAATATTGTAATGGCTGTGTTACTGTCTTCAGGTTGTGCCAGCATTGTGGTGTGAGGATGATCTGCAGAAGCTTTGGGTTTTAGCAGCCCCAGCTTTGCACTCATGCCCCATTCCTGTCTGGTAAGACAGAAGAGACTGACTGCAGTGCTGGGCAACAAAATGTGTAGAGTGAGCTCCTTGGTAAACAAAATTAAATATATGCCTGAAAATGTGTAAATAACTACAAAAATACTAAAAATATGTATTTATATAAGTATATGGAAGACCGATAAATGAATGCCCTTGAATTTTTTGTTTTTAAAGTGCCTTTTTATATCCAAGAGACTTCTCTGGTAAGTAACAGGCACTTTTGAATTAGTATTTAATTTGACCCATCTTCAGGAAAGCTCTTCCCGTGCATTAATGGAACCCCATGGATCACCCAAGCTGTTTGTCAGGGATTGTAGCACCCAGGTCTCTTCTTCCACAGCTGCCTTTCTGATGCAATTAAGAACAAGAGGGATGCAGGAATCATAGGACTTAGCCCAGAACAAACACTAATGAAACAAATCTAGTGATTTCAAATGGATTTCTTGTTAAAGCTGATGTTCTACAAGTAATAATAACATTTGGAGCAGGCTGTATTGGCAGATAATGTGCCTTTAATGCCATCCTATGACTTTGTCTTCTTTTCATCAGGAATAACTGGGACTGGAGCCCATTATTTGCCCAGGAAACCCACAGAATCCCTAACTAAATGTAGTCACCAGAGTATCCTCACCCAGAGGAAAAGTTGCTTCCTTGAAGCCATTTTGTTGAACATTTAGTGTGCATTTTTATTCCAGATCTGTGTTTAATGTGCAATACTTCAATTTCCATATATTGTATGTGTGCTTCTTTTAAAAGTTTGGAAAAGCTCTTTTTTAAATTGAGTTTCAATTTAGTTTTACTTTTGAAAAATAAAAAAAAGAATGGGCACTAGGCAATTCATTTATGTTAAAAAAGAGTATATGAGGAGTTTGAATAATTTGGCAAAAGACAGAATATTCTGATTTGAGACTATCATTTACACAGTTTGTTGGGAGATTTGAAAAACATAGAACCAGTTAAACTCTGAGCCAGTAGATATTTCTTTTTCTAGACAGAAATCAAATGAGAAGCTGACAAGATACTTGCTTTATCCTTTACCATCTTGAGTGCATGTGTATGGCTACTCAACTAATGCTAGAGGTTGAGGGTGTCTGTTGAATGTCACAAAATTCAGTGTGTTCATACAGATGAATTCTGTTAGTATTTTCCACTTCATTTATGTTATAATATTGTGCTTATTTCAAAATCACTAAAGCATTACAGGGTGATTGTAATTATCCCAGAAATAGCTATTATGCATATACAGAAATAGAATTAAAATATTAAATTTTGGAAGTGTATCAAGCCTGTCTTAATATGGAATTGCAACATTTAGCCACATTTAACTCTGTACTCAAGCAATATCTGGCCTTAGCCATCCAGTTGGGATTTCTAGTTTCCTGTTTGCAGCACTAGTTTTGATTGACCTAGTTCGTTTCAAAACACAGGAGGCCTTTTGTCCATTCTTGTTTTTATATTTGTGTTTGTGCTATCAGTTCAGGATGGAATAAAGGTGACCTGATTTTCTGTCACACACCATGCTAGAATGCACAGGAGAGGTTGTACCACCTGCAACTGCTGTGACAGCATTGGCAGTGGCAATGGGAACACAAAATCACTACTTCCTTCCTGTAACTTCCTAAGAATTGTGACAATTCCTATGGATGTCAGTGACTGCTCAAGATTCTTTCTCCTGCTTTTTACAGAAATACAGATCAAAACAGCATGTGTCCAGTCCCAAGATCTTACAGTCTAAGTTACCTTAATTTATATTAAAAATCAGCATGCAGGGTTATTATGATCTGAAATAATAAAATGACATACTTTTAGAAGGAACTGACTTCTAGGCAAGTGCAATAATAAATTTTTGTATGAATAATAAAATTAATTTTAAAATAAGAAAAGGGAACTGTGTTATTTGCAGTTGTGAAACACCAGTACTGAAACTCCAGTAAAGCCTTTGTATACTGGTTTTGCAATAGTTGATTTTTGGTGAAGAGGGAAAACATCTCAGCCATAGAAGTGATTTTTCTGTGAGGAGTACCAGCAACTTCCTCCATGCCTGGCAAGACCAGCAGCAGCTTGGCTCTGAGGATGGACACACTGCTAATGTGGAAACCCCATGGCATTGGGAATATTTCCCTGTCTGCTCTGGGGTGCCCTGACCCCCAGGGCAGCACTGACTCTGACCCTCATTCATGGAGAAAGTTTCCCAGACTTCAAGATAGACTGGAATCCACAAAAGTGTGAAATAGATTATAGAGAGTAGTGTAGGTGATCACTTGGTGAGAAATTTAGGTTTTGGAGTTATTAGTATGTTGTGGATGGAAGCAAGATGGAGGGCACAGGGTGTCATCCTGAGTTTCTTCTTCTTCCTTCTTCTTCCTTCTTCTTCATGGGTTTGGGTGGCATTTTGTAATTGGACAGAAAAGTCTGCATTGGGGGCTCTTTGGGATTAGTTATTGGGTTAAAAGGGAAAATAATCTAGGTCCCAGTTCTTAATTGGATAGTTTAGTCTTAAAAGACCTTGTAACAAGAGACTGTTGGCCATTTTGTGCTGCTGAACTCACAGTAGTGAGACTGTTTTACTGATAAGAAATAATGAACACCTGAGTCCAAACATGAATTATTGTCTCAAGTGCCTTCAGTCAATCAACTCAATATTGGTTTCCCAGAGAAACCAATAGCTAAGCCAATCAAAAGGCTGGACACACCTCTGTGAATCGTATTTAAGAAGGAAAAGCTGTAGGTTGTTCCTTTTTTCCTGCCTTGGAGGCTCAGCCCCAGGCTGAAGCCCAGAACGCTGGGATACATGGCTGGGATCAGCACCAGGAGCAACCCCAGGGCCCTGCAGGGACCACACCACCAACAGCAAGAGGAATTCCCCCATGCAGAGCTCAGGTGAGATTTACCTTTTCAGCGCTGAAGAACTCTATAAAGTCTTTTCCATTAATAGAGCTTGAAAACTGATGAACCTACAGGCATCAATTTTCTCCCAGAAAGAAAGAAAAAGGTGAAGATATGTGAGGAGAACTGTGGTGTTGTGAGGTTTTCAGGATGAGGTGAGAGATGAGAATTTGGCTTCAAGTTTTTAGAAGGTTGATTTATTATTTTATTATGTTAAAATAAGTTATATACTAAAACTATACTTAAGAAAGAGAAAGGATACAGACAGAAGGCTAGAAAACAATGAATAATAAAAACCTGTGATGGACCAGAGAGTCTGACACAGCTGGCTGTGATTGGCTGTTAATTAAAAACAATTTACATGTTTGGATAAACAATCTCCAGACTAAATTCTAGAGGAGCAAAACATGGAGAAGCTGAGGCTTCTCATCTTCCCAGGAGAAATCTTGGTGGATGGATTTTTCATAAAATATCACAGTAACAGAGAACATGGAAACACTAAGGTCAGTGGAGAGGGAGGAGGAGGAGGAGATACTCAGGGTCTCAGAGCTGAAATTCTGCGAACTGTCGTGAAGGCTGTAGTACACCAGACTGTTTCTCTGTAATTCATGAAGCTCACAGGGGAATTCAGTGTTCACCCACAGCTCGTGAGAACTGGAGAATGTAGATACTAAAAAAGCTGTGATCTTGATGTGAACAGGGAGAGAGAACCTCTGCTTTCAGAGATAGAAGAGGACTCTGCTTCTGTGTTTGAATAGCTCATCCTTAAGAATTGTACCCCATAATCCAAAATGGCCACAAATGGTAGTTGTGGGAAGACTTCCAGAGCATGAGAGGGATTCCATGTGCAAGCAGGTGCTGGGCAGACTCTTTAGCCATGAAATTAAAGCCATGAGAAACTGTTCCTGTGGCATGGCAGGAGAGACTCCTCTCCCAAAGTGAACTGAAGAAAGACTTATTTTTAGACCTGGTGACTGACTCAAATCCCAGGTTTTGTCTCTTTACATTGTTGTTGAAAAAGAAAGAGGGGCTGGGGGAAGGAAAGGTGATGTAAGGTTCATTTTATTTCGTATCATTCTTCTTTTAATTATTTTGATAAAATTTTCTTTATTTTCTTTTTCAAGTTTTGACCTGTTGTTGCCCTTAAAATATCCTTATCTCACCCCATAAGCTCAATTTTTAATTGATCTTTATACCTTCTCTGTTCAATTAGAGCAGAAGAGGATGAGTAGGTGATTTTTGTGAGTGCACTGGTGTTTGGCCAACAGTCAACCCACTACACTTGAGCATTCTGGAGTCCTTTTTTAAGGAGTGGCAGCTTGGCACTGAAAACCATGACTTGTGCTGTGTGACTTTTTATCATCCGGTCCCTCCACTGGGCAGTTTGCATTCAGTGTGTGCTACAAGCTCTAGCTGGATAAGCTTAGTAGAAAGAGCATGTTTTAAAACAAATTTTTCCTGAGCACAGTGTGCAAGTGCTTTGGGATGCTTGTATAGGAAAGCCAAGTTGTTATAGCATGCTCCACTTTCCCTCTAAACATGGGAGATTCCTACTGTATCACAAGTTTTTGTGGGCACACCTTTTCTCTAGGTAGTCAATTCCATCTCTTATACAAAAGGATATGTTCTTCATAAAGGATGAAGAACAAAAGGATATATTCTTATACAAAAGGATATGTTCTTCATAAAGGATAAAGGACATGTTGTGGCTGGGAATCTATTGATTGAAAGGGGAGCTAAGCCAGAGCACTTATGCTTTTATTAATAATCCTGGCAGGTCAGTATGAATGGAGAATGGCTTGTAAGTAGGTTTGCAACTGTTATTGATTGTTGTCATTTTCAGTATCAATTATCTTACTACTTGAGAAAAAAATAGTCTGGAAACTCCTCAGGAATGCTGAGCAGAGCCTCTGGTCTGTCTTTCTGCTTCTGCAGGGAAGATTGAGCTGCTTCTCATGATGAAATGGAGCCCTGTCAGCTCTGTGGGTTGGGTTTTCAGGTCAGTGTTGCTGGCTGTGCTCTCCACCTCCTGCATGGCATCTGAGGTCATTGGCTGTCATTCCAGAAAGGATACATCCTTTTCTTTTTTGAACTGCTGCCCAATATAAATTTCTGAAAAAAAATGGGGCTAAATCTTTGTCTTAGATAAACAGCCAAGATTAATGGTTATTTGTCAGCTGATAACCACTGAAAAGAAAACATATCTGTCACTCACCCCTACAATCAATGTTGTATAAAGCCATGCATATAATGGCTTGGAACAAATGAGAGTATCATGGTATGAGCTAACAAAACTGAAATACAAAATACACAGAACTCCTTCAAAAAGTCTCTGATTTCAACAGCTGGCAGTACTGAGCACTCAACACATCTGTAAGATCAAGGCTGTTTACAAACATATTATGGAGCAAAGGGAATATGTGTTTTAAAAACAGCAGCAGAGTCCAAGTCACTCTGGTTGTGGTGGTGTGGCTTGTAAAGGAATTTTGTGGGTGGCTGTTTGAGAGAAGAAAACCCCTGTGATTTGTGTTTGCTGAGGTCACTGCACTCCATCAGCACCCAGGGAGAGAAAAGCTGCTGGGAGCAGTGGCTTTGGAGGTTTAGAGGCCATTCCAGAGACTGGGCAGCATTGTTCCTTTGTCTCCTGCATTCAGAACAGAACAATGAGATTTCTGGAGAAGAAAAAAATTCCTCAAATGCTTGGGATTTTTTCAGAGCCTTTTGCAACAAGGGCATTTTGCTGAAGTGGTGCTGAGTATTGAATTTTTGCCTAATGGAAGTTTCCTTGAATCCAAGAAGATAAAGTGTTTCTAGTAAAAAACAAGAGAGACAAAAGCAAGCTATTTTTTCCCCTTGGTCAACTTCTGCTAGATATTAAGGTTTTGGGTTTTCCACCATTTCTGTTTTGATTAGTATGGAACATCTCATTCCACAGTGGCTTTTTTTTAAAGAACAAAGACCCCCTCTGACCTGGATTTGGATGCATCTGTGACAGCTGACTTCACTGGCTGCCAGCTGAGCATAGTGCATTTAATTGATGAAATAATAATGATGTACCATGCCTGAACTTGCTCTGACGACCACTTGAAGCAGAAGCCAGAGTAAATCAGGCCAGTGCTGCAGCATCCCAGTGGTCATGGCCCATCCACTGACTTGGTGCATGGGAGATACCCATTTCCCAACCACATCCCCACAGACTTGCTCCCTTCCCATCTAATACTCTCCTCTCCTTCCTTTAATTAATAGCCAAATTGAAGAAATCTCTGTTTTTTGAAGAGCAACGTTTTTATGCATCCTCTTAACTGCCCAGAGCATTAGGATTATTAAATCATATATTTCCTTTTCTGAAGTGTCTCAGTGGAGAGACAGGCTAGGGTAGAACTGCTAAATGGGTTCACTGGCAGAGCAATCTGCCTGCCCTGGCAGTTCTTTCGTCTGATTACTGGGGCATGTTCCCCCTAGGACCCTGAACCTGCATGTTCTTCACTTCCAAACTGCATTTTCACTGATTAACTGAGCCTCCAGTCCTGCAGTTTTTACATGGGGAAAATCTCAGCAAACTTTATATCAAGACTCAGCCTTTTTGTGTACTTTCATAAAGATTAGTGCAATGTACCAGTGGTTGGTTTTTGTAGTGGTTTGATGACAGGAATAGATTTGGAGGGGGATTTATATGGCTTACTTAATATTACACATTGGTTTAATGCTGTGGAAGGGGACTTCAAGAAGATAAATAGTTTGCCTCTGAAGTTCCCGCCCCCCCACCAGGTGTTCTTTGCCTTGAAAATTGGGGTTTGGTTTTCAGGACCAGTGTGGAAAGAATAAGTATGGGATGTGGAAAAATAAATGGTTTTCTGAGGGCTCTGTTAGAATTTCAGGCTGTTTGTCTTTTGGTTTTGATTTCTCCCTCTCCCCCACCCCTTCCTGCTCAGACATGTATCCATTAACTGCAGCAAAGAGATCAAAGCAGTTCTTACTTAGCAAAAACCAATATTTATGCTCAAAAAGTGTCGTTTAAAGGTTCTTTTTTAAAGTACAATGTCTTTTTTTCTTGCCTTTAAAGAAAATAGTTAATCTCACCTACTGTTGATAATTAAATATGAAAATTAAATGCAAATGAGCAAATGAAGTTCAAGAAAGAGAGTAATTTTTTTCAAGAAAAGACACTTGGTAAATTGCATGGAGTAAGACAACTGTGTACATGTATCACTAATAATGACCACTGCTGGTTGTGCAGCTTATTCCAAGCAGACTGGTGGTAGAAGGACTTGAGAAGATGTACTGGAGAACTTGATACTTTATTGTGATGGTCAACTGCTGCAGGAGTTTTTGTAACCTGTAAGGAATCTTGCAGGCATTGTGAGGTGTGGTATTCCAGGAGTTGATGATCACTTGGAAGCCCATTTGATTTGCTAGAGACTGTTTTGGATCAATAGCCTTGACTTTACAAATTCTGTTCCACAAAATATTATTTTTCTTTAGTCATCCCCTATGAAAGTAACCTTTTAAATGTCAAGGAAATGCAACCATGAGGTTGATAGATGAGGACTTTGCTGTGAGTTTCAATTGTGCAATGCTTTGCTGTTAACTGATTTTACTTTCCACTCTAACCGGGATTTGTGCTTGTAGAGCTGCAGCTGGAATGCTTTAAATCTTCTGTTCTCAATTGCTTATGGAAAATGCTGTTTAAGCAGTAGGGTATGGGATGGGAACCAGGACTCTTGGATTCTTCCTGCAGCCTGGTGTGCACTGTGGTCATTGTCTGGTTCTTTGAGAAGGCATTCTCTTAATCTTCAGCAAGAAGTCACATATGGCTTTCACTGCATCATTCTGTCCATTGGCATTTTTAAAGGAGGATCCCAAGTGCTGAAATCAATAATTCATATTTCTGAGAGATCAAAGATATGAGAAGGAAGGGGTTCCCTTGAACAGTGTGTCACAGTAGTTAGTGTTTTCTGCATTTTCTGCCTCTCAAAGCTGAGGTGTGCTGCTCCACTCAGATGTTTTGGTTAAGGCACTCAGGTAATCACAATGGCAATTTGGAAGCTGTGACTTGCCCATGTTACAAATGGTAAACCTGTTGGTGTGTTGGATGTGGTGCTTGGACAAATAAAAGTTCAGCTGTGTTCTTGTGAATAACTAATATCTGAATAACTTCTGGAATTTCAAGACTTGAGAGTCACCTGTCAAATGTCAGTGCAGATCTTCAGGAGCTCTTCAGTGGCATCAGCAATTATAAATACATACCACCATCATTTCATGACCTTTAACAATTAGGAGTTGGCTTTGTCTTTTTTTGCAGTGTGCCACACACCATATGTGACCTCTTCACTGCTTGAGCACAGTTTTCTTAGGACTATAACAGAATGTATGGTTCTGGTTTCAATTTCATTAAATTAGGAATGTTCCAGTTCATAACACTAATTTTACCCATGTAAGCCAAATACTAGGGGAGAAAATTTGGGTCAGCAAACTCAGAATTCCTTCTTGAGGTGTATAAGTCCTCAAAAATGGGCATGAGTAGCATAGGTAGGTATTACTCAAATTATTTCAAAGTGGTCAAATGTTTAGAGTCAAGACTTTGGCTTTTTTCTTATATCATGATCTTTTGGAACTGAAGTGTCACTAACTACCAGAATTGGCATGTTTCTGCATGGTTTTAGTGCTGTGTTCCAGTGTCCAGCAGTATTATGACAGCATATCAGTGACTGGAAATTGATTTGTCAGTGCTTGAACTGAGTGAAACAGAAGCAAATGGTAGGAAGAGGGAATATTATTGACTTAAAATTGATTTCTTATTAGCCTTGTTATCTTAGAAAGTGTATTAGGATGAATGAGGCATTCCCCATAACCACACAGCTTTCAGTTAACAGTATTTGTTTTGCAAATGTAATCTTATATTACAAATAAATACCTGTGTTACTCCATTACTTGTAGTTTCATACACATCCTGTAAAAATGCCAACAGCATCATAACAGAGACTAAGTCCCATCTGGCATCAAGTCTTGCCCCTCACACAAATCCTCCAGCCTGTGCAACCTGCCTACCAGGACATCCCTTTACAGAGCATCTTGCTTATTTATTATTCTCCACTCAGCACTGTGGGTCTCTGAGAGCACAGAATGAAGTCAGAGATGCTGAGATGCTGCCTCAAGACTGGCTGATTTTCACCAAGCTAAGGAATTATGACAAAAATGTCATAATAAAGTGTCACTTTGACACTCCCCTTCTCTCTGGCTTTCAGGCTGTGGTGCAAGTTCAAGCAGCCTTCACTGTCCTGGCTGGAAACTAAAAAAGGCACAGACTCTGCCTTGCTGAGTGTATGTGAAAGCCAAAACTGTGCTGAAGTGCATTTTTCAAAATATAAAACAAGTTAATATTTGGTGGAAATATCACAGGATCAATGAAGCTTCCCATGATTTCAGCTCTGAGAAGTCTGTTTTTAAATCAGCTGAAATAGAACTTTCAGATTTGGAAAAAGAGAGAGTTTGGAAGGGAGAGGCTGGCAGAGTTTTGACAATGGCCTTAGCATGGGGTTGAGCTTTAGCTCTTACAAAAAAGGATTGGGTAGATGAGTGGGTGAGAGGGGAGTAGAGGCAGTAACAAGATGACATAACCATCAAGGGATCCAGCAAGGTATAAACACCTCCTCACTGGAGAGGATGCTCAATGCTCATGTCTCACCTTCTGATGGTATGAAATTATCTGTCTGGAACTGAGGACCTTAGAAAGCCAGCTTTTGAAGTTTCTATTTAGCATTCATGCTATATTGTTGAGTAATGGAGAATCAGGGAAAGCAACAAAACGTCTTTAAACCCCTTCCTTGGTACCTGGAGCCATTCTTCCCTTCGCATAAAGCAAGGATGTGCCTCTCCAGTGACTGAACAGGTTTTAAAAATGTACAACCTGTCTTAGAATGCCAGAAGGATGACAAAAGTATTGAGAAGCAGATAGGAAAACTTTAGTCAGATTGAAAAAATACAGGAGAGAGAAGGCTGGGGGGTGGGGGGGGGAAGAAAAGGAAAGCAGCTACTAAAATTGTACCTTAAATGTGAAGAAATAGTGCTTCTATGAAGTGACAAGGGATCCATATCCACAAGTTACAATAATGCAGTTTTTAAATTGATTTTTTGTGGCAGACCAGCTGACTAAAATTGCAAAGCTGTGCTTCAGTTGTGTAGTAAGTGGTGCATGTGGTGTGAAAGACAAGCTGCAGTGTGATAACAGACTATCTACTCCATGCACAAAGAGTTCTGTATTCTGATAAACTCAACAGCAGGTGCTGGTAAATATTGGTCCAAGCTATTTGATCATTAGAATTTAATGTGTTGGTTAATCATATTGAGCTTAGTCATTCTTTTTACTGAATTTATTGGTTTGCTTTTGGAGACACTCTTGTGGAATTATTATCCTGTCTCCTATTGGCATGAGTTGCAGAATTACTGGGAATTCTGATGAGATGTAAGGGCATGAGTGAGAGGTTGGTGTTGGTGAAAACAAAATCAGCTTTTGCTTCTCTCTGGGCTTTCAGGGTCAGTTCCAGAAGCAAGCATCTCTAATCTGAGTTTTTGGCAGGACTAGGAACAGAACAAATTCTGCCATGGTTCATTGATCACCCCAAATTCATTTGGAGAAATTTTGGCTTGTGTTTGTCACAGGGGTGGTTCCCCCATGACTCCCCCACATCCTCCCCCTGTCTGTGGCAGAGCTGCCCTGCTGCAAAGGGGCAGCAGGACCCAAGATCAGCTGCTGGAGTATTGGGCAATGGTGCTGCTGGGGTTCTTGTTGTGCACACACAAAGCACTGCCTTTCATTTTCACGTATTTGCCACATGGCTTTTCCTACTATAGTTTACAAGACCTTCTGGGGTTTTTTTATTTTACTTTTTTTTTTCATTGTAAGGTCTCTTGGTTGTTGAAGTGAAATTAGTGGAAAAATCACATTTACTTTGGACGTGGCTATATGTGCAGCAAGTGTTCTGTCCTGATGTGGACTCAGATATCCTGTGATTGCAAATCCAAGAGTTCCTTGGGGAGATACTCCAAGCTGTCCCACTATGTTTTGGTTGATGTGGTTTAGTGATTTATGAGTTACAGGGGCAGTGATGGGTTGATCACTGGGGACTGGATCCAGGGACTGGAAAGTCTTAAAGGTCCCTTCCAACTTTGATGATTCTGTGATTCTCTGTTGACAAACAGGGATTGGAATGAGATGAAACAAATATTTTACTGCTTGTGATTTAACCCAAGTGTCATACCCACACCAAAGCCCTTATTTAAAATGCTGGGACTCTGAGGATTTTATTGCTGTAGCTATCATGGTTTTATCACAGATCTTACAGTGGTGAATACTTTTCAGATGCAGACTCAGCTTTTGTCAGCAAACATTAAACTTTCATTTTAAATAAAGAAAAGGTTTTAGCTCATCTGGTGGTAGAGAGAAGCTCAAAAACTCAGTTCCTTTGCAGAAGCCATCCTGTAAGTTTTTTGCTCACGTCTTAAAGTTTTCAAGCTCATTTCTGTTCCTGTGTGCGTGGGAAGGGGCTTGGTCTTGTATTTCTGAATGTTTGGAGCTGCCAGTGTTGCTTTTTATGTACCACTGCAGGAATGTAATCTGAGGTTTTTAGGCTTTTAACTCTCAATGAAATCAAAGAGAGGACAAGCACCTTTCAAAATTTGATCTCTATCTTCATACCAGCTTGTGCTTCACAGCCCATGTGATGATTTCTTTGAAAGCAGTGTAAGATTCTTTTGAAAGGAAAGAAAAGTTTCTAAAATCCCTGAAAGAATTCAGAATCATCTATGTTGTCTATTCTGAAGTCTTCCCTGAAGTGGAAGTAAGTTAGTGAGAAGACATGAAGGGAAGCTTTTTATTTTCAAATTGCTGTAGCAATTTATTACATTCAGCTTGATATTTTTGCCTGTGATGTTTGGAGAAATAAACTCCTTTTAAGATGTAATTTCCAGAGTACTCTTTGTAGTGTCTGCAGTGGTTCTGGCTCTGGAAATGCTAGGAAATATTGGAAAGTCAAGGTTAGGCATTCTTTCTGGTACCAGCCAGGTGGGAACTTTGGCAGAGTTCATCATGCCCCTGCCAAGTTGGTGGTTTTTATTCTGGCCATGGTAACTTGAAACAGTATTAAGGATGAAAATTTTCAATCCTCATCTCCTACTGGTGCTGACTTCTTAAACACAAAACTATTCATAAGAATTTGAGAGTGGCCCATAACAGGTACAGGGAAAAGGCATTGGAGGAGGGAGTTGAAACTCCACTCAACCTCCCGTAATTTGTGGCTCAGGGCCTTCCTGAGCTAGAGGAGGTCTTTCTTTAACATCTCTGTACTAGTTATTAGCAATGCCTTTATTTAAAATTCAAGTAATCATTTGCCTACTTGGACTTGAAATAATTTTGGAGGCCTATTTATATTGGAGACCAGGGATAACTCAGAATATTTCCAAGTGTGAATCACCACAGGTAGCATATCAGTGCTCAGAAACACAAACCTGTATCAGCTGCCTTCATTACAGTATTACACTTGAGGGGAGAAAGTGAGATGAAGAAATTAAACCCCACAGCCAATTAATGAAACAAAAGGAGTAGGCTGTGTATTTACAGCCAGATTTTCCAAAGCACTCAATACTCCAAGCTCACACTGTTGAATAGTTGGATTTTCTAAGCAGCTCAGTACCTACTTGTGAAGCCTTTATAAAAATCTGCCTTAGACCCTCAGTGAGGGGTTTCCCAGTGCTCTCCTCACAGTGGGATTTTTCTTGGTATCTGTTGCTGGAAACTTGGAAGAGTTGTCTGACACATTACAGCTCACCATCCTCAAAGCATACTTTTGCCCAACTATTTTCAAATCTCCTACACTTCTGTGCAATGTTCATGAGCTTGCTGAGGGATTTTCCAGGGATTTGCAAAGCATGGGTGCATCTTGGAGCAATGTGAGGTGACAGAACAGCCAGAGGTAGAGTGAATGTCAACATACAGACAACCCATGGGCCAGCATCAGGTTGGGTTGGAAATGCACACGTGAGAAATGTAGAGCAAATCCTTGCTAAATCATCACTTGACCTACAGACCCTTGGAGCAGCCCTTCTCTGCAGCCATGCAGGTGTGGTGCACCTCCTCCTGCCTCTTCTCATGGCCATGGCCAGATGGATGGAGGAGTTCTCCTGCTTTTCCTGGTCACCGAGGTGCTCGGGAGCGGGGCTGGTGCAGTGTGATTTACTGCTGCCATAGATCAGCAGCAAAGGGGAGGCTGAGATTTGATTCTCTTCCAGCAGGGATCCTGAGGAGCATCCACAGTGCTTGGGGCAAAGATCCAATCTGGCTCTCCATTGTTAGAGCTGGGGTTTCCACATGGGGCCATTAACACACACATAAATGTAAACAACAGACCCAGGATTTATAGGGACTCACATTCAAAGTGCAGGTAAATAAAAATTGATCTCTTAGCAGAAAGGAGGCTCTTCAGATATGGGCACAATTTTATTTTCAAATGGCTACAAATAGGAAATTACTCAACTCATTAATTGACTGTTCAGCTTTGTGAGGATAAGCATATGGCTATGAAATCTCTTATTCTGCAGTACTGTCTCTGCCCTTTTGTGTTTAGACCTTAGAAATTCAATGCACCATAAAAACTATTAGAATAGTCTGGTGTTTTGAAGCTTAAAGTCGTTGTAGTATCAAGCTTGTTATTTCACTATGTCAATTTAATAAAGATTAGAGATACTATTGGTCTGGTCCAAAAATTTGCAGAGAGAAATTTCTAGATTAAGACCAGAAAAGTTTTTTGTTCAGCACAAATGTCTATGACAGGACCTACGGATTGAAGGGATTGTGTTGGAAAATGGAGACAAAATTTCAGAGATATTTTTGTTAAGTGTGCCTGTTTTTCAATCAGATCTTTACACATTAACAGATAGCAAAGTATGATAACTGTGTGCTCTGCAATGACATACACAACACATGGATTTCCAAACAAGCATATGCAAACACATGATTAACAAAGCAGATTGTTACCCAAATTAATCCAAAAGCAGATTTTTCACTAAACTACTTATGGGAAACCAAAGTGCATTTCATAAAACTTTCTGTATCCACTGTGTAATTTCACATCTTGTACATTTGTCTGGGGGCTGAGCTGTTTCTGGCTGTGCAGGTGGGGAGAGGAGACACTTTTTGTGTGTTCACATCTGTGTTTGGAAGCTGTGGCTGCCGTCAGTGGGGGAGCAAGGAGGGAGGGATGTGCAGAGCACAGCAGGAGCCCTAAGCAGGGCAATGCAGGAACAACTCTGCTGCATTTTTCTGCAGGCAGAAATTCCCAGCAAAATAAGGAGTGGAAGAAGCCATCCAGATGCATTCTCCTATAAAGTAAGGTTCAAAACCCTACTGTGATCCCAAAGCACAGATGAGCTTCTGTAGCTGTTCATGGGTAGAAGGGCTGAAGTCTTTGTGCTCACCTGCTGATGCTCTGTTCCATCTTTCAGCTGGTGCTCACTTGCCTCCCCCTCTCCTGCAAATATTTCCTCACTCACCTCCTGAGGAGTCACTTCAATGCCAGTCTATATACAAGCAAATATTCCTCTGAGCTGTGTGGTGATTAGGGCAGACTTGGCCCCCAGTTCCATCTTGTTGCCCTGTTCTTTTGAGTTTTTCTAAGCCTTCTGATGTTTACATTCTTGTAACAAACTTTCTCACGCGCTTTTCTGAAAATACTTATTGTTTTGCATTCTTTTATGGAGGAAGAGAAATTTAATGGACTATTGGTTTGTCCAGTGTCATTGGAGAGGTGGCACTGTCATCCTCCAATCCACTGTCACTTTTGGAAATCTATAATTGTTGGAGTCAGAATTAAACTTCCCTTCTTTTTACCTTGGGGATTCCAATGTCCACATAATTTTATTTTATGTTCTAGAGTGACACCATCTCAGCATGAGAGGGGATGAGAGACAGTTGAATTCTCAGCGTAGTGGTGCCTTTTCTTTCTAATTTCTGACCTTTAAGTGAAAGCTGAGCTGTCCATGGCAGGACAGTAATGAGGTCTCCTGTATTTCAGTAACTGCTGGTATATGGAGAAGCCCCATTTTTCAGGAGGAAGGGGTTTCAATGCAAAGTCTTTCTCATCAGGGAGTTGAAGTGCATATTTTTGTTCACCTCAAATAGTGATAACAAAAACCAAAAGATTGTAGCATGATCAAAAGGGAACAATAGCATTGCTGCTTGTTTTCTCCTCTAGAAACCGGGCAAAAATCATCAGTCTTCAGTTGATGAACTCTTGTGTGGTAAACAAGGCAGAAATTAATGTCACCAAAATGTTTATGGGTGCTCCCCCACCTGTGTAGTGCCTTTTATGTAAGTAAGCCAGCAAGGTCAAAGGAGAGGGAATTAACCCTCATTGCCCTGGAGTGTCACTGGCATGTCAGGCTCTCCTGAATCCAAGTGCTCTGCACCACCAGCTGGCAGTGGGTGATCCTAGAAGAATAGAGGTGTCTCCATTACCTTACTGGTTCTCTGGAAACTCACAGTTGTCTTGTGCATCATCACTGATAGTGAGGAAGCAGGGAAAAGGAAGTGGCCCCTGGTGCTCAAAATCCACCCTCTGAGAGTGACATATGACTTAAAGCTGCATGGATATTTTGCCTAATGAAGGAACCCCTTATCTTCTGAAGAGTCATAAAAACTGATAAATACCAATATTTCTGTTACTAAATGATATCGTAACAGGAACTAAATCACCACCTGCAATGAGTAAATTAAATATTGACTATTTCATTGACTGTTAGACTTAATTTGAAGCAATCATGCAGGAGGTATAATGGCACAGAAGATGAGTGACTATTTAATCTTGTCATCTCTGTTAAGTGTTGAATAATGAGAAAAATATCCACTTGACAGAATAAGGGAGTTGACTTCATCTTGAGTTTCTGTGTCAGGACTTCATAAATTTAAAACAAAGCTGTTGGGAACAGCTGTTGTTGCAGGCAGCTCCCTGGTAATATGGCAGGATTTGGGTTCCTCAGCAGTCTGTCTACATGATATCCAACCCAACTCTTTCCAGCAGAAATATTTGTACGAGTTAGCCAAGGGAATCTGTGCTTTTCCAGGAGCCTGTGCTCTGCCACAGGGCAGCTGTGCCCAGAGGCCAGGTGAAATTCTCATTAAACATATTGTCTTCTCAAGCTGAGCTTAAAGAGTAACAGGCACTGTTGGATTCCCTGGGATGGTATATTTGGCAGCTCAGATATACACACAGAGTCATCTCTTCTTCCTTTTGGCTTCCTACTTTGCCAACCGCACTGAAACTCTCACCTCCTTAGCAGAGATCTTTCTTGTTTCTTGGGAAGTGGTCTCTTTTTAAAAAAGGAAAAAGCCTGGTGCCCATGGAGCTCTAAGCCTTTTACCTTCCAGTGAAATCAGTGGCATTTTAGGATATCAGCACTATTTAGCATCCAAAGAATCATTTCCCAGCTTTTGCTCTTTCAGAATTATTGTATTTCTAAGGGACAGCAAAGTTCATTCTTTACAATGAATAAGCACTTGGTCTTACGCCATGTTTAAAGCCCAGAGATCAAACAGAATTTAAATTTTTTTTTTAATTGAACTTATTTTTTAAAATCTTATCATCCTTCTATTTGAATGGATATTTCTGGAGTGTGGAACAGACAGAAAAGTTCTTACACAATGCTGACATTCTTTTCCCTTGCATTCACATTTCTTCATGAGCTATAGATTGTCTCTCAGCACTGCATTCAAACTAGCAGCTCTCTGTAGGTGAATGCCATCCTTACTTTGTCTGAAGTCTGCTCTAAGATGGTTAAATTGAAAAAGCATCTGTCATGTACAGGCAAGCACTGAAAGAACTGTTTAAAGGCAAACAGAACCACTTTAAGCCTTCTGGGTTTTTAAGTTGGCTGCAGTATTTGTTTTCTCCTGCAAGTAAGATTTTCAGTTCTAGGTGGTCAACTCTGTGTTCCACTGAGTGCCCTGAAGTGTCCAATATGGGGATCCCACCCCACTCTATGAGTAAAGGTGCCAAATGAAGTCTGTACTTCTGCTTCCCTTGGCTTTGCTCACCCAGGTGGGTTATGGAATAAGGAATGTGAATCTGAGATCTTCAAATAGCTGTCATCCATGTGATGTGCTTTCTGTAAAGTTGCTCCTGGCAAATGTTTAATAAGCCTAGAGAGAAAAAATGTTTGAAAAGCCCCAGTAGATAATTTACTAAGTAAATTAATTATGTTTGCAAAGGTAGGCATTAGAAAATGACAGCTCCAATTTAAATGGAACTTAGTGACAACTGCAGGAATAAAATAGAAAGATAGAAGGTTTACAAGTGTAACAGGTAAATAATTAATTCCTGCATCTATGAAAAGATGGATCAGACTGTCCCCCTACCCTGTATTTAGCAGCTCTAAGTGAATCTTCGGCATGTTGGAGTTCTGAGTTTGACCACAATGCCACAACTTAGATTTTTTTGTTTTCAACATGATAATCCAACTTCTGTAGAGAAAATGATAGCTTGAAAATTGAGAGGATACAAAAATGAAATGCTAATCATACCTGTGGTAATCTAGAATATGCCTTCCTTGTCTAGAGCAGGTAATACCTATGAAACAATGTAAAGCAATTTCAACTGGCTCTTGGTCCTTTCCAAACATTTCAAAGCTGGGTATAATGAGACATTCCTTAAAAATGATGCTTTGTGTGAAATGCTGAAAATGCCAAAGATTATCAAATTCCACAGCAAGCATGCTATTCAGGAAAAACACTGATTTATTCCCAGGAGACCTATGCAAGAAAGTGAATATTCTGACTCCTTTCAGACATTCCTGAGAGGAAGTAATAATTTTAGACGTAAGCAGGTTGTAAGATTTTAATTGTTACAGTTGAAGTTGTTTTAAGGAAATGTGCTTATCAGTAAATAGAAAAAAAATAAGGATAGACTGTCTTTGTAGTTTTGGAGATCTGCAATAAGTTAGTAAATAACCAGGATCCTAATTTAAAATCATGAACCACATTCTGATTTGGTGTAATTTATGAATTATGCAATTCTTTTTGAGGGAGTGGCATTACACTGATTAATATAATCTGTCTTGTCTTCCTGTTTCTCAGAGGGAATAGGTTTTTTTTCTTAATTCTATAACTATTCTTTGCATTTTGATAATTGGCCAGATATGATCTCAGACAACAAATATTTGTTTCTTCAGAATTGTGAATAAACTGCTCATGTCAAGAAAGAAAATATAAAGCAGGTTCACCAGAGAGAGGAAGGAAAAATAGATAATTAGAATATTTGATTGCAGTTGTTTTTTGTCAGTCTTATTTCCTTGATAGCAGATTGCTGGAATCAGAAATTCTGAAATGATGATTTTAGATTAATCTTTCTTTTATGATCTTCACACAGGGTATTTCGTTCAATGTGGATCGCTGTTGCAAACTTTTTTGTGTTACTGTTCTCCAATCACTAAAAGTTAGTATGTTACAGTTTAAGCTAGAAGTTGTTATTCCGTTTTCATGCAGTGGAATTCTGAGACTTTTTTCTACTTGCAGCATTTGCTGACTTGTTTGCTTGTGCTATCTTTCTGCTTGGTAAAAACTTTTTTTTTGTTCGAGGTGGGTTTATTTTTTCAAGTCCTAAAACTCCCTTCTAACTAACCTACCTTTTGCCTTCTTGGTTATCCAGTAAGACTGGCTCAGCAATTCTTTCCTTCTATATCAAAAATTACTTCCATCACTACTCCTTCTTCAAATTCTACATTCAAAAATCTTTTTGCTAAGCATACATATATGTGACATTTTCTTGTCAAACTTTCATCCTTCCCAACACCATAGAACACTGATAATTTTCAATCTGGTACCCATAAAATGCCTCAAGTGTTCCCATTGACTTTAGTGGTGAAGCAGTGCACGGGATACAACAGCAAGAGGTTGAGCTGTGCCTCCACAGGCCTGGCTTATGCCTGGCTTATGCTTAAGGGTGTGATGCTGCTCTCCCTCTCTGCATTCCCACAGTCATTACTGCAGCAGCTGTTGTGTGGAAGGGCTGCAATGTGGTGTTTTTGGGGTCCCCTGTTGTGGGGAGGAAAGATGAATCTGACTCCATGTTCTTAGAAGGCTAATTTATTATTTTATGATCTATATTATATTAAAGAATGCTATACTGAAACTATACTAAAGAATAGAGAAAGGATACTTACAGAAGGCTTAACAAGATAATAATGAAAAACTTGTTACTTTCTCCTCAGAGTCTGACACAGCTGGACTGTGATTGGTCATTAAGTAGAAACAATTCACATGTTGGATAAACAATCTCCAACCACATTCCAAAGCAGCAAAACAGGGAGAAGAAAATGAGATACTATTCTTTTCCTTTTTCTCTGAGGCTTCTCAGCTTCCCAGGAGAAGAAATCCTGACAAAAGGATTTTTCGGAAAATATGACGCAGGATGAGCCCCCTTCTCCTTCATGCTCCAGTTGCTAATATTTAAAATACGCTGGAGGAAAAATAATGTGACTAATTAATTCTACTTTTTTTCCTTTGCAGTTCTTTAAATGTGAGGTCAGATTGCTAATGAGAATTTCCATTGAGAATTACTCAAGGAAAATCCAGCCCAACAGTTTTTCTCCGCTATAAGATTCCCCTTAGATGAAACATTAGAAACAATTAAAATGTTTAAAGAGTTAATAAAGACCACTCTGAAGTGGGAAAAGGAAAGCCATGCTCATTTATTGAAGTGTTCAGAAAGAATTGTTCTTATAGTATCTTCCAGTGTGTCCTTAATAATAATGTAATTAAGAGAGGAATTTTGCACCAATACGTTCTTGTAATGTTTGCTGAGATTTTTTTGTCTTTTACTTCCCTTCATGCATTTTATCCTTCTTCAACCTAGAGGATGAATTCTCAAGCTGGACAGCTCTAGAAGGAATGAAGTGAAGAGGCAGGGGAGCACCGGGGGAAAAGGCAGACTGCAGGTTGGGTTGTGTTGCTGCTGCAGCAGAGCCCCAGTGGCAGGTGGGAGGCAGGTGTAGGGGATGGAGAGAACAGTTTGGGACCTGTCTTGCAGTGGAAGGAATATTGGGAAAGATGCAGTGCCTGAGAGGAGGAATAAGAGAGGCTGGTGGAAAGGAAAGAGGAAATGCTGTGACTGATGGGAAGAGCTGTTCATCTCTAAGACTGTCCTAGAGCTTGTTGAGAGATTTTCTGAATCTGGCAGTCAAAAAATGTTCCCACAGGAGAGGTGAGAACCTTGAGCAAGGAACAAGAGCCACTTCTCTCTGAACCAGAGACACTGTGTGTGCTCACAACCCCTGCCTACCTCCCTCCCCAGGACACAGAGCCATGCTCTGATCTCCTCATGGAAAACCCATCTGTCCAGGCTATTCCAGTGACATTTACACCTCAGTGGCCTCTGATCATCACTGTTCAATTCAGTGTATATTATGGAGAAAGAGGTACAAAATTGGTTTTTCAGCCATCACTTCCAATTTCCTGGTAAGAAATGATTTGAAGGCCAGGGGAGAGTGGAGCAGTGTTTAACAGAAATATTTTCTTACTCATAGATGACATCATGATTACACCCCAGTGACCAAAAGAGAAGAAATCTAATCTGGCTATTTTCTGATATCCTCCAGATCAAAAAACATTTTCCCTCTCTTCAAACTCAGGTTACTCTTACTAGGGACTGAATCCATGTCAGGAAACTTGAGTTCTGCCTTTTGCCTGGGAATTAGCACTGGAAATTTTTGAATGTCATTCAGTTTGCACACATCTTCAGCCACTCCTCAGATGCCTTTAGCTGGTTGTGGATGATTAGGATGGAAAGGGAGTCATCTCAGTTTTTTATCGCCACAGAATTTACCAATCTGTAGGTTTTATATTGAAAATAAAGGGCTAATGTCTTAGCATGCCTATTGACATAAGTAAGCATTAAATTCTTTCTAAAATGAAAGAAAGGGGGGAAAAAGGTTTGCAAATGGAAAGTGAAGGCGTTTCCATCTGTGTTGCAATAGAAGTAAAAATTAGCAATAATCACAATATTCCCAAGATGTTTAAATATGTTTACATTTTAGCATTTTCACACTAAGACTGTAATGCAGCAATGACATTTCATCACTAATGGCATAACAGCTGCCTGGGGAAAACGATAATGTAAACAAAACACTGTTTGTTAGCTTTATTGTTGCATGTGTGCTGTTCATTGACAAATGAAAACTTTATTCAAGCTAATTACTTCTTTACTTTCTGGGAGCAGTAATACTGACAATTAATGTTGCATTTTGTAGTTTGCACTTGTCTCTGTAGCCTGGCCTGCACACAAATAGTACTGGTTGAAATAAATTGGCTTCTAAATCAATTTAATAAACTCATTGCAATCCTGTTGTGCAGACATTCTTTAAACTGAATGAAGCTAACATGATATTAGCTATTCTTAGACCAATCTATGTGTTCTTGCTTGGAAGCTGCTCCAATTTAACTAAATTGAATTAGAAACTGATTTAGTTTAAATAGGTGTCATTTCTGTGTGTAGAGCAGATTAACATTCATCATAAATTGCTGGAAGTATCTGTTGATCTGGCCAGCATGCATTATAAAATTCTCATGGTTGTGAGGGTAAACCAGGATCAGAGGCAAGAATTAAAGGTGAGAAGTTTCTGTGTCATAATTGATCAAAAGAGAATAAACAGGGCACTGACAGCTGTAAATTAGTGTCAGTGGAGTTGTACTGATTTATTCAGTAGCAAGGGGCTGCTCTAATTATCCTTAAATTTTGGTAATGTGATTCTGTTCTCTGATAGTATGTCTGACTTTGTACAAATCAGATCTTATACCCTTCCTTTGTCATGGCTACAGGTGAGTCTGTCCCATCTGAGGATGCAAGGAATAACTACAAGGATCTGTGTTTCTTGTGCTTGGCTTTGAGGTGTTCATGCCACAATATGCTGAAGGGGAAGGGAGTCCTTAGGTCTTCAGAAATTCAGTGTTCAAATGAAATCTCACCATACAAGCTGTCTGGCAGCAATGTTTTACATAACCAACCAATGAAGAGCAGGGTCAGATATCCATTGCTGGGTAACCATCACTCAAAAGTAGAAGTTATACAGCAGGATATGAAAGCCTCCTTTCCAAACCTTAATTTCATAGGAAGATGAATACCTTGCCAGACACTTTATAGCATTCTCTGGTTTTTTTAAGATTAAAAAGTTACTGACCAATATTTTATTTGATAAGAAGAAATGTGAATCTGCATGCCAATAGTTTGAAACAAGAAGCCAGTAATGCCTTCCTCATGAAAGTGATGCAATTAATGCAATTGAAGTAGCCACTTATTTCTGTCACTTAGGAAAACAGTTTACAAGTAACTGTGATTTTTTACTGATGTCTTTACAGAAATTCATTTTCATTATGTTTTTAGTCATAGCAGGAAAACAGTTTACAAGTAACTGTGATTTTTATTGATTTCATTACAGAAATTCATTTTCATTATGTTTTTAGTCATAGCAGAAGTGGACCTGGCTGCAGTAGTACAATCAACATATATGAATCTGAATTCAGACCTAGGTGAGTTCTCAATGGCAGTCAGGAGTTTTTAATTTAAGTAAAGAGTAGTGTGATTGGAAATGCTGTTTTCATTCAATCCATGTTTGCTAAAGCCCTTGTCTGTGAGAATATGCACAGATTCCTGCCTGTCACTGATACCACTGAGCTCTGCCCCACTTTCTGCAGGTTAGGACCTTGGTTTGTTGTGATACTCGAACAGGTCTTGAGCCCAGTGCAATTATGGACCTGATGGGCTTGCCCAGGGTGTGAAGAATTTGACTTCTAACTTCTTATGGCCTTGCTAACAGCACTACTGATCCTTTTTACATTAGAAACAAAACCCAAAAAGGCACTTAGACTTTCCTGCAACATTATGCTCTTTGGCAGGTATACTTACAGATCCATGGACTCTCTTGTGATTTTTTTTTCCCTCAAAAGCAGTTTGTCATCATATTAAAAAAGTAAAGTGTTCTTTCCATGAAAAGGGTGGACAATTAATATATATATTCACCTTCAGATCTTTTGCCTCTTAATTGGAACAGGATTTTTTTTTTCTCTATCAGGAGGAAAGTCTTTTAAAGAAAGAACTAATTTAGCATTAAATGCATTTAATGTCAAGGCTTAATAGAATGAGTAAATCATCATCTAATACAATAATATCTTAGGCTAGTTAGAAAAATTGTCAGAACATGAAGTAAGCATTGATATAGTGAAATCCCAGCAGAGCATATCCAACATGAAAAGCTGACTAATAAAATTCCTAGTTTGGCTAATAATTTTTCAAAGGATTAATACTACAGCTAGTGTGTGGAGTCTTCCACTGTTAGCACCATGAATTATTGGAACTCTGAAAACACATTGTAAATAAGTTATAAATGTGAGTGTGTTCACAAGGATCTTTATGTTCCCTTTCATTACAATGAAAAATTTCATATAATTAAGAACCCGACTTCTACTGCCAAGAAGGAGTAATGGTTAAAGGTGGATATGAAAAATGATGCTGAGTGTGTAAACATGGAAACACACTTTGAGATAAATCTTCCTTCTAAAACTACCCTGTCAGCCACCATCTGAATTCATATGGCACAAAGAGAATATATCAAGTATTGCATCCATCTCCCTGGAAAGCAGAGAATACAATGTACAAGCAAACCCAAACCTCAGTAGCTATTACAATTTCTTCTGAAGGTATGTAGTAGTTCACAGTGTCTTAGAAAAGTTCATTACCTGTCAGGCTTTTTGAATGCCTCATAATAAAATGCCAGCTGCCAACAAACCTCTCCTCCCCCTCCTCAGCACACAAGTTTTACAGCTGCTAGCTCAGGTTTTAGTACATATTCCAGTTTAATTAGCAGAAATTTATATGGCCAAGTTTTGAAAGTCTGGCAGTGGGAATCAAACTTGAAGGAGTGAGTGTAGCCTCTCAAAGATATGGCAGTATAGCTACACTTTTTAGGCAGCAAGAAGCAAATAGAAAAAGCACCTTTAGAATAATGGAAAGTATCTTACTTTTTCAAATGGCTGTGCAGGTATTATTTCAGTTGTAATTTTGAACATCTGAAGTAAAAAAATTCTCCACTGGTGTTGCTTTGCTTACAGCTATTATGGGCAGCAGATTTACATGATCTTGTTTTGGCTGAAGAAAACACTCCTTTTCCAAGCTCATTTGTCTTTCCAGTGATGTTAGTAGGAACTGTGTTATGCATGTGAACGAGAATGGGACTGTTGTAATTCACACACTTGTATCTCCAACTAGAGTCCAAAATAATTTCTGATTTGGCATAACAGTTGAAAAATCAGCTTTCACTCATTAGCCTTCCTGACTTTAGGCAGGGAAAGCACAGATATTTAATGATAATTTCAGGACAATATGTAAATAACTGTGAAGTGTCTAGAAAAGAAGTTGGAGTGAATTTCAGTTTACTCCATCTGATCCTTTGCCTTAGTTAAGATACACTGGTGGAATTTATCCCATCTGAGATTTATTAAAATTATAGAATCACAGAATATCCTGAGCTGGAAGTGACCAATCCAAATGACTGAGTCCAGTTCAGGACACCCCAACAACCTTACCCTGTGCCTGAGAGCTTTGTCCAAATGCTCCTGGGGCTCTGGCAGCCTCGGAGCTGTGACTGTTCTGCAGAGCCTGTTCAGTGCCCAAGCACCCTCTGGGGGAAGAACCTTTCCTGATACCCAGCCTGAACTCCAGCCAATCACTTCACTTAAACCAAATGAGAGTCTATGAGTGAAACAGTCTTGCAAAAGCATCCTTAGTTCAATAATATTTTCCACTGGATATGGGTTTTCCAGGTCCATTTTCTAGAGTATATTTCATATAAACCAACTTCTCAGTAGTCTTGGCTCAGTTCCTGCCTCTGACACCAACTTTTTCTACCAGGTTGGAAAACACAAGTATGGCTACATGTTTTGTCTCTGTTGATATTCCTAAACCTAATTCTCTGTGTATCTACATAAGTAACAATCATATTAATAGTTGGATACTTTATAAAGGAAGAGGTGTGATGTAATTGATTAGTGGTTCAGGAATTCTTTGGGATTCCAGGAAGGAATGGGCATGAGTTAGACTCCATTTATTACTGGAGCTTTATGGTGAGCTTTTTTTCCATTTCTCGATGTAAAAGAATATAACTGGATCAATGGCTTTCAGCATGACTTGAGGGGTCGAGGGGAGGCAACAAAAGCCTCAGGAAGTCACATTATTGGAAGCTATATTATTGCTATGGTCAAATTTATAGTCCTGATATTCACAGTTGCATGAGGAAATGTGAGGACTGCACAAACAGGAAAAGCTCTGTTGTTTTGAATTTAGGTTTTAAGAGCATGTGGTGGTTAATGCAGGCATTGTTAGTTCAAATTGGGCACTTAGAAAAGGTGTTTATTTTATACCAAGGGCTGCTTTACACCCCTCTGTAAATGATCAAAGAGGTCTTCAAACCCTATTAAGAGACTGTTACAATGCAGTTTAAACCCCTTTTCTTTATCAAAGCAAATTCCATCAATTTTCAGTCCAAAGCTGTCACAGGTGAGTTTTGGGAGCTTCCTGAGAGCCACTGAGATTTCTTAAGGATGAGAGAGGAATTCTCTGAGCCAGTCTGGCACCTGGGTAGGCAACAGACTTTGCAGCAGACTTGGCTACACAGAGCCCTGCTGCTTTACTGCCATCCTTGTTGCCTCCAGGCACGTCCCACTGGGTTTTTGTGTGCCTGGGCCCTTGGCACAGACAGAACAAAGAGTGACATGGAGTGGGAAAAGAGAAAAGAAAGAGGAACATATCAGGGGAAGACAATGCAGTGTAAATGTTGAACAGCAGTGTCCAAGTGGCTCCCTAGTAACAACTGGAGGACAAAACCACAAAAATACACCTGGCATAATAGGTAAGCAAAGTGCCAGTGAAAATCAAGCTCATTTGGAAGATGATTTCTTAGTGTTATTTGTGAATAATGATTCAAAACTTCTGCATACTTTTTCTTTGTGCTCCTTTTGTTTGCATGAGCTCCAATATGTTATATTATACATATGTGTATATGTATAATATGTGACAATGTTAGAACTTACAGGCAGAGGGAGGAGATGGGGTTAGGGACAGGAAGGGCACCAGTAGACGACAACATTATTATTATTATTATTATTATAGTGGTTTAAATCTTGAAAGCACGTGTAAGTAATTTTGAAGTCACAACATTGCTTTTAGAAAACAAGACCAATAAAACGGAGAAATCCAAGGTCAATTCAAAGAATAGCTAAAGTTTTATTTAGTTACAGAGATGCCCAATTAAAGCATGTCAGAACAGCCTTACCCTATCCCTCCCATTCAGTAGTTGTATATTAACAGGATGCATGAGGACAAATGAAATTTCCCAGACTGATATTTTCCTCTAGTTTTTCCCTCTTCACCAGAGATATTCTGGACTGAGCTTCCTTTCTGGTGTTGTCAGCTGGTGGTTCCTAAAGGCAGCACCCATGGATAGTCCAGGATGAGGCCCCAGGCATGACTTTTGTGAAGCTGCTTTAGGGACTGAATGTGCCATTCCAGTGTTGGAAATCACTTCTGTCACTGTCATATTTTCTGGAAAAATCCCCTTGCCCAGGATTCTTCTCCTGGGAAGTTAAGAAGCATCAGAGATAGAGGAAAACAATATTATCTCATTTGCTTCTCCTGTGTTTTGCTGCTTTGGAATGTGGACATTGTTTACCCACAGGTGATTGTTTCATTGGTTTCATGTGAATTGTTTTAACT
Organism: Arremon brunneinucha; assembly: GCA_035583215.1. Taxonomy (NCBI): domain Eukaryota; kingdom Metazoa; phylum Chordata; class Aves; order Passeriformes; family Passerellidae; genus Arremon; species Arremon brunneinucha. The sequence continues at coordinate 65,439,226 of JAWWEX010000065.1, forward strand.
TAATGACTAATCAGGGTCAGGCTGTGTCAGGGCTCTGTTTTTCATTATTATCTTTTTAGCCTTCTGTAAGTATCCTTTCTGTATTCTTTAGTATAGTTTAGTATAGCATTCTATAATATAATATAATAATAAATTAGCCTTCTAAAAACATGGAGTCAGATTCATCATTCCTCCCAATGACAAGGGACCCCAAAAATACCACGCATTTCAGCAAGGACTGAGGTGGGATCAGGACCAGTGGGTAGGTAGTTTATCCAGTGTTCCCTGTCCCCAGAGGTGTCTGGGTCATCCTGAGTTCTACAGGTGGGGAGTAGAAGTGGCAGCATTGTTCCTAAGGCACTGCAGAAGCTCTGGGTTCCCTCCCAGTTCAAGTAGCCTGTCGTGGAAGGATCAGGAATTTCTCTCTTGTTGGTAATGGAGGACCTGGCCGGTCCCTTTTCACAAGTTCTCTTTTTTCCTCTTCGAAGGATGATCTCATTGTTATGTGCCCTCTCCAGGCTGCCTTTGATCAGTGAGATGCAGGAGTGTGCACTGAGTAGATGCTACACCTGCCACTCACTGCAGCGTTTTGACCTTAATAATTTTGGCACTCCAAATCCACAACCCAGCATTGACAAATTAAAATATTTTTCCTCTTGGCAGGCTGTATTTTACTCAAGTGAAGTATAATTTTCTGCTGTTCCTCTTCCCTACTGTAGGGGTTTTTAGCTTTATAGATTTAAAAGTTAGTCATGGTGTGTCTTTTTTCAGAGAGATGTGGAGATGTAATGAAAGGAGCTTGCCAAGGTAAAAAAGGAGCAAAATTACCTGGCCTGTTTGTTTTAGAAAGAACATTAACAATTCACTAAGACAAATTTAGCCATGGATTAACTGTGTAATAACATTAAAATTCTCCCTGCAGTTAGACTCTATTGATTTGCACCAGAATTATATTGCATTTCCCTTAGTGCATTTTCATACCTTAAAGCTTTGCTGTCACAAATTCCAGAAGTACTTTGGGCTTTGTGTTCCATATGACTTCATTGTCTGTTGGGTTTGGGGGCACCTAAAAGCTGGTGTGAGTGTCTCTTGAGTGGTTTGTGGACCACTGCAAAGGCTGGCAAAGAGCAGGGAGCTCCAGGATAGGGAGTGTGTCCTATTTATTGCAGTGGCACTCTAATCTCTGTTACCCTGTTCTTCTAAAGTTCTTCTAAGCCTTCTGATGTTTATGTTTTTATAATGGAGTTTCTCACGCACTTTTAATGCAAATAATGATTGTTTTGCATTCCTTTCTGGAAGAGGAGAGAATTGATGTTGGTTTGACCAGTGTGGCTGGAAATGTGGCAATTTACTCCTCCAATCCATGGTCACTTTTAGAATTCTATAAATATTGAGGTCCAGAAATAAATGTGCATTTTTTGCCTTGGACATCTCAGCATGTGAGTGTCGTTCATTTCATGTCGTATTACGACAAGTCTTCATGTTTAATCCAAATTTTGGTGATTTCCACCTTCCTTTCTTTTGTTCTTTCTTTTGTTCTTTCATTCTTCTGTCCTTCAGCTCAGGTTCTTTGTTGTGTCATCAGCAAATCTCAGTATTTTCAGAGAGCTGCCTATGTAAACCCCAAATTAGTTCTCAGGTGTCCTCCACTACTAGAAAGCCTTAAATGGAACTTGAAATATATTATCACCCTACTCAGAGCTACTGGTATCCTCCAGTTTTGTTGTTCTAGTTTATTAACATTTGAAGGTCTTAGAAGAATGCAGTGAAAAAACTTTTTTATGAGCATTAAAAAGTATCAGTGCACTTGTTGGGAATGTCTGGATGTACAAGAATGGCTTTGAGCCTGCCACTGAGCTGGAGTGAGATGACTGCCCAAGGTCCCTGGGACCCAACATTGTTGTGCTTCTATTTCTTTATTTGCATAAAGAATGTATTTTGAGCTGAAAACTCTACTGGAATAGATCCAAAATACTGGGTCATATTCTTGTTTAGCTTCCACTGTAGATCATTATATTTTTAATACTATAATTTACATAATTAGAAATATTGGTTCTGTTACAAATGAAGCAATTTAACTGTAAATGTGCCAAGAGGCCAAAAAGTAATCAATCTGTTGTTACCTTGCATACATGAGTGAATTGTGATCCAGAGTCAGCAGGGAGTTTTTTTCACTCTTTGGTTTGGATCAGTTGCCATTAATTTAGTATTGTCCCCATCTCATACACTTTTTTGATTCCTTGGTGTCAAAGTGAAGCTAAAAGGCATAAAATGAGTGTGTTAAAATAATCTCTGATAGTATCATTAGAGGAACACAGCACACTTAAATTGTGAGACAATTTCCAGCTCTAGTGCAGGTTTCTCCCGTGGGAGATCAGATAGTGAGATTTAAGTGTGAGCATAATCTGGGCCCTGGAGCACAGAAGCAGAGTGATGTTCTGCATGAGATGAGAAAATTAGAAGTTACATTAATTTTTTGCCTAAATAAGGCTGCAAAGTGAGGTCTTTATATTGCATCATTTGCAAAACACACTGTCTCACTAGGTGCATGTTTCTGAAGCAATAAACATTGTGTGTTTATTGTTCCTGTGTGTAATGCACACAGGAAATCTTGGTCTCCAGAGTGGAAGAAACAGATTCAAGCCTAGAGTTTAAAAAAAAAACCAACAAGGAATCTTTTAATCAGTGTGTCATTTACTGCATTCTCTGTTTGTACCTCTAGCACAGTGGTGTAATTTTTAATTTTTTTTTTCTCTCTCATAAAGTTCCTCAATGACATTTCAATGTAGTATTTGAAAAGAGTGGAAGACAGCCATTGCAGCTCTATGTCTCCCTGGAGAATATGCCCAATGAATTCATTCTGGCAGAGGCAAAACCAAGGTGTTACTTTCAAGAAAACTGAAAGTGAAAAAGTAATCTTTAACTACATTTCACAATGTAAGGGGTTTTTTTTCCCCTTGGTTAGAATATGAAGCTGATTTTCAGCTTACTACACATTTTCAGTAAAACATGTTGTTCTTTCTAAAAATACAGACCAGGAGGGAAACAGGATATTTGGTCCCCCTTGGCCAGGAGCTGGCTTCATGCACAACTCCTGCTACTAATGCAACTTCTGTCAAAGCTGTTTGAAACTGGCAATATAGTTGAATTCATGGCTCAAGAAAAGTTCAGTGTGGACTTTTAAATGGGCTTGTGCTTTTTCATGGGGTAAAGCTTAAAATAATGGGTGGATGCTGAAGGAGGAAGGCAAAGGGCTTGTGTGTGACTGCCCAGACACTGCAGCTGCTTTTGCAAAACTGTTGAACTTGGTATTTTCTTTGCATGGCATTTGGAGTCTACTTTCTCCCTTTTCCCTCCCCTTTCTTGCTACATTTACATGAATGTATGGCCAAGAAGAGATTTAAAAGAGCAGAGGGACACTCTGTCACTCTTTAAAATCAATCCCTTTAGTTAGATACACCAGCAGTAGTATCCAAAGGAAGACTGGGAAGTGTAATGGCAGACTGCATCTCCTATTTTTGTGACAGCTGTTTTACTGAATTGGAGTATTCTTATGATTCAAATGTGCAGTCTGGTTTCAAAGCACTGTCTAAGATCTGAATCAGAAATAACACATACAATGGGCCCTTTAAAAAAGTGGTAGCTTGGCAAAGAGGAAAGTCAAGAGTTTGTTTATCCTCTGTTATTTTTGTGATATTCTAGTGGAGACATACATAGAAATATGAACTTTTCCTCCATGAGTCTCACTGGTTTATTCCACATATCCAAACATTGTACTTCTAGAAGAATATACCAGGGGGAAAAAAGTTTTTATTTGAAGACCAAGGGTTTTTTTGCTTTCAGTTTCCTTTCATATGAATGCTATTTAAAGTGCTTGAGTGAGAAATTAATATCAGAAAATTGGCCAGAAACAAACTGAGGAGACATTTGCTGAGGAACTGGCACAGTTATTACCTAATTACTGAAATGATACTTAACATGTCAAGCTCCATTGTACAAATTGCTTGTAATATAGTAGAAAAAAAAGTACTTCAAAAAAGCAATCCCGAGTATAGTGCACATCAGTCAAGTGGTTCTTTTTAGCATTTACTTTTTAGTATATACAGCCATACAACTAAGTATTCAAAATTTGTATGGCCTCATATATATTGTGTGTAGTTATCTCCTTGATTTCATTATTGGTGTCTCTTACATCTTGTGTACTCCTGTGTAAGTGCAAAGGGATGTAAATTTAAGTTGTCCCAGATATCTGAAGTGGTTACCAGTCTAGAAAAGTGTTTTGTATCCAGGAGAGATGTTAAGAGAAACATGATGCAAACTTTTTCACACTTCTCCATGAATTTCTATTCTTTCACTTTCTGGAAGTCATTTTTCCTCACAGGTATGTACTGATGCTTGATGTGACTGCATCAGATAGGCACAGCAGATGCTGCCAGCTTGTCTCTTTATGGCTGTTGGTGACAATATTGACTAAAACCACATGATTTTGAGAGTATTTAACTACTGGCCAGCATTCTAGGGATATAGTGAGGAAAAAAGAGAGAGCTTGAAGATCATTTCCAGTCTGCTATAAGCAGCCATCATTAACTACTGTTAAAAAAACCAAACAAAACAAAATACAGGAGACTGTACAGTGACCTGAAGCTGTCTGAAAGATAGTGCTCATATTTCTTATTGATTTGCATTTATGTGCAAAGTGTATTGTAAGGCAGCCCAGTGCTTTCAAATATTTCATTACAGACCAATCATTAAGACAGAAGTAGCTACATGGCTGCCATCAAGGGCACTAGTTAAATGTGTGTTTGGGTGTGCTTGTGTTGGCAATGGGCTATAAATAAAATAAAATACAAAAACCAGGAACAAAGCAGATACTTTCCTACCTGGTGTTTCCAAGTTCACTGTCATGGATGTTAGATGTGGATGTTATTGTTTTATTGGAGAGGAATTTTAAAAACTGTTGGGTATTATTTCTGAGCTCTGCTGCAGTTTGCAAAATCCTGTAAAGCATAAAATCTGGCAATATTATATCTCTGTAAAGAAAAGGTCATTACTGCCTATGCTTTCTTTTATTGTTGCAGTTTTGTTCAAACAAGCAAGCAAAACCCCCACAAGTAAATAACTTTACCTCTGTGTTGCTCTGAGCAGTGCTGTGTAGGTGTCTCATAGCAAAGAGGTGATTTAAACTGAGGGGTCTTTTAATCACATAATATAAGTATTTTATAAGAGCACTAACACCTAATTGCTTGTATTAAGCACTGTAAGAAAACTTGGGCCCAGTCACAAAAGTACTTAGGGCATCTGAAATGCCAACCATGTGAATCCAGAACACGGTGTCATTGGCACAGGCTGGCAAACATTGCCAAGGGAGTCTCTAAAATCAGGAGTAGTGTGTGAGTATTGATCCTTAGGAGGTGCAAAATTGGCTTCAGTGTGCTCAATTCACCTGAATATTCACATTTATACCCAGTTTTCAGCCCTTGTGCGGAGTTCTTCAAACATGGGAGTGGAAATTATGATTTCTCAGGTTTCTGTGGTTGAGATGACCCCAAGGTATTAGAAAGTCTTTTTATCCCAGCTCTGCAACTGAAGAAGTTGAGATTTGTCAGTTCTGCTTTTCAAGGTTGTTTATTTTCTCTTATCTATTACATTCCTTCTCTGACCTGCTGAGATCTGTCCAGCACGTTGGGTTGTGGCACCACAGTGACTGCCATTGGGGCGATGTTAGCTTTTTATACTAAGAACTACATCTACATTATTTACAATAATTTTCCAATACCTATCACCTATGTTAGACAGTCTGTCTCTACTCTAAACCAATCCAAAAGTGCCACCATCACAGCAGAAGATGGAGGACAAGAAGAAGAAGGACATGCCCAGATTCCTCCATCTTGCCTCTTGAACCCCCATTCTAAATCCCCAAAATTCTACTTTTTCACCCTGTGACAAATTAACTATCATTCTCCTCAAACTCTTGTGGCTTGTAAATCTTCACACAAAGTTGGTAATTGTTTCCATGGGCTAAAATCGAAGGCACGGGTGTTTTTGACTCTGTGCCAGGGTCTCAAATCACCCAGGGCAGTCAGAGGAATGTCCTGGGTCCCAACAATGATTCAGAGGAACGTTGATGCCTTGTCACTGCTCACAGTGATTGAAGTTCTGGCCTGGTTTGATTCCCAAATGTTAAAAGCTTGAAAAGCTTGTGACTCACCAAGAATGAGTAAGGACTGAAATGTGAGCTTTGAACAGCAGCACAAGGTAAAATGGTGCTGGAAAATTTATTTTCATTGCCCAATTTGAGTTTATAGCATATAAATTAAGGCCAGCCCTAGCAGGGATATTGTGTGTCATGCAATGCTTGACTTTATTTTTAAAGCCCTAACTGTAGAAATCATGTGATTGCATAAGTTCTCCACTTTCATTTGTACAAATAATTGAACTTCTAGTGATTATTTCTGGAAGTTTGACCACACCACTCCTGCACAATTTTTAAGGGGACAAACCCCCACAATTTATTGCTTTTATAAAGTCCCATATTTTTAAGTTGTTTCTGTGATTAGTTGGGGATACAGCATTTGAATACAATTACTTTTGTTAATATTCTGAATGTAAATGGTAAAAAGTTTTTTGGGTTTGATTGGTTTTTAAATTTTGTTCATTTGCATTCAGTGACCTGTTCAGAAATATTTGAACAATGACATCACTGGTGATAGTGATGTGTAGCTGTTACACTGTGGTGTGTAAAAATATCATTAAATTAGAGACAAGGCCAATGTAAAGGTATTTTAAGGTTAGAGAAATGCATGAAAGGCAGGCTATGAGTTTCTTTGGTGAGGAATGATGCAGTTGTAGGTCCCACACTGTAGTTTCCACTACAACTCCAGAGTTATGGCAGCACAGCAGTGGGAAGGCATTCACAGGAACAACAGATCTTCCAGCTGCTCCAGGAACAATTGAAGTAACTCCATTTACTCACTGAAATATCCTCATCAGAAAATCTGGTTGTGCAACTTAGTCTCCTCTGCCTTAGGTTCTCGAAAACAATCATCTGTTTATCCAGGTTAGGGCAGAACTTTGATTATTTGTTGAATAACTCCCCTGGCTCATATTTGCACACATGCATGGGAGCAGGAATGCAGTAGGACCAATCCAGGATGCTGATCCTGTTGAGATTGAAAAAACTAGTTGTTCACAGTGAGCATTGGACTATGAGCATGTTTTTTAAATCTTGTTGTTTTTGGAAAAAGAATTTGATTTAGTCATCATAACTGACACCAAAAATTATGGAAACGTGTACAATGAGAGAGAAAGAGGGGACAAATTCTGTGGACCTTGAAAAGAGAGATAAATTTTTTGTTCCCATCCCTCTGGGGAGCCTCACTTTATTTAAAGGCTGAAGTGAGCTATGGGACTGTTCAGCTTGTTTTTGACTTCAGGAGCTGGAATAAGTATTGCAGGAGTAGGATTTCCCTCTGTAGCACTGAGCCATATGGGGAGTGTGTGTAATATCTCCTTGAGGAGAAAGGAATGAAACACAATCATGATTCTCTGTTGTTCTTTGGGAAGTCCTTCATTATTGGATTTCTGCTCCTGGAAAAGTCTCCACCCTCTGAGACTCAACCACCTTTGTAAGAGCAGCTCCTCTGTTGTAACACATCCACACACAGTGCATGGTTCTGTGCCAGGCTGTAATTTGTTTTTGTCATCTATCTGCTGACTAATGTGACAACTCACACAAGTATTTATTTCCAGAAGGAGGAATGCATAATGAGAGCTGTAGCTCTCCCAAGCTCTGAGAAGCTGTTTAATGAAAAGGAGGGGGGAAAAAGCAGCCTCCCACCCTTCCTCCCAAATGACAGGTTTTTCAAAGCCCTAGCACCAAATTCAACAACTTTGAAGTTGGCCTCATGCGTTTTTTTAGCTGCCATTTTCTCTGCTGTAGCTTCAGAGAAGTTGGTGTTTGTTCTTTGTTGGGCTGGGGGTATTTGGGGACTTAAAGTGAGATGTTGCCAGAATGCAAATGGCTGGGAGCTGGGAAGGTGAGAGACTGGATTGCAACTGCATTGCACATGAATGACACGTGCTCCTGCACACTGAGCCCACTTTGGCTCCCTAAATCTGATTAAAATACAAAAATCCCAGAACAGAGAGGTGCCATCAAAAATTCTGGCCATGTCAGAGGCCTTTGCAAGCCTGGTTACAGCTGCAGGTGAAACTCCTGAGCAATTCAAGTCAAAAAACAGGCTTATATTCTAGCCCAAACTTAATGCCTGCTGTGAGTATTGAGGAAACCAGAATCACTGTCCCTGTCTTTCAGGAAAGGAACATCTGAGTGAGCAGGCAGCTGTTCTGTGTAGCTGGGAGAAAGGTGTAAGTGGCTGGAAGCTAAAGCTGGAAATAAGATGAGGATTTACAAGCCTGAAAGCCATAAACTTAGTAAAATAGTAGGTGCTATTACTTGAGATACTTAAATTGAGGTTTCACTTTGGTTTCAGAGTGGCTTCCAGTAAGAAATTATAAACTTCATGCTCATGCTCAATACTTCAAGTACTCCTGAATTAGGTTTTCTGAATGGTTCAATGTGATCTGGTAGTCACATAATCCTAAAGTTGCTTTAAAACATTTAACTCTGCAGATAGTCATGTCCTGACCATTCTGAGATGGAAACCAGTGGCTGTCCAATGGAATTTTGGGGTGTCCCTGCACAGATTTTCTGCTAGACCTGAATTGCTGTGCATGTCTGGCTAAGCAGTTTTCCAGCTTGGGCTGGAATTTAATTCACATCTGTGGCTTGAGGCACTGATGGAACTGCCCTGCAGTTCTGACAGGCTTTAGCAGTCATTGCAAATGCTTTTTCAGAGGAGCCTGTCCACAGAAAAATGGAACCAGGTTTGGAATGCTTGGGCCAGCCTCCAAGGTAAATGTGACTCTTTTTCAGGGACAGCAATTCCTCAAGGTGCTAGTGAAGATGTGCAGCCCTCATTTGTTCTTGCCCATGTGTGAAGAAACATAGCAAAAGACCAAGGAAAATACAAATGCTCTTGTAGCAATTCTATTGCTGGAAGTCAGGCATGGTGGTTAAATACATCCTTTTTCCTGCTGATGCTGTGGAAAGTTTGTAAATGCCCTTGAAGGGCTTGTCTTTTTCATAAACAATGTATTTTTCATGGTTGCTTGTGGCTGAGCTGACATATGCCTCTTGATATTTTAATATTAAAAAAATGTAGAGTGATTGTGCTAAAAAAATCACCATTTTTTCTTGTACTGTCCTATCAGTTAGTGACATTATCAGCTCCTGTCCTTTCAGTTATTGGCCAGTTGAGAAAAGCCAATATTGTGAGAACTTTTTTTTTACTTTAACATGAAAATGGTTTAAAAGTCAATTTAAAAGTATTTCTGTATGAAATTGTAGGAAATTTTCATTCCTTTAGCCAGCCCTTAAAAAGAATAACAAGTGAATTTAAAAAATGGAGGTGTCTAATTATAGTTTAGTAATGATGATATGAGGGCCAATTTCTACTGCTGTGAGTCAACTTTTGCTTGTTCTTGTGCTGCCTGTCAGGACAATGAGTTTGTCCAGGTCATTTTGCTTTGTCTCCTGCATAGTTGCACAAATCCTTGTTGATAATGTCACATCCAAGCTTCATTGCTCAGCATGAGCAATCTCAGCAGCATCATAGCCCAAAACTGCTCTTACATTTCATTGCAGCCTCTCAAGGAAAGCCAGAACTGTCCAAGGCAGGAGGATTCTGTGCAAGGTTGTGCCAAAAATACTGTGCATGTGCTGGTGTACCAAGGAGGGCAAATATGAAGGAGCTGTTTTTAATTTAAAAGCAGGAGCAATAACTGGCAGTCTTGGCATGGGGAAGGTGAGGCAATGTGTGCCTGCTTTGGGGAATGCTGGCTATCAGCACCTTATCTCCAGGGGTTAGATGGCTGCTGCAGGTGATGGTGACAGCACATCCTCTTTAGGGATGGCAGGATATTTTGTCAAATGGCAAGTTATGACCATCCTGACTGTGTCTGTCTGGGTCCTGAACAACTGGGGGGTGATGGCTCTACTTAAATGGACTGTTCCTGAGATCAATGCACAAATTTTCCTGCTTGTGTTGTTCAGGCTTAACATTCTTAACACGTTTGAAGCCAAATGAAATGTTAACAGCTATTCAGGAGTTCTGTCTGAACATCAGGAGATGTTCAAGGTCTAAGGCATAAAGGCCTGGGCTAAGGCAAGGTGAGCCCATGTTGTGGTTTAGGAATAATTAGTTTGTATAAAACTGTCCTAAAACTGGGATAACTCCCCCCTGAGACTGCAATTTTATACAAACACATGTTTCAAGATAAAGAACAGTGCACTTGCATCACTAAACATTTCACTGTTTAATTTTCTGGGCTAGAATTATCATAATTTGATCACTCCCCTTTATGGCAGCAGCAAGGCTCATCTGGACATGTACATGTGCCAGTCTAGAACAGTTGGGTTGAGTTTTGTTCTCCTCAGACACAGAGTTGCTCTTGGAAACAGCACTGCCTGCCCTGTAGCCACAGGTGTCTGTTGGGAGCCATGAAAGTTTGACAAGGAAGTCTCACAGACATGTATGCTTAGCAGAAAGATTTTTAAATGTAGATTCTGATGAAGGAATAGAGATGGAATCAAGTTTTTGATATAGAAGAAAAGAATTGCTGAGCTAGTCTTACTGGATAACCAAGGAAGCAAAGGGTGTGTTAGTTAGAAGGGGTTTTTATGGCTTAGAGCAAAGGATAAACCCACCTTAAACAAGATGTTGTTTTTACCAAGCAGAAAGATAGCACAGGCAAACAAGTCAGCAAAGTTAAAAGTAGAAAAAAGGTCTCAGAAGTTTCCAATGCAAGAAAAGTGAATAACAACTTCTAGCTTAAACTGTAATGTACTAACTTTTAGTGATTGGAGAACAGTAACATGAATATGGTAATT
>JAWWEX010000065.1:65450255-65463987 GCA_035583215.1 Arremon brunneinucha
GTCTCCAGGCCTGCCTGCAGCTGGAGCTGACAGCTGTGGGCACAGCTCTGTCACCCACGACCCTGGACTGCTGTGACGTCTTGGATGGAATAAACTGCATTTTGGAGAGCCCCTGGAGTTCCACATCCCTCATTTAGGCTCTTACAGGTGTCAGCATCAAAAGCCTGTGTTTCCTCCCCCTCCATGTTCCACTCACTCCAGACTGGACTCGCTCTGTTTTCTGCAGCTCATGCATTGTGGCAAGTCCTGTCATACTCACAGACTACATGGTAACCAGCAAACTCTCTTAGGAAATTGATCGCATGTCTTAGAGCCCATCAAAAACCAATAAATCCAATCTCTCAGCTGAGAGCATCTTCTGTTCATCCACTCCATGCTCAGATAACCAATCAGCTGATAAACTTCCATCATGTTGTGGAGTGGGAATGCTAATAAGCCCTGGATTGCAATGATGTTTAATGGGTTGTACTGATAGCATTGAGGGAGGTTAATGGATGGTACATGAGTAGCAGGAGGTTCAGTCATGCTCTCTGCTAAAATACTTAGGAGCTTTGCTTTCATTCCAGCTTGGAAAAGTTTCCATTTACAGATTGCTTGGCCCATTTGTAGCCCCAGCTCCTGCTGAATTCAGCAGTCTTTGTCTGTTCTGTCCACCTTCACATTAAGAAAGCATCTCTGATGCTGTAGTTGCTTCTGCCTGAAACTTTTAGTTAGGAAAACTGAATGCATCTGCCTTTATCACAACACTGCATTCCAGCCGAGCCTGCTTTGGGTTTTTGGAAATAATGCTGTCAGGAAACATGAAATTTCAAATGCCTTTCTCTCAATGTCCTGTTTCTCCTTTGCTCATCTATCCTTCTGCATTTGACTGATTTATTTTTTAATAATTTCCATTGAGTTGCTTTTTTGATGACTCCCATTCCTGTGATTTATTTCTTATTCATCATGTCAGCAAAAGACTGGGAGCAGTGTCTGCAAGGTGGATGTGCCTATGTGGGGATGTTAGTGTCTGTTTAGCTGAGATGTGAACTTTTAGTGCATAAGCTCTTTTGATGAAGGATTTTGGTAGGAAGAAATTTTAATTAGAAATATTAAGTATAAAAATACAATGATTTTTGTAATAAAGGGATTTATTTTCCTTGAAATGACTGTTGAATCTACGGAACATACTCCCTGACAAGCTATAAATGCTTTAAGACAGGTCAGATTTTAGATCTAAATTACTTGACAGAGACCTATAATCTTCTGAGGGTTGAGAGGGTAATTTATTCATTGTGTCCATGCAGCCTTCAGCCTCTTTGCTGAGTCTGCAAATTATCATTGACAGCAGTCTGTTGGAAAAGGACACGTTTCCACCAAAACTGTGGGAAAAGTGAGTGTTGATCACTACTGGAAGTACTGTTACTAAACTTCTGGCCTAGCAGGGAAAGGCACAGAGCCTCTGTACTTGTTTCCTTTGGTCAAAGTGCACTGTCCTCATAGGCTCTTGCACATGTTCCATCCTTTATTCTTTAATCCCTTCCTTTCTGTTTCCCACTTTGCTCACAGTTTGTGGTGAAATCACCAAACCTGTGCCCGTTGCTGCCCCAACACCATCTGAACTCTCCTGTAATGGCATTTTCCCCTCCTCTTTCCCTCTTCCTCCCCAGTGCTTCCTTCTACCACTCAGGCCCAGCTGGTTTTGCAGCAAGGGTGGGATCTGAAGTGGGAAATCCATCTGTATTAAAAGCTAGGGGTTTGTTTCCTTTGACAGGTTAGCTTTAATTAGTAAATTTAATTATTGCACAGCAATCTGAATGCTGGTGCAGTCATGTTAGTCTGTGTATCACAGGAGGAGGATTCAGGGACCAGGAGATGGTTTCCCTTGGAAGAACTGGGAATTCATACTGGCACACTGTGTTCTGTAAAGCATGACCTGTTTCCCTCACCTCCTTGAGGAGGCCATCATTACTAAACTTCATTTTTCCACAATTACTTTTAAAGGCTTCAATCCTTTATGAAGAAAAAATAAAAGCAGGGAAATGCAGGAGTGGGGCAGCATCTATACAGAGAAGGTGTGTAGAGAGTTACTGTTTCCACATTGAGTGTTGTTAACACCTCCTGCTCAGCTGGAATCCACTGGAATGAGCAAACTTGATATTGCCTCTTATTTGTCCCATTCTTTTGCTAAATTGTGCCATTACAGTTCACACAATTGCAGCCCAATCTTATTCCAAATTGGGAGTTACACAACAGATGATTTTGGAACTTGAACAAGAACTTTAATTTTCATTCCTACTTATGCCTTGTCCTGTATTTGAACTCAACTCGTTGGTGGCTGCTGCACAAACCTGCCACTTAACCCTTGCCTTGAGCTCTGAAGGGTGTTCCACTCTTGCAAAAGAAAAAGTTAACTCAAATGGGAATGTAAAACAAATTGGGTGCACTACAGAACTGGAAAGCTAAAGCACCAGGTCTTTTTGACCACTTTGTCATTTTTTGTACTCAGCATTTTTGCAAAATGACTTTTATCAGAAGAAAAGCTGTTGTCTGGGATAAATGTTCCAGGCAAAGGATCTGGTTGACCGATGGAAGTTGGTGTTTAAGTGCTTGTGATGTTTTGCACTCAATAGAAAATGTTTCTTCTGATTCTGAAATGTAAAAAAGTTAGGGGAAAAGTTTTCTGAAGCTTCTCTCGATTACTTTTCACCTTTTTTGTGTCCTTGAACCCTTTCTGAGAATATACACAGATCAGTGCCACTCTGCAGCTCCCTGTAGAGTTCTCATGGCTAAAGTGCTTACCACTACAATAGCAAAAAACTCAACACACAAATGTCTTTCTTTCTCCTATTACTGTTCATGGGAGTAGTTTCGAAATTAGCTCAGACACAACTGAAGACTAGGGACTAAATTTTGCAGATAATTTCCATTTTATAGATGCTTTAAAGAAGCATCTCCATTTTGATGCGTGAAGGCAGTGGCAATGTGGTGTGACATTGCCTTCTCCTTAGCCATTGTGCTCCTCTCCTGTTGCTGTTTTGAAGTGAGCCCAGTCTGTTCTATCTCATTTTCTTTTCTACATTCCGTTTTATTTGCCATCATTGGCACAATCTCTGTTATTTTTTCCTTGTTACACTCCTTGGTCTCCACAATAATGGCTGTGTACTCTCTTAGTTCCAAGGATCTACACAGTCCTTCATTAGCAGCTCTTCTATCTCTTTAATATTCTTTCCCAACTCTCCTGTATACCTTTCTTTCCCTTTAAGCATTGTCTAATCATTTGCATTTCCATTAATTTAGTGTGAAAGCATATCATTCCCTTGTTTCTTAAATTTACACAGTATTTTCTACATCTGCTAATGTATTTGTGCAGTTCAGTCATTCTAAATAGTTTTTTCATGCATTCTTGGAAGTCTTATTAACAGAAAAATATTACATGCTGTAATCCTCCTCTTATCAATTATCTCTTATCAATTATATTATTATTACCAATTATGGTTATCAATTATTATGATCTTATTATCCTTATCAATTACATGCTGTATCCTCCTCTTATCAATTATCCTCCACTGATCAATTATCTGTATCTAGCCAAGTGGTATTCCTTGGGATTCTCAAACTAATTTGGCTTTTGATTTTTTATATGTGTGTACTCACACAACATTCTTTGTCATGGGGGGAAGGACTAGGGAGGGGAAGTTAATTTTTTTAATCTTTCTAAATCACCCATGTCCCTAGAGGAACTAGGCCATTACATGCCCCCAACAAAAAAAATTAATGTATTGAAGAGTGGTCTGAGCAAAGACAGAGGGCTTGGAGGTCCCAATTTTCAGTTTTTCCCTCTTGTGTAGAAGGTGTTATTTGATCAGGCAGTATTCATTCAGCCAGGTTTTGGATACTACCTTATATTTTTGGTAAGACATTATTTGATAACCTTCATGCCTGAAAGGCAGAAAACCCCAGCAGTGCTGTTGCTGCCTGCCTGCACAGTCAGCCCTCAGGCTGGTTAAAGAGAGCAATGTGATCATTCACAGTTATGTTTTTTGATGCTCCACCTGGCAAATGAAGTGGTGCAACTGAAGGAAAAAAAAAATGAGGAGTGAAGGTGCTCTCTCAATAACTAAAGTTCTGTGCTTGTGATGTGGAGGTTCAGTTTCCAGCTTTGACTTGATACATCATGTGAGTGTTTCTGTGACTTCAGTTTGAGCTCCTGCAGTTCCTTCCACATGTATACTCAAGAGTTCCTACCTCTGGAGGAGTTTCCTGGATCATAGGGATTTCTTTGGATGATGTACAGATGCTCAGACATCCTGGGAAGGAACAGAGAAAACCACTGAGATTGTCATCCTCTATATATCGTATGAGAAAGTAGGAAGTCTTGAGATGGAAGTCCATTGTCAACTCATCCCTCTGCATCCTTTACTTCTGCAAACATCTGCACAACTGTTCATGGTTGTAGTTCTATAATTTGCAATAAACAGTTATTTTATGATGCAGGAGGAGAATCACGCAGAGGTTTTCTACTTCAACTATTTTCACTCCATTGACAACAGAATGGCAAGAGTGCTTTTGAGAGAAATTTGTCTCTGTATGCCTCTTCTGCCATCCCTTCTAGCTTCTTTGAACACTTCTTTTTCAGACCTGTAGCACCTCTTTTTAGAGGTGGAGTTACCTGTTGTGTGTTTCCCATCTCTGGTCATGGGCTTCACTGCATTTTTTGGTCTGTAGA
This sequence comes from Arremon brunneinucha, assembly GCA_035583215.1. Taxonomy (NCBI): domain Eukaryota; kingdom Metazoa; phylum Chordata; class Aves; order Passeriformes; family Passerellidae; genus Arremon; species Arremon brunneinucha. The sequence continues at coordinate 65,454,964 of JAWWEX010000065.1, forward strand.
TTGCTTTTTATGTAACATGTGGAAAGGAAAAGACATGAAATTAAGTTTCTGCCATCTGCATAGTTCTTTTCATGGCCAAGCCCGGACACACACAGGAAAATGCTTGGACTTGTGAAATCTCATCTTCATCTCCACCAGGTTTCCTTTGGAGGACATGAGAAAATATTTCAGAAAAACAGGGTGATAGTTCACTACCTTTGATTTGACAGCCATAATCCTGTGGGGTTAAGATAAAATCATATGATTTAGCTTGTCCTTAAAATATAAATAAACAGCATTTAATGGATGCTAACAAGCTCGTTTTCACAATACTTCAATGAGGAAAATATGTGAGCAATTTGGGAAACTGAGGCAAGGGGATTTATCCTGAAAGCAGCTGTGTTTCCACCTCAGTGCTGGTGTGCTTAGTCAGAAGCAAACTCAGAGGCTGGGCTAGAAGGAGCCTGGCTCTTTGTGCCACCAAGCCATGGATTTTTCATTAGTAAAATGTCCTAACAGCTGATGGCTTTTACAACAGACCTGTTCATAGACTGGCTTTCATCTTTGTCCTCTGAACGAAGCACACTTCTCAGGTTCCATGATAAAATCAGCTTCCTGGGATGAAATGTGTGTGTGTAGAATTGCTGCAGAAATGTCTACACCAGGTCTGGAGAGAAGGCAGGGATTTTTTTTTCCTTTCTTCACAACTTATCCAGAATTTCTGATGGGAATACTTCAGCACTGAAGATCTGCCTTCCCTTGGGCAATATGCAACCATTTAACTTCTTTCTGTGTATACTGAGGAACTGATGGTTTGATCCCTTGGGAAGTCTGTATCTGTTCACAGTTGCATTTGTTCATTTCAGGAGGATTTTGTTATCTAGTAAAAAAGGGGGAGAAAAAAGGATTTGGCTTGGTTTATTGTACTGCTGATTCTTCCTGGCACTCCAAAGAAGATGTGCATTTCCAAATTTGATTTTAAACTGAGGCGAAGGAGGCAGAAATCAAATAAATAATTATCAGGTTGGGGTGGGGTTGGATTGCGACTGGTGGGAGGAATGAGGCACTGGGAATGTGAATTAGGAGGCAGCAGCTTTGGAACTGGATACAATAAATTACTGTAATTTATTGTTAGCTTTTCAGATTGCATGCAGTTGCATCTCTTTTTGCAGGGCTTAGTCATAGGAAGCAGTGCCTTTTTAAGCAAAAATAGGAAGCCCCTGAGTTCTAGACATACAGAATACAAACTTTAATGACATGCATGGAGAGGAGAAGAACAGAGGTAGAGTACTGAAACAAAGGGAGGCAAATTATCAAGAAATGTGAGCTTGATGCCATTTAGAAAGGGTCTGGGTCCCGTGATTTATCTAAAAATGACAAGATGCCACTCTAGAAATGCAAAAGTCTGCCCTGCATTTATAGCCATAATGAATGAGTTTCACACAATGGAAACATTCAGCTTGTTCTAGAGAACTTATGCTGGCTGCATGTTCCTGGCCTTTAATCACTCTGCTTTTGTTTTCTTAAAACTTAAATTAAAAGTACATTAGTGTTTATATGGTTTACACCCGGGGTGTTTTTGTGTGCTTGTTTGTAAAGAGTTGGTTTTGTTTTTCACCAACAAATAAGCCATATGAATGCAATATTCTTGAATGCATGGGATGAGGAAAATCATGAGAAACTGAAGCTGACAACAGCAAAAGTGCAAATTTTGAGCTGCTAATGGAAAGTAGGACTCTGGCTCTGGGGCTGTGGGAGAACACAGCTGTGTTACATAGCAGGGAGCCCTCCTCTGACCTGCCAGGAGGATGCCTGTGTGCTTTCTGCTTTATTTGTAGGGAAATCAAGGCAAAGTTTTCCTCTGTGGTGTGTTTGGGTTTAAAAGAAGGATGGCAGACCCTTGCAGACCTGCTGCAGAACAGTGCCCCTGTCTGAAGGCTCTGTCATGACTGGGGGCTTCAGCACAGGCTCTGTCTTACTATTAGCAACTCATTGTACATTTTACACTTGGGTTAAGGAAAAGAATAGAGATCCATCTATCAAATAAAATGGAAAACCAACTACTCTTGCCTTGAAGATTTTTTTTTGGGAGGAGTTTATCCCACATACGTAATACTTAATTTTCTGGATGCATATATGCAGCTTGTGTGTGAGTGGGCACACATGTAAATCCGTTGCAAGTTTTTAAAGCTCTGTTTCTGACAGAAAACTGGTCTAATTAATAGGAGTAGGAGACAAAATGCCAGCTTGTAGATTTGTTTCCTAGGCAGAAATCAGCTCCCCCCTCCCTGTTACACTGCTCCTTCTTGATCTGATGTAACAAGAAGAAAGAGTCAGCTCTGAATCAAGCGCCTTGTTCTCATTTCCTTGATCATTGGCATGGTTTGAGAGAGAGAAAGGATGAGGGATTATTTGTGAGGTTATTTAAAAAAACCCAACCCTTGTTCCCCCTTCTCCTCTCCTTCAAGATGCACAGGCAGTACCAGAATATTCCCTGATATCAGTCTGACTTTTCTCATTTAATAGCATCCTCTTCCTCCCTACTCTGTGTAAGTTAAAAAGTGCTGTTTACACGTCACTAAGCAGCTAATTCCAAGCTTTGATGAGTGGATTGCCAGTTAGCAATACCATTTAAAATGCATTGGTTTTTGCAGTCAGCAAGATGTTTAATGGGTTCAGAAATTAAAGGCTAATTGCACTTGACTGAATATATGTATTTCTAAGCCCACGGTTACCATTGTTGGAGTATTTACCAGCTTGGAAAATTCTCTTTTTGCATAAATCTGTTAATTAATTCTTTATTGCTGCCCTGTCCTGGAGAGCAGCCACAATGAGAGCTTGGTCACTCCCACTGACAAGCTGGGGTGGATGTTTTTGATGCTACTTTAATCATCATCTGTCGTCACATTTCTGCACGATGGTTTTGCTTGGAGGATTGAGCAAATTTGTTCATGTAACATTCAGGTTGTACGTGATCCCTTGTGAAAGAAAATGGCATGTTGGTATTCTCATTATGATGCCAAGGAGACAAGGAACTTGACTGTCTTTGAAGAAAAATACAAGGGTAGAATTAGAAATGGGAAAAGTTTAGATGTTGTGCGCTGCCGTGTATAAAATTGCTGATGTGCAGGAGAGCTTGCGAATGCTTCTAAACCAGATTTTTAATACCAATAATATTAATGGAAGCCTTTCCTGGAGAATGTGTCAGGTTAGAAAATCAAAAGCTGTTTTGCACCTTAATAGAAAGACTGTTTCAATATTTCCTGGCATGTGTTTTCCTTCTGATCAATGTCATACACAGAAGGGGTAATCATTCAGCTTTAAAAAAGTCAAAGATTAAAAAACTAACAATTACACAGTGTAATTAATTGGAGAAGGGATTTTGGGGGGCATGTCTGGGGGTGGTGGTGGTGTTGTGCATTGTTCCCCTCTTCTGTTTAAGGCAGTGTTTGTCATTCTTTGGCAGGAGTGACTAATTTATTGTCTGACTGTCCTATCTGGATTCATAAAGGGTGGCTTTCAATCCCTCCCCCTGACAAAACTCCTCTGATGTGCTGTGTATTTGTTTGGGAGGGGAAGGAGGAGGGGGAAAGGGAGGAGGTTATATGTTTCTGACCTGCTTTACTGCTTTTCAGTTGAAGTAAATTAATGCACACACCAGCTTCCCCTCTGCTGTGCTGATTGGATCCTTGTGCCGATTAAATATTTCACACTGATAGAGGGATGCTGAAAGCACTCGGCTGGTAATGCAATATGTACATCAGTGATACAATAACTGACTCTCAGGTTAAAGTCAAACAAAAGCCCCAGTTTGCTGCAGTTTTGATTAGAATGAGTTTCACTTTGAATTTAAATCCTTGAGCCTGCTGCAGTGATGGCTAATTAACTAAGATCTGACAGAGACAAAGAAATACATTCTTACTTCTAATGACAGGCAGGCAGGAAGTTGTTAAAGAAAAGGAAAAAGAAAAGGATAAAGAAAAAAGAAAGGAGATGGAACCAACAGACAAAAGAAGCTATAAAAAAAACCCGACCAACTAATGCTGAGATTGTACTTCAGCACACAAAAACCTTCCTGCCCGTGTTTAACACTCATCTTCCTTTGGCTGACACTCCGGCCCTGGAAAGGCTGGTTCCATTGACTCCCAGATTTTCTTCTGCTATTTTTTTTATTCTTTAATTATTCTTACAAAAACTAACCCTCAAGTTGTACCTAGTCGAATAGTTGCTACCTCCTTGTTTATTAATTGTGCTTTTGGGGGCTTCCTTTAGGAAAGGGCAGGGGGACGGGAGGAGGAGGAGGAAGAAGGCTGCCTGTCCCCGGGTACCTCACGTCAGCCTCTGCCACGGTGACCTCTCCCTGGGGGTCATTAAAAACGTCTCTGTCGAGAAATTCCTTCCCCCTCCCCTCCTTTCTCCCCACCCCTGCCCCCACCCAAGCTGGGCAGAGTGTTTGCATCAAGCTGACAGGTCATTTACCGAGCTATTGGCAGGAGGAACTGCCCCAACCTTCTTTAAAACCCTTCTCCTCCACCTCCTCTTCCTCCTTTTACTCCTCTTCCCCCTCTTCTTCCTCCTCTTTGGTTGCACGTCTTGAACGCCTTAACATGAAGCGCAGCTTTTTTGGAAACAGCGCATAAAATCTTTGCATGCAATCTTTTCATTTTTGTTTGTATGAGAACCTGTTTCAATGTCTTCTCTTTGGGCACAGATAACCTGGTGCCCGAGGCATACATGCAAAGGAACCATTCTTTATGGGATTTCAGGGATAAAATACAGACTATGAAGCCCTTTGCCTCCATAAACACTGCCCAGACTCCTCTGGGTGCCTGTGTGCACACATGTGCTTGGCTGAAGCCCTGCTCATTTCTTTGTTTCAGTGTGTGAAGTTATGAGGATGGCTGGCCCATGACTTAAGGTTCAGATCATGGATCAGCCATGTATTTGAGTAGCAAGTTGGAAATACAGGAGAAATACATGGAAACTCATAGGATTGAACCAAAATCCTTAGAAAATGTACTAAAGAATCCCTGGACAATGTACTAAAGTGCCATAGCTGGTCACTGTGTTTACAGGGAGTTTGTGTGTTGTCACTCTCTGAATATTAAATATTCTGTTGTTTAAGAGAATTTTATTGTGACTATTGGGTAAATGAAGAGAGGCCATGGCTCTCATTGCTGGAGAAGTCTGTTCAGCTGGTTTGCATGCATGGCATTAGATTAGTGTGGAATGTTATATTATTGACAAAGACATCATTTTGGTTTGAAAGTGGATTCCCAGTGTTCTGCAAGCTAAGTAAACTCTCAGGGTTATGCCAAATGTTTTCTCATAGCCATGGGGCCACTAAGGAAAAAAAAAAAAGATATTGCTCTGTAAACAGTTGCAGCTTTTCACAACCAGACTGCTTTGTCAGAGCATCATTCTGGAAAGATTAATGGACTGAGGGTTCTATCTACAGCATGTCGGTGTTAAAATATAAATGTGATGGACAGTGAATTTTAGGTCCTTTTTAAACAGATCTCATATTTTACTAGGAAAACATGAAGGTTTGCTGAAAGGTGTGTGTCTGTTTTAAATCACTGCTGTGGCAGACAGCAGCCAGGAGCTGAGAATTCCTCCCTTGTGGAGCATGACCATGTTCCTATTTGAGATGCACGTGTGAAGTAACGTTGACATCAGATCAGTAAGGGTTTGAAGACATGATGTAAAGTGCAGCAGGGTGACAATGAAGGAGACAAAGCCAGCACCAGGAGCAGTGCTGTGCCCCACTGCTCAGTGTGTGGGTCACAGCAGCACACCCACCTGCAAACAGTTTCTCCTTTTGCTCTTTCCATTGCTTCGTTCACTAAACAGAATGATTTGCGGTTTGTGGTAGCAGAAGTAGCATTTGAGTAATCAAATTTGAGGCTAAAACTGTTGGACAGCTACCTTCCTACTTGTAAACCTTTACAACACAGACCTAGCTAGAAAGGAGGGGATGGGGAGAAGGCTTACATGCACTAATAAATAGGAAGGCCACAGTTATTTTGATACATATGGAAAAAAACATTAACTCTGCTTTAAATAGTTGAGATCCTGCCACGTACAAGATGGGAAGTCATAAACAAGTGGCAGATTTCCAGCACATTGTGGCATGTTTGCATGTGACCAGCATACATATTTCAAACTCTGGACTGCCTGTGGCATCCTGCAGTGAAAATGAAACTCATGTTGCTATTGAAAAGATGCTGTTTCAAAATTGGCGTATTGTGTGTGCTATTATGCTGTGGATGAGGAGCAGAGACCTGCTTTCCAGCATTTATAGCAAAAATTATTTTTCTTTTCTTTTCGTCTCTTTTGGCTCTTCCATTGTATCAGCACATGTTTTCTGCTGCAATGTCCAAAGCTTGCTTAGTATTTTATTGTTCATAATTCCAAAAGTATCTGATAATATGTTATGCTGACTGATTCTCAAAATGTGAATTTTCTTTCTCTTTAAAAACTCAGATTATTCTTTTAATTAATCTGGCAGAAATAGAATACAGCAGATGTAAGTTTTGTTGAGGATTATTTTAATCTCTCATATCATAATCTTTGTTTCTTGTCAACACTCCTTTACCAACATCTTCTCAGGGTTATAATGTAAAAATGGCTGTTACAAAGGAAAAAAACATGAAGAGATGAAAAAAACTCATCTCTTAATTAACACGGTTTGATTAAAGGGGCTATTTTAAAGTTTTGATAGGTACATTTTAGAAAATTAACAAAAGAGACACAGAATTGATGCTGTTGCTGCTTTTCCCTAAATGGACAGTTTTTCTGTACCTGTATTTTGGAAGCTAATTTTAAGTACCTGATCCTCTGTATATACTTCCATATTTAGTTTCTAAAATTTCCAGTTATTTAAATAAACTTAGTATAACATTGTACCCTCAGGAGGTAACAGATGTGGGCCAATTGGTCTTTGCAAGCCTATCCCAAGGACATAATGTTTTCCCTGTATTTAGAAAACCCACAAAACCTATATTCAAATGAAATTTTTCCAGTTTTACAAGCATTTCATATTTATCACAACTTAGACTGAAACAAGCAGTAATCTTTATTTCCTTAGCTCTTTTGGTGGCATGCACATGAATAGACAGAATTGTGAGGTTGTTAGGAAAAATGTTAACATGCATCACATGCAAAGACCCAAAACTGACCCACTGTTAATTCTTGTAGGAAGAACAAGTGAGTAAGGGATGGATGGTGGTTTGAGCAGTGAAATTTTTTTTTTGTTTACAGAATTTCTGCTTTTGTACTCCTCCACTAATTCGCTCCTTTGAAACAAGACAAAAAGTAATTAGTTGCTGTTGAAGTTAGTCAAGGAAGTCATAATCTACTTCTACTTAATTTGTTGTTGTTGTTTCCACTGAGCTACCAAGGATACTCTGTCTTTTGGAGTCAAGAACTTTTATTTGCTTAGGTGTTTTCTGTTGCTGAACTGTCTGAGAACAAAGTAAAGCTGTACTAATACCACTACAATATTACTTATTAGAAGTTTAAGTGAAAATGTGAAATCAGAGTAATACTGAGTGTTTCTGTGAGAAGTTTTTTTATTCAGTAACCCACATGTTCATGTCTGAGAACAAACTTTAAAAGACACTTCATCAGAGAAAGCTCTTTTCTCTTCAAAACTTCTATGACACAAAACAGCATAGAGAACAATTGCCTATGCTTCCTTGGGATGATTGTCAGGATAACGGAGAACAAAAGGTAAAGACAAAAATGAAGAAAACTCAAAACAATTTCTACAAAGTCACAATTGCTAGAGTAATGCTGACATTAGAATCACAGAACCACAGATTCAATAAGGTTGGAAAAGACCTCAAAGATCACTGAGTCCAGCCTTTGACCAAAAAGAAGTGTATTGAAATCTGAAGCTAATATCTCTGGTAAAGCATATGCTTGTGATTTCATATAAACACAAAAACTATAGTTCCCAGAGCACACATACATTTCCACTATGCCTTCCCAGTCTTAAAGTGTATGATGGGTTTAAAGGTAAGACAGGATATATTTTCCTAGAAATCACTTAGTTTTGTGCTACAAGGCTTCTGCTTTATGCCCAGGAGTAAGGTTTTCAGCCTAAGCATGTCTATAACTTCATACACACATACACACTTCTATACACACACTGTATTTTAAACAAACAAAGTTGACAACAAAACTCTTATGGGCTTTAACAGCAGACCAGCAGTTTCCCAAAGGCGGTACATAACAAGTAATTGCATTGGAGTCCAAAGTTATGGTCAGTGGATAAAGTTAAACATGGGCAGAACTGTTTGCAGGATTAAGTGCCTTTTGATGTCAACTCTAGTTGACAAGATGTTTAATAATTAAAGGTATCAAAGGAGGCTTGAACTGGAATATTTTTTCCACATACACCTAGCTTGCCTAAATGGCATTAATAATAAAAGCTTCCAAGATTACTCAAAGTGCAACAACTTTATAAAAGTTTTTTTTTTCTTTTCCAAATGAGCATTTTATGCACACAGTATTATTTACCATATGCATCTTCACAGTACCTACGGAAATCTCAAATACAAATCTTGTCAGAGATCCTATAGCAAGCTCATAATCAAAATATTCCTATTACAAATGATGGAATAGCCACTCTGTAGCAGTATAAGAAAACAACTCTTGAGAAAAACAGAGAACGAGTTTAAATGGTGCTATGGAGAAAAGTTAGCTTGGATGATTATACTACTACTACTGCTACTAATACCCAGGAAACCTCTTCCTAAAAATATGGGGCATGACCATCACCTACTGCATGCACTAACAAATGGAAAGCACATCCAGCCACTTTGGAAAGCAAATTGTCCTGTCAGGTTTTCTGGAGAAACAGTGTTCTGTTTAGCTGTTACACTGAAGTACCTGTCTGGGGAATTGGACTTTGAATATCCATTTTGTATCCCATGCTGGGTAATTTCCTTTTTAGAAGGTATTGTTTATGCTTTACTGAAAATATACTTGATGATATCCTAGTAGATATTTCTTAGAATCCTGGAAAATAACTATATA
>JAWWEX010000065.1:65464087-65506616 GCA_035583215.1 Arremon brunneinucha
TTGTTTATGCTTTACTGAAAATATACTTGATGATATCCTAGTAGATATTTCTTAGAATCCTGGAAAATAACTATATAAATTATAATAATATGAAAGATAATAGTTTCAATATTACAACAGTCTATCATTTTGTGAAGGACTATCTTTTACTGTCACTGTCAGAAGCCATTGGAAGAAAATAATCAAAGCAGTGAGAGAAGAAGCTTGAAATATAATTTAATGTGTTTAGACCAAATAGTGAAGCAACAGTCCCAGGTGCTGGAGAGCAATGTGAGTTAGAACATTTGGCTGCAAACTTTTCACTTCTTCAAGGGCTGTTGGAGGAAGAGTTTCTAAGCTGCTGTGGTGCTGAATATTCCATGCTCCTTCCCATTTATCCTTTCAAAAGGGCAAATGGGTCCCAGTCCCACCTTGCACATCCCCAGGCATGCTGGGCTCAGTGGTGTATTGAGCCTGCTGGAGCCAAGCATGAAGCTCTCAAACCTGAAACACTGTTTGTCCTGCCATTGCAACTTTTCCTTGCAAGGAACAGCTTCATTTCAAACTGTTGTTGGAATGGCATGGGAATGTTGACCAGCATTTAGGGCTTGCCTTGGTTTTGCTAGAGAAAAAGCTCTAGTGTTTTTACTTAGAGATGTCTTCACATAGCAAGTTTTCAACAACTGTAGTTTTGCATAAATCTCTGATTATGTTTGTAATTTATGAAGGAAGAAGCCAAGGAATGGCAAGTTTCTAAACATGAAGACTGTAATAGTTTTATCTTTTTGAGAATGGTCAACAAGCATGGATAGAAGCAATAAGAAATATTGAATTATAGAAATAAAAAGTGCATGCTGACCATTGGTCCTAAATTGTCATCAAGCTTAGTGCCAGATTGCATGTTATTTATCACTCCTCTACCCAAATTAAACTTGTTTTGCAAAATTTATTTTTCTGGGAAAATAAAAAAAATCTATTCTTGCTTCATGCTCAGTATCTTGATTGTTCCTGGAGTGTTATCATGAATCAATGTAGTAACACCTTAGCTACAATCACTGTAGCATTGGATGAAAATTTCATTGCTGACATTTATTAATAAGCATTTACTACATCTTCTTTTGGGTTCTTTTGTAGTGTTGTTACTGCTGAGTAAAGTTTGGGGTATTTTTCAACAGGAATGTATGTAGGCTGTAAGATGGAGGATAACAGATCTCTGCAAACTGGGCTAAGATGGCAAGCTGACATTTTAACTGGATTAGATTATTGGTGTAGTGTAGCTTCTTCTGCATCTGCAAAGTGAGGAAAAGGGCAAGGGCATGAAATGTAATGCTATGAGTGTCTGAACAGTGCTAGGAAGTATTTAAAGGATCAGGATGTGTATATGGTCATGTCATGTGGTATCTAGCAAGAAGAATGAAATGCTAAATAAAACTCAGCAGAAAAAATAGGGCATCAAACACTGTCTAAATACAGAACTTTCAAATACAGATAGGATTAAATGTAAGGTTGTTACAAAAATTTCATTTGGGCAGCAGCAAGTCTTCGCTTTCATTTTAGGCTGTTGTTTACCCAGCCAATTTTTAAAGTGATTTGGAAACGTTGTTGACTTAATGGAAGCCATATCTGCATGGGGAAAAGTATCTAAGTAAATAAATGCATAACAATGATAAAGGATTGTTTAGATACATATCACATGGTTTATTAGAAGCAGGATATATTGTGAGATTAAAAAGGATTGAGATGTGTAACATTGGAAGTGGTGAGCTGCAGGAATCAGTGGTGGGTCCACACTATTCCCTGGCAGCCTTCCAGTGCCAATCCCATGTGTGAGGACATGACTGATGCAAGGGTACAGACAGGGATATCATGGGTGCAGCTCTTGCTCCCACTGCAAGAAATGGAGCTTAGACCTTCATTTGGATGGTCTGGAGCAAGTTATGTTGGCTAAAGCAGAATTTTGCTGGCATAAACTGAATTTTGCTGGCATATGAAGGATACATGATAGGTGTGCTTTGCCTTCAGAGAATTGCTAGAATTGTGTAGAGAGAATGGCCTGGAGCTACTGGGTAGTCAGTGGTATGCCTGTACCTACAACATACTTTGGAATAAAGAGATTTTGATATAAGCCTCTCAAATTTTATTCTTATTGCAATGATATTTATGTGGTATTTACCCTTTCCTATCCTCACCACTGAAAGCAAGATCTGAAATTGCTTTGTTGAAGGACAAAGTCCCATCTGTTGTGCTGGAACAATCTGCCTTGTAAAGAAAAGGCCCTGGCTCCCTGTCCTTCATGACTCCACAAACAGAATGAAACCTGCCTCCTGCCCCTCTCTGTGCTTCCCTTCCCACCCATGTATTTCCTGGGTCAGCTGGAGGAAATTTGGCATTTTCCCCATGCACATGTACTCTTGTGTCCCAGGGCTTTTCCATACAGAAGGCTTCTTTCAAAGCAAAATACAGTATGAGGATTTATAGTGCTATAAACTCTTGGCAAGATGGTAAACTGCTGTCCACAAATAGTTCATTAACTCCACAGCTCACAGAACTACTTGTGTCCCTGTTTAGACTTGAGCACACAACACAAGTATCCATTTATTTTTTCAGGAAATGTGGCTTTTATACATGTAGGAGTATTCTCATTTATACCTGTTAGCTATCTGTATATTCAATTTACCAGAAAATTGGTAAAAAAAATGGATCCCAGAACTTTAGCAACATACTGTTACCTACAATGGCCATTTTTCAGAATAATGTATTTGTAGAATGATTTATTACCTTTCTCTTCACCATCCTACTTTATATGCTTCACTATGCTCTTTGTAAAAGTACTTCCTCCATAACTGTAAATCTGCCTGTGCACATGACTAAGTCCTCTTTGGTTTTTATTTATTATTTGTGTTGAAGCAGTACTTAATGGTTTTATTTATAGAGGTATTTACCTGTATTGGTTATGTGGCTATATATAGCTTTTTTTTTTTTTTTAGAATTCATATTACTACAGTGCCTAAAAACGTGACACTGGTTCATTTATCCTCACAATATGGAGTTAGTATGACTAAGGCATTATTATTCCATGTTTTACTGTGGGAAAACTGAGAAATAAAGGATCCACTTATGCTGATCCTTTTGTATTTCTCCATAGGAAGCTCAAAAGGGCTGCCTTAGGCAGGATCCCTGTATTGGCAGCCACACTACAGGCCTTTTTGGTAATTTTGAGAATGCCTCAGACATGTCCATGCTGCACATGGCATCCTTAGGAATGAGAACTGTCCAACAAGTACCTGCATCATGCCATGGCCCCCTTCAGCCTTTGCTGTAGCTCTCTGCACATCTGCCTCATAATTATTATTCCTTATCCATGGAAATCCATGTGCTGAAATGCAGGTGGAAATGATAACTAGTGAACACAAGGACAAAAGAAAGACCCAGAGGCTCCACACAGATCTAAGGGAGGGAAAATAAAGACATTTTTCTATGGGTTATGAGAGCCTTGCTCATGTTGGCATCTCTCTGGCATCAGACACGTGCCAGGTTATCTGTGATTGCCAAAATTGTTGTGTTTCTGAAGTCCATGGCTCCTGCTCTTACTGTATGTTACTACTGCTGCTCAGTTGTATTTTTCTTTAGATCTGTGTTGGTCAGGGATGGCTGATGAATTTCAGGATATTGAAGAGATTTGTTGGGGGCTTACTTGAGCTTTGTTTTATCGGTCACTGGTTGGTTTCTGGATATCTGTCCTGGAGGAACAGAGCAATGATTACTCTGTGTGGGTAACAGTTCCCATTGATGTTCCAAATATTGTTCTGTTTTTTATAGTTTCCTCAAATGTGAAACAAAGGCTGGGTTTCCTGCTGGGGCCTTATCAGATCTCTGAGCTTTCTGCTTTTGCTGGTCTATGAGAGCAACCTGGAGTGGTAACAGTGTTCTGTTCAAAATAACAACAGAGGAGAAAACTCCACAGAAAGGCAGTGATGTGGAGATTTTGAACAGGCGAGTACTAACCAGGCCATCATGGGCACAGAGTTGTTGTAACTCTGAAGGAATTCTGAAGTATGATCCTATTAGAGTGTGCTTTCAGGAGATATGTGAAAATAGAGGAGAGGTGACCTAGCCAAATTAAATTATGTCCTGGTTTAGGGCAAATTTGAGAGAAAAACCTCCAAAGGGGTTCCTCTAGAAGGCAGATTCAAGCAGTCCCCCACCCAAGTGGTTCAGAAAAATATTTCCTTGGAGAAAAGTGGAAAAAACTGCTTATGTAACAGGCATAGCATTCCCCAGCACAAAAAAAAAAAAAAAAAAAAGAAAAGATATTAAACAATATAACCTTTTGCCTGCTCCAAAGAGATGCCAAACTCAGAAGCCCCTCCATGGCTCCATGGGCTGTAGCTCAGCTCACTCAGTCTCTGTCAGTCCCTCCAGTGCTGGAAATGCCACGGCCCAGGCCCGGCCCGGTGCCCACAGCTGGAGCTGCCAGTGCTCTGCTGGGTGTTCTGTCCAGAGCAGGGTTAAACAGGTCCAAGGAAAAGAAAAACCACAGTCCAGGGAACTTCTCTGCCTTAGGTAGCTAAAACCTAACTAAAAGCAAAGGAGAGCTCTGTCCTGCTGTCTGTCCGTCCACAGACAACACAATCCAGGAGCAGGATGGAGCAAGTGCAATTCCTGAAAACAAACTCCGCTTCTTCTCTCTCCCCTTTGCTCTCAGAACCTGTCTTAAAGGTGCAAAACTTATTTCTGGGCCAAATAGATGAATGGGGATACAAGCATAATAAAGTCACCCCAGGACAGAATAATAATGAAGAAAACCACCCAGAGAGTAGGAACTCCAAGGATTTACCACTCCACTCACCATCCAGTGATCAGTTCTTGCCATTGGGGCCCAAGTTTTAACTCTACCATTAGAATGTTGTAAAGAACATGGTAATTTTAGGAAGTGGGTTATAGAGTGTGTGTGACAGATTCTGCTTGTATCTGCAACCTCTTAGTTGCAGGTTCATTAAGGGAGGTTCATTAATTTACTCCATATTTAAATATGGGTATCTAACAGCAGGATTTGGCCTTACTACTCTGATATATGCAGCATAAAAGCACTTTAAAATTTGTATTTCTTGCTAAATAGCATAAAATTACATCCTTTCAGGTTAATTAAACCATTTCTCAATGCTGGTTGCTGTTGATGGTATATTTAAATGTCAGACTCACAATAAGCACTTATGCTTCCTGATGATAAATGGCTTTATTTTAAAATATCCCGTATGTGTCAATGCATCCAAAGCATGTGGATTTCTTTTCTGCTCAATCTGCATTCCCATTTGGTCTGCATTAGGGTTCAGACACCCAAAGACTGAATAAAGACTGAAAAGACAAAATTCAGGAACTGAATAAAACCTCATCAGGCCCTATATAGTATTCATTACACAGCCAAAAATTTCCAGTGAAGGCAGCAGAATATTCAGCAGGAAAGGGTAGGTAAAAGTGGACTTACACTGACTGTCAGATACTTTGTTGTGAAAACCTAAGAGCAACTTTTCCAAATTTATTTCTGTGGGAACTGGCAAACAAAAACCCTGCTGGAAGAAAATGAATGACCAGAGAATGTCGCGTTGATAAGGAATGGTGTCAGGATGGGTTCTTGTTTGGGGATCCAAATGATGATTTATTGAAAACAGGATACCACTTTTAACACAGTTCAGAGACAAGAACCCAGATGGGCTGAGGGCCCAGGATTATATGTGGGATAAGAGGGGATGGTTCAGAGGATCAGGGTCCAATGCGAGCAGGGCAAAATGGTGCAAGGTGTGGTTAAAAACAGAGAGAGCCTTTGGGGATGGACTGGGCAGAGCAACGTGACTAATCAGGGCCAGTGGGGATTCAGGGAAGGGAGAACAGTGTAGGAGACATACAAAAATGGAAATAGGGGCTGAACAGGGGGCAGGGCCAATGGGACGCCACAACTCACAGGGAATTAACATATGAATGCAGAGGCTTGTGAGAAAGAGGCTTTTCTCACCCTAACTTTGGGGTGCATTGTTTATTGTAACTCCTCCAAAGTTGAGGGATGGTTTTAGTCACTGACCCTTTGGCCTCCAGAAGGGAATAATTGTGAGTCCCACTTTCTGGAGACCAGACAATGGTTGTTGTCTTAGCATTTGTGTCACTGAACGTCCCATGTGCAGGTCCATGTGCAGTGGGGTGTAGGAATGGACATACAGCCCAAGTATTTGTGGAATGGATTTTCTTCCTGTGAGTGTCTGAGAAGTGTCTCAAATGAGCAACACAAGCAGAAGGAGATTAACTGAAAACTGCTTTCGTTTTGTCAGTGTTCCTGGTCCTGCAGAAGAATGATGGAGCTGTCAGTGCGTTTGTATTTCCTTATGACCAGAAGTACTTCATTGTCCTGTCTATAGAGAACCAAACAGAAGAGACCAGGTTAAAGGAGGGAAATGCAATTGCTCCAATTTCATGCCTTTTCTTGGGAGCAATTCTAAATGCCTATAAAATAAAGTCTTAAAATTTAGGAAGATAAAAATGTAGAAGCATGGGCAGCAGGGGAGGGGGATTTTCTGCCTTGCTCAGGTGAGACCCCACCTGCAGAGCTGCCTCCAGCCCTGGAGCCCAGCACAGGAGGGACAGGGAGCTGCTGGAGCAAGTCCAGAGGAGGCACCAAGACAATCAGAGGGATGGAGCAGCTCTGCTGTGATGAAACTCAGGGAGAATCCAGATTGCTCAGCCTGGAGAAGAGGAGCTTTGCAGGGACTTAATTGTCTGAAGGAGCCAACAAGTAAGGTGAAGACAGAGTTTGGACAGGGGTCTGGAGTGACAGGACAAGGGACAATGGCTTCAAACTGACAGAGGGCAAGGTTAGATGAGATATTGGGAAGAAATTTTTCCCTGTAAGGGTGGGTGAGGCACTGGCTCAGGTTGCCCAGAGGAACTCTGGCTGCAGCATCCCTGGAAGTGCCCAAGGCCAGGCTGGATGGGGCTGGGAGCAGCCTGGTCCATGGAAGGTGTCCCTGCCCATGGCAGGGGGTAGGATGGGGTGAGCTTTAAAGGTCTTTTCCAACCCAACCCTTTCTGTGATTCTGTGAATATATAGGCAGTCCCCTTATGGAAGTTTCTGTGGTATTTTCATACATCTTTATATATTATCCATACAAACAAAATTCTGAGTCCCTTATTCTAATGCTGAGAGTTTTTAGCACATGATTGTTTTGACGTTAATCAGAGTAGCTCCCATGGAGAGCTTTGATTCACTTCAGAATTGCAAAGAACGCTCTAAAAATGATAATACACTGTAGCTATTTCATTGTAATTGGAGGCTGTCTGTGCTTCACAGACATTATCAGTCAAGCATTCCTGAAAATGCCAGGATTTTCAAGTTATTTCTATTTAAAATGGAGGACCAAGAATGTGAGGGGATGGATAGAAAATTTGAGGGCTGTGTGATTCAAACTTGAAGTGCAGTTTGTAATAGTGAAAGATGATCAGCTTTGGGGCTGGAGAAGTCATCTCCTAGGTATTTTTCTAAATTATGGGATGCGTAAATAGGTCTACTTATTCTACATGTGCTATTACTTTAATAAAAGCCACCACTTAAGGAAATGAAAGGCTTTGGAATATTGCTAAACATCTTAGTTCCATTTATAGTTTAAAGGTGAGGTTTTCTCATTATCTTCAGAGTTTGTGGCATAGTTTGCAGTCTGGTATCAAACAGATTCCTGCAAATTATTCACCTCTGTATTTATCCTCTTTCAATGTTCATATTGTAAATACAGGCATGATAAGATCTCCTATTGGTATTCTAACTATATCAGGATTTGGCAATTGGTCTGCTGCTAATCTCACAATGTGCATTTGTGTCTGTGTTGAAATTGATTGGAAAAATGTATCAGGAAATACTGATCTTCAGCTATTTCAGGTATAAATGTGGAGGGGTTGGTGAGAGAGATGAGTGAGACAGTAGCTGCTGTAAACACAGAGTGCTGAAGGATACTCAAGTAGTAAATAGAACTGTCTTAGAAGTAACTCCTGACAGTAATAAAGGCAGTAATTCTATTTCATCTGTGAATTTAATGAGTGGATAATAAACTTGTTTCACTTCGCAATATAAGTGGTGTTTATGTTATATTAATATTTATTAGTACTTATTGATGCTAGGGTTTAGTTGTTCCCTTTTCCTCACATCACAGCCATTTCATTAAAATTCAAGTTAAATTGCTACGCAATAAGCAATTAAAAGTGTTTGTGTGTGTGTGAGAGAGAAGAAAGTAATCTGTGTGTGGAGATATTCCTATAGAGAAGGACAGACCCTCCCTGACCAAGAATCCAGAGTTGTGCTCCAAGTGATGGATTCTGCTTGCACTAGTTAAAAAATTGGTTCTTTGAATGCATATTTCAACCCACAGGCACTGTTTTGCTGTTCATCTAAGAGTGGCTTGGATGGGTTTTCTGCCTTTTAGTGGGGTGTTTGTGTATCCCTTGCTTTGACTGTGGGCAGTGCCTCTTCAGGAGTGGGATTGTGCACTACGTTAAATGGCCTGTTTGTGTGACATGTGAAGGACTGCCAGCTTGGAGGATAATGTGAGTCACAAAGTGCCTGATCCAAATTTAACCAAATTTGTTCATCTCTAAATTTAGAGAATAGCTGAATGGCAAGACAGATATATTTCGGTTTCCATCAGTGACAAGGACAGTGTTGGCGGATGCCTGTTAAAAGCTATAGGGTGTGTTTTTGATACTCATATATGTGTGTATGGGTGGGAAAAGACTGGTTACTTTTACTTATCATGAGCCTGTTTCTTCTTTGGCTGCTTTTAAATCACTCTTGGGCTTGATGTTTCTTCTGTGCAGATAATTCTTGTGCAGATGGTATGCTGTGGTCTTGAGTCGTGTTTTTGCCCTCTTGAGTAGAAAGACTTGCATTGGAATTGGATTTTTATCATTATGAAAACTGAAATATAAACCCTTTTAAAATAAGGCAGGCACCAGGCAAGGTAAGACAAACCAAAATTCTTTTTGTTGATCTTACAATCAGGCATCAATATCAGTGATTTCAGAAAACTATTTCAAGTTTATCCTCTATTTGAGCATAACCCTGAGTTAACATGTATATAATTCACATGTCTTCAACAACATTGGTCATATCCATGTATGAGTTCATATTTCCCTGCTTTTCTGTGCTGGGGTCTTAATCTTTTGACTGTTCTAATTCTTTGGCTAAATATTGTCCTTGGAGATTTGACAAGTTAAGGCAAGACCATCCCCTCTGCTTTTGTGCAAGGCATTTTGTTAATGGGTATGATTGTTTGTCTGGGGGGTTTTCTCCATGAGATCTTTATTATAGACATTTATTTAGCCTCTTTTTCTTGTTTTATTTTATTACAACCCCAGTTCAATGACTTGTGTCATCAAATTTGCACATGTAGGATATTACAAACAATTTGATTGTTGCATCCCTCACTGAATCAAGCAATGAGACTGGCTGGGTTGGAGATGTGTTTATTTTTATTTGCAGGATCACTGCAATAGCAGTGACTGAATAGGTAATACCTGAATGTGAATGACAGCTTTGATAGAATTAAAGCAACATTGTGCTTCTTGTAGTTTGCTGAACTGGTAATGATGATTTAAGGGTTTTACCTTAAATATTTACTATCTTTTTGGGTGTGGAATAAACCCATAATTCAACATTGTTTAATTTAATATAATATTAATTTTTCTTTGAATAATATCTTAGTACACTAAGATATTTTTTTAAAGAAAGATATTGTAGACTAGCAGTAATAAGAATACTGTAGAAATTTGACAGACATGCTTCAGGGATACTATGATTTTAGAAAACTGTATATGGTAATTAGTTAGCATTTACTCTAATGAAACCCCACAACCCAATTTGGTGTTTTCACTTTTTTTTAGGGTGAAGCATTATATTATTTTCCCTCACACTTGACTTTTCACAATATAAGCCAATCCTCCATATTCTGTCGACATGTAGTTTTTAATCTTTCCTGTAATGTGGGAAATTAGATATTGCATGTGTTATTATTGCTAGAAAAGGACAGCCCAACCTCCCTAATCAGTATGAGAAGATAAAAATCTCCAGGTTTCTGCTGTATTTGTGGCTTTGAGTGGGTTTCAAAGCCAGAGTAAGTGGCTTTGAACCATCACTATGATGGCTCAGAATTGTCAAGTCTTGAGGAATATGAGCTCTAACTCTCATTCTTCTAGCCTGAATCCAGAAATTGGTTTTGAATTTAGAAGTTATTACATGCAACTGGAATTAATTTATATCTTGGCATATCATGATGTGTTTACACTTCAGTAAGTTTAAGTTTATGAGCCTTAATAACACAGTATTCCTCAGCAAATTCTATGAGCATTGTCAAATGTGTGAGTTTGGAACATCTCCACTGAAGTCAGGTCTAGAGAAGCTTTATTTGTATGAGAAGAATTAATCTATATCACTAGCATGTCTTTCACTATTTTCCTAATGACAGTACAATAGGCTTGGCAAGCTATTAGTGATTTTTGTTGTGGTTATTATTACTGCTATATTTTCTTTTAAAGTGATGTTTTCATACTGTAATCTTCACATCCTGCAGCTGTGGTAGGACAGGGGTGCTTCAGTAGCTGCTGGGTCTGTTGGAGATTTTCACTCCTGCCTGAGCTCACTTGAGGGAGAGGTGTGAAACTGCTTTGTGTGACACTGTTCATACATTTTCCCTTTACTTGGGAATATTTCTGCAAACTGTGAATGCAGACTAAGTAATTTGAAAACATTAGTCATTAAAAACCAGATCAACCTGGAACAGCTGAGTAGTTAAACAGAAAACCTTTTATGAATCATCTGAGCAAGAGACTATAGGTGTGATCACAGCTGCTGAGTCTTGCTTCAGCTCATTGGCATTATGCTCATTTGTGCAGGAGGTGGAGATTTAATTAGTTAAATATGGTTTCTGAATAAGGCTACAAATCACAGAACAGGTATGTGCATGCTAATGCATTTAGCACACCCAAACTTTCTTTTTTCTTTTTATTTTAGTTCAGTTCAGAAATTGGGAGTGTGATCTAATGCCTGTAGAAAAAAATCCTAATAAAAAAATTAACAAATAATATCTATATGTAAAAATTTATTTTTATAACATATGTAGAAATAATTTATAATTATTTTGATTTAAAAATGGTGCATTAGAAAAAAGCTACTGACCAGTAAATACTATGGTGCAAATTGTGTTTAGGAATAGGCATTTGGCATAGATGTCTCCTTGTGTAAGTAATCAATGGGATTTCTGAAACCGGGAAAAATGTGGGCTGTATTCATTGTGTTTTCCTTTTTCCAGAAAACATACCTACAGTGTGTTCAGAGTTTGTATTTTTCAGTGCACCCAGATGGCAATGTGCAAGTGGCAAGAAGTGGAGTTGGTGGTTTGAAAATCCCATGGTAAAAGCAGAGATAAATTTGGTTTATTTATTATATTAATATAATTCATATAATTATAAATATATATTTATGATTATATGACTTATATGAATATAATTCATATAATAATATATTTGTTTATTATATTGAATATTAAATATTTTTTATTTATTTATTCTCTGGAAAGCCTGAGAGACACAGGAAAAGCAGAACATTGCTTGCTTCATCTCTGCATATTCTCTTCTGATACCTGCATGAGATGTGGTACCACCTTGGGCTTTCTTGCAAATGAGTGGTGATGAAAGGGATGAGTACAAAAACCTCAGCAATAACTAAGAATTTGGTTTTCAAAGCAGGTGTGGAATTTAAGGTGATACTTTGCCTCCTACTGCTTGTGGCTACCCCCATGCAGAGAGAGCTGTTCCAGGACAAAAGTCCAAGTCATTGATAATTGGCTATAAGGAGAGTTGTTTAAAATAGTGTTTTTGGTGCCCAAAGAAAGGATAGTTTCAAAAATATTGATATTTTGAAAAAGCAACAGGACATGTATTTTCAATTGTCTACTTCATACCAATTATAAATTGCATATGCAAGCATGATTAATGAAGTCTGAGTAAAGGGAGAGGAACTGAGGGGAACAAACACTTTTAAAACCTGTAAACCTTTACATTTCTATGAAATTCCAATTAAATTACTGTTCATACAAAATATGTATCTGAAATAACAGCCTCTTTAGAATGCAATGAAATGTGAAACTGATACCTTATTCCATCAGTTTATTGGAAATACCATGCACAGTGATTTCACCAGATTTTGGAGAATGAAAAATGGTTTCCACTGATTTTTATGCAAGCTGAGTCTAGAAGGAAAGAAAAAATATGCATCTGAACATGTCTTAGAGGAGCATCAAAGTTATGTCCAAAGGCCTGTTGCTTTTATTGGTGGGCTCTGAAAACATGACAGCATTCAGATGTTCAGGTGCACTAGAGAACAGCAGTTATCCGGGATTTGTGAGGAAAGGGGCAGCAAGTTTTAGGTCAAATCAACTTGGAGGCTGCACACAGTGCTTGGCATTTATATAAAGCAAGCTTAATGTTGAATGCAGCATTCAAGTTGTAAAATGGATGTAGAATGGGTAAAAAACCCCTGCAATTACTTCAGCGATGATCCATTCAGGTTAAGAATTTTCGTCTTTGCTGTTGCCATAGCAATCTGTTCCCCTGTCACTAGCACATTAAAAATCCATTCTGTAAAACTGTTGTTGCCAATATTGAACACATAACAGACAAAAAGATTTTTTTTTAATAGCTTAGGTTCAACACGAAGAAGACCTAGATCTTAAAAAGATGCATGTGTTCTTTAAAAAGAAGATTAGTGTTTCCATAATTCATTGCAGGAACACAGTATTTGTGCTGCAATATTGATGTCAGTATAAAATAATTTGCAAATAATCCAGCAATGTAGTGTCAGTTGAGCTCAAATAATTGAACTGTTCAGCTGAGATGCAACAAACCCATATGTTCCTGAGTTAAACTCTTATTTTGGTAATGTGCTGTAGAACTGAATGTGTCTTTAGCCTTCTGTTACTGGTTGAGTCTGATTCTCTTCAGTGATTGACTGGAGTGATTTTATCCTGGTGTAATTCTGGAGTGGGAGAACAGTTATGTCCCCTAACAGCTTTACATCTGTGATGTAATCTTAAACTGCTCATGGACAAGCTCTGCAATGAGTTTGTACAGATAATGAATTGTAGCAGTAAGCATTTGTTACTACCTCTAAAGGAGGGGGAAGGCAATTTATTATTCAAAGTGACCATAGCAATGCTTTGACAAATGTAGGTACCCAAACTGAGTAAAATGCAAATGTTTTTCAATAGAGATACAATATCTAGATGCATACACATATATATATGTGTGTGTGTGTATGTATTCATTCAGGACTGAAAGGCAGAAGCTTGTTTAAATCAACTAGTCCTAGATTTGAAAACTCAGGCATTGGCTAAATAAGTCATAACAAAACAGCTGGAAACTGAATGTATGGCCCTTAGTCTGATCACTGATAATGTAGTTTTCATCTTTGTTTCCACTGCAGCATCCTTTTATCCTCTGACCATCTCTGGACTTCATCCTTTGAATTCTTATTCTCTGCTCGTGCCATACTTCTTTGTTTCACTATTTATGTCTTCCACTTGCTACTCTCCTCACACTTCTATACCTCAGTTGTCTCTGAGAGCCTTTATCCTGGGATGGGGTTGATTTATTGCAGGAGAATCATAGGAGGTTCACAGAATATTCTGAGTTGAAAGGGACCCACAGGGATCATTGAATCCAACTCCTGTTGGTTACTCCTGTAGTTACAATGCAGGGCATTAATAGAAATGGCAGTGATAAATGATCATCTTTAATAACTGCACTTGGCAATATCTCTTAAATTTTTCATTTTCTTTTGGTTGAATGGGAGGAACTGTTTTTTGGTTTTTTTTTTTTTTTCTTTTTATGCAACTGTGTCCTCTTGTTTGGGGACTTGAGCTGGTTTTCCTATTTTAAGTTATTCCTATTATCTTAGTGAATAAACTGGCCAATGAAAAGGATGATTTCATCTGAATTCCTGGATTCCTTCACCTCTTTTTGCAATTTGAATGACGCTTTGGGACATGCTGGATGACATTTACCCAAGAAGGATTGCCGGTCCCCTCCACAGTGGGCCTGCTGCATTCCTGTCTGAGAGCCCCTGTGGATTGCTGAATAAAACCATGTCCCTGGCATGCCAGATCCCTGTCTGCCTGTGGAGGTGGCTGGAGACAGGGGTGGGAAATGTCTTGT
Source organism: Arremon brunneinucha (assembly GCA_035583215.1). Lineage (NCBI taxonomy): Eukaryota > Metazoa > Chordata > Aves > Passeriformes > Passerellidae > Arremon > Arremon brunneinucha. Next base: position 65,478,308 of record JAWWEX010000065.1, read on the forward strand.
GTCCCAGTCCCATGTGTTCATTATCCAGTAACTCTGAGCTGAGGGATAGAGTAGTTGAGCTTTCTGTCCCAGTCCAGGGCTGGAGGTTGAGGTAAGAGTTAGCAAAAGATCATGAGCTCCCAAATTGCTTCTGGATGTAAAGTTTAGTGAATTAGACAGTAGGAAATATATTGGATGTATTTGTTCTTATTTGAAAAAAAACCCACCTGTATAAAGTAGTAAGTCTGATTTAAATGCATACAATCAAACCTTAGGCAAACTGAAATTTGTCTTTTCACTTCTCCCATCCCTTCACATTATAGATGTTTCAGGGGGTCACCAGAAAAACCCTAGACAAAGGAGAGATTCAGAATTATCTTTGACTTTTATGGACCTTTTCATTAAAATGCTTAGAGCTGTAAATGTAGAAATAAGAAATTCATTTATCTTTACAAAAGTGCTGCTATTCGGCACTCCTAAAATAGTCTTTTAAATTATTGTTTCTGCTTGTATCAATAAATCCATACAAAATGCTTAAAGGTCAAGCATTGCCAGAAAAATGTCTTTGCAGCTTGTTAATTAGGAGTTTATAAGAATGTGCACAACCTTGCTCTTTGGATAAAGTGGAAAAGAAGGAGAAAAGAAAAAGGTCCCCATGGATAAAAATGATAGTGTGGAATTAGTGAGTGGCAAGTCTTTGCTCCATCAGGCTCGCCATGGCCTGGACAGTCAGGGCATGAAAACAGGTGGCTCTGCTAACAGGAGGATAAAAAGTTTATTTTCCTGTTTGTTGGGGAGGTAGCTTGATTAGTTACGTCCTGAAGCTGAGGGTCCACCTTGAGCCGATGTACGAAGGGAAGTGTGAGCAGGATTTGACATGTCATAGCCTGAACCATGGGAAGTTTGTCCAGTTCTCATTGTGTGGCCAAAGGCATCAGATAAAGACACTTATGTTTTTATTTTCCATTTATTTTCTTGTTTATGTGCAGCTTGAACAAGAACAAATCAGTGTAAATTGTACCCAGAGACAAACTGCCCAACCACCCATTTTGGCACCTCCTTCACTGCAGAGAGCACAACTGAGATTCTCTGTTTCATACTTCACTTCTTTCACCCATCATCATGGAGACATCCTGGTCTGCCCAAAAATTAGGCCATTTGGATGGAGGTCTCCATGCATGGATGAGATGAAGTTAATCAGTCACATGGATTAAACACTGGAATTTCCACCTGCACAACAGTCTAGCCCTGACCATTATCATTTCACCTCTAAATTTAGATTTTTTTAATCACTAAAAGGGAGACAATAATACTGACCTAGGCAAACATAACAGATGAAATGTGTTACAGGAAAAGTACAGAGGTCATTGAATTCTTGAATAGCTGGAGCCATTTATTGCTCAAGCTGGGAAATAGTAAAAAACAATGCAAATAGTGAAAAATAAAATAGATTCTTACCTATCTCTCTGTCTGAACATACTGTAGTGCTAATATTAACGTGAGATTGAAGTTCTGATTTTTTCCCTTGGCCATATGATTTCTAGAATGAGATTGTTTCCTTGACTATTCAATAACACATCCTTACTATAAAACCCTTTGTAAACAGAAGGCTGCATCTTTGTCACTGAAAATTTATCATTTAAGAGTGCCATTATTTGGTTTTGTACTTTTGTGTTTGCTGCAGAACTGCTACTTCAGGAAAATAAATCTGATTAAATTTTTGAAAGTGCAGGTGACAGAAGTGACGGTAGTTCCTTTCTCCACTACCCACAGATGATTCATCCTGACTTTGCCTTCCAGTGAAGCTGAGGAAACAGTGCAGAGTAGTTTTGTGGTGTTTCTTGTTTGTTCTCTCATTTCTTTTGTCTCAATCATTCACTGTTTTGAAACCTGAACCATAATTGGCCCAGTGGTGCACCCAGGGGCTGACATGACCTCCTTCCTCACAGGCCAGACAGTCATTCTGTTCTGGATGCTTGGTTGGATTTTATTCCCTGGAGATATTTAAAGTAATACAAGAGAAGAGCTTTTTTGCTCAGACGTGGAGCTTTTTGTGCATCTTAACAATTGATAACTCTACCTTACTTAACATATCAGTAATTTGACTCTTATCTTTATAATCAGTTCCCAATTTCATTCAGTGTCAGCTCTTTGTATTTTAATGGCGTCACAGAATCATTAAGGTTGGAAAAGACATCCAAGATCATCAAGTGTAGCCTTGGACTGAACACCACCATGCCAACCACCATGTATTTTGTTGTCCAGTTTGGAAATCTTTTTGCAAATCCTTGTGTACCTGTAGGAATATCAGAATGTGTGTTTGCAAGGTCAGAGGCAGCAGCCTTTAAAGTACGACTTTCCAGAAGGCAGAACTTTTTGTTTTAACTTTCTGTAGAGGGTATCTGTGCAGCCCAGGAGAAGTAGTGATGCCCCTGGTACTTCCAAGTAGACCTTGGACATCACTTGTGATGAAAGAAATCTCATTTGGGACAGTAGGAGAATATAGATCCTACTTGTGATAAACTTTCTGTAGCATGACTTGGAAAGTTCACTTTGGTATTTACCCTAAAAACTCTGAATCTGGCTGAATTGATTACAGTTCATGTTAATATTAAGCCGGAAGTTGTGGTAAGTCTAATAAATGCTCACAGCAGCAGGTGGCAGCTCAATTTCTCCTTCTCTCCAGACTGCAGTAGTTCATCATGGTACTCTTGCCAATATGTGAGGCTGTGATAGGGTAGAGAGGGCAATGAAGTTGTTTAATCAGATCCTTCCCCTTATTTTTAGTCCCTGTATCACGCTATAAGGAAACTGTGGCAGAAATACCCCCTTCTGTTCCTCTCCCTGCTGCCAGATCCCTAATTTCTAAAGGAAGGTGTAACTTACTTATTTTATCATCCACGGATGGAAATGCTGCTCTCTCTGCCCCCCTTCTCTTGGCTTGAGACAGAATTTTAATGGAGTATATTTTTCCATGGATAATCCAGGGCACTGGTAATCCACGAGTACTCAAGAAAATTTGTCTTGCATGTTTTTAACTGTTCAGCTCTCCTTGTTGTTTTAATAGGCAAATTTTCAAATGTTAATCTTTCCTGAATATGCAGCATCACACCCCCAAATGTCTCTGACAGGAGTAGCAGAGGTAAAAATATAAACGCTGTAGGAGAAGTTTATTAAGAATATTCTGCCTGAATACACTTGTTATTTCTTATCAAACACTGGAGACAGGATGAAATAGACTGTTTTGCCACTCTGTGGGTGAGGTCTGAGGAGAACATATCAGTATGGATATGACACAGTTTCACTTTCCTTGAGCTGATTATGTTATAGTTTCTTTTCTACTGACAAATTTCATTACCAGATTGAAGTAATAATAGCATATTTTATCTTGCTGGCTGTGGTCCAAACTCTTGGTTTAGAGCAGAGTTAAATTTAGAGAAATTCAGTTGAATCTGTATTTTTCTCCATATTAGCTATTTCTAACAGCCTGGTAAGATTTTCAGTTTGGTGACTAAGAGTCTCTTGCTGTTATAATGACAGTCATATGCTTGCTTATATTTCTGTGTCATCCCAACAGTGATAACAAAATGCTAGATAAAAGTTACAAAACTTTGCCTTAAGAATATTGGCCAGTTAACCAAAGTATGAACTTTTGGTTAGAAGCTGTGTCTTCCCCATCCCTGGAAATGTCCAAGGCCATATTGGATGGGGCTTGGAGCAACCTGGTCTGGTGGAAAGTGCCCCTGCCCATGTTGGGGGGTGAAATTGGGTGATCTTCCCAATTTCCCAAGATCCCTTCCAATCCAAGCCATTCCATGATTGGGTGAAGTGAAATCAGGGATAAAAGACATTGAATGGGAAAAGTTAGCTGTCTTCTTTGCATTTATGGCCCAATCATAAATTTGTAAGTTATCTGCTTATTCCATCCTGAATAAATTTGGTGTACAACTAAGAAAAGGGTGAGTAACAAAAATAAGCATGGGTAGTAATAAATGCTGTGTTGGCCCAAATGGGTGTCAGCTGAATGTTGTGTGCTGTAGTAGATTTATAGGCAGCTTTCCATTTTAATAATTCAGTATTTACTATTTCCTGAGGCACAGCAAATATCTCTTTGTGACCCTGGCTACCATGAAATGCATCATTGTACCAATACACGTCACTGTGGTGCATTTCAGACCTATTTTGAAAACAGTTTGGTGCCTCCTAGAGATCCTCCAGCCAGGGCAGCTGGGAAGGGAAAAAGAGCTGGAAGGGAACAGAGAGGTTCTGTCTGGGAAAGCTTTAAAATTGTTTTAAGCTGTGTTCAAATGTTTTTCTTCCAACAGACTTTGGGAACTATCACTGCAGTGCCCATTAAGGTTCCTCAGGTCAGCTCCTTGCAGAGGTTGGCAGGACAAGGACCAGCAGTGCTACCTCAGGTACAAAATACATTTTCGAAGAGGGGGTTATGTGATTTTGTACATATTCTCTTCTTCTTTGAACATATTCTGCTTCTGTCTACTACCCAGGCCTGGGGGCATCAGCACACTGATTTTGCAGAGTTGTGTTTTTCTTCAGTCCATGAAAAAAATAATTCTTCTGGGTGTGTACTGATGGCACAATGAAAAACTATAAAATGTAATGCAGGTTCATTGTGGAAGAGCAAAATACATATGGTAGAATGTAAATTTATGCTTTAAAGTTGAATCACAAATCAAAGTGAAAATCTGCAATTCTGCAATTAAAAGAACTGGTGGAAGTGTTTACCTTCCTGTTCAAGATTTAACCCCATGTTCTGTTTCACTGACTTATTTGCCTTGTCTATCCCAATACAAAGTTTTGTAACCAGCTAACCCAGGTGCCAGACTGAGGAAAGATTCTCTGAGCAAGAGTGAAAGGAGAGTTGCACTCACTGTTTTTTAAAATGTTTCAAACTGTCTTCTTTTCTGAACACCAATCACTGTTTCTATAACTATGCACTTTATTCCCCATTTCAATCCTCTTTCTCAAAAATTTTGGATGTCATTTTCAATAGGCGTTTTGCTGTTCAATTCTATGGTTTGCTTAATAATCATAATTAATGATTATTAAGTATAAATATATTTCTCCCACTGTGGCTCTCACTGCTCTGGTCTAGGAAAACTGGAAACTTCAGATGGAAATATAAAAATTCCAGGAAGCAAGGCCATGTGATACCACACAGGTGTTATGGTAAAAACATCTTCCTTGTAGTGTTGTGAAAACTAGCACCTAATAAAAAATTATTTTGGAAATTAAGAGGTGTATATTATCTTCCAGTAGGAGTTGGAAATCATGCAGAATTAAATCCAGTCACAGTCCATGTCATCAGCTTTTATTCTTTTATTCATCAGATTTGGTCACTGACCAGGCTGGCCAATAACCTCGTTTTGTCCCCTTGGGTGACAGGCAAGGCCCCACACCTTGCTCTGAGTTACTGGCACAATCCTGCCATTCTAGGACTGACTTTTGGATAAGCAAATTCCCATCTCCTAAGCATACCAGCAAGTTGAGTCCAGCTGGGTTTGGCACCTGCTAAAACCTTTACTTTGTTTGCCCATGTAACAGCAAATTACTGGGACAGCAAAACCATATTCATCACTCTTATACCAAGAATTTGGAGTATTTCACAGAAAGCAGTGTCCAGACTCAGATGTTATCTGTGGCTCAATCTTGTTCTGGAAGGGATGGAACTTTCCTCAATGTTCATCTCTGCCAAGTCTAGTTGTGACAGTGAAGTTGTGACAAGTCTAGTTATGACAATGAAATCAGAACAGCAAAGGCTTCTGTTTAGGCATAAATATTAGGCATAAATATTACCATGCTGGCTGGACAGAAGGAAAGGCCTCAATTTTGAGGCCTCATCATGTCTAAAGGGGTTTGATGTATTTGACACTTTTGTGCTCCTCATCTTGACAGCCTCTTTTGATTTACCCCTATGCAAACAAAAACATACCACACAAGTAAAACGAGGCATTTAACAAGAGTTACATAAAATAATGCTTACAGCTTCCCTCATTTTCCACATTAGTACAGATACTTGTCATTTGTTTTGTTCATTTAAATGGCTTTATGATGTGACCCCCTGGAAGCTTTTCCATCTGGGAAATGAAGTTTCAAAATTTGCACATTCACAAATGGCAGCAAAATCCCATCGCTTAGAACTGCTAATTAAGCGGTGAGCAAACAAACATTACTTACAAGTTCTTTGCACAATACAAACAATATTTTAGGCATTCATTATTTGCCAAAACAAGCTTCTTTGGCAGACATTTGTGGAGGTTTTTTTTGGTTTTTTTGCTTGTTTGTTCAGTTAGTTTTTTCCTAAATATGAAGGTATTTTTGCTTTCATCAAAGTGAGCTGTGATGTTTAAGAAGCTAATTCCAGATAGCCTTTCTCTTCTTACTTTGGTCTTTGAGGTCTCCAGCTGAGTAAGATGCTTTGAAACTGTAGACTCTAAGAGGAAAATCCTAGTGGTCCTCTGCTTAAACACTGTGGTACTCTGGAGCTATTCCTCCTCTTTATGGCACCATCTGCTCTAAGGAGGGGGTGGCATTTTGTCAGTTTGAGTTCCAATACCCAGCTGCAGAGCAAATATTTGGTTTATTTTGAACTGGTTTACAGACAAATCTAAGTCGCACTGTAGCCACCTAGAGGTAATGTGAAATGTGATTTTCTGTGCTTCAACAGGAAGATTTTAAGTGAAAAGGTGAAAATAGTAAAATAAATCCCCTGTTTTATTGTCAGTAATTTGGGCCTAGTGCAATCCTCATTCAAATTAATGGAGAAACTGTGACATTTTGAATGGCAGTTAAATCAGATTACAATGCTATTTCCCTGGCTTATCTTTCCAGTGCTGGTTGAAGGCACAGTTTGGGATGGCTTTGCTTATGACTGTGCTGCTTAGAGCAGAGCAGTGTCTGCATTGGAGGGATCACACAGGTTAGTGGTGAAAACAAACAGGTACTCACAGGGCCTTCAGTGAAATATGTACGTTTCAGTCAACTCTGCCAAGTTCTGCTGTCAGACACTGCTTAGTTTTTATCTTCTGCAGTGACTTTATGTCTTAGGTTGAAAATGGGTGTGTGTATTCTATTCCCATCTGATGGAGCAGTTATCTTCTGTTAATTGGGCAGTTTTCTTTATCTCTTCCATAACCCATCCTCCCTCCTGGGAGATATCTTCTGTTCATGGGCCATTGAGTCTCACTGCATGGCTGATAAAAATTACATCATCCCATTGGGAGAAGCTCCGCCCAGAGGGAGGAGCCAAGCATTCCTACCTGGATATAATCAGAGATTTGGAAGACCATAGCAAGCATTTTCCACTGGATTCCCTGAGGAGCAGCCCTTTCCCACTGGATTCTAAGGAAAACCAGGCCCATCTACACCACCACTGGGTCTTCAGAGGAAAACTCCACCCTTCTACAGGATCCCTGCTCCAACACAACCACACCTGGCACTGCAGGAGGACTGCAGCCACCATTTCATTTGGACTGCTACCAACAGGGTGTCAGGTCGTATTCTGACTCAGGCTGTATTCTGTCAGTGTTGTTTTGTATTATTGCATTATTTATTTTATTTTTATTTTTATTTTTTCCTTAATGAAGTACTGTTATTCATGCTCCCATATCTTTGCTGAGAGCCCCCTTAATTTCAAAATTATAACAATTTGGAGAGAGGGTTTTACATTTTCCATTTCAGGGGAGGCTTCTGCCTTCCTCAGCAGACACCTGTCCTTTCAAACCTTGATACTTTAACATGTTTAATTCAGTAGGGTCTGAATGTGGTCACTGGGCTGCCTTGGGACAAGCTCTGTTATCTTGGTTTGTGTTTATTCTTCACTGTGGGTATCATGTGAGCCCAGCCAGAGTCTCCACATGTTCCCAAATGTTAAAAACACAGCCCCATTTTAAAATTTCATGTCATAGTTCTCATGAGCACATTTCTACGGCTAGTTGGTGTTTCTCTTCACATGTGTACCAAACCCAGGTAGTGCTCCTGGCTTCCTTAGTAGTAAGGCTTCTGGAAGATTTTTTGGAAGGAAAACAACTCCTAGAGACACAAATAAGTTTTGGGATGCCACTGTGTACTATAGAGGAAATAGGCTGGTCTGTGGCAAAGTTTTTCTGCTGCTCCCAGTGCTGGGATGGCCCCTCTGGCAGCCGCCTCCCTACACCTCAAAAGAAAAAAGAGGAATTGTACCCGCTTTTTCTTTCTTAAATATGTCATCACAGAGGCATTACTAACTACATCAACTGGCTTAGCAGCATGTCTGTTTTCAGAGCCAGCCTGCAATTGGTTTTGTCAGGCGTGCAGCTTCTAGCAGCTTCCCACAGAAAAATCACTTCTGTGGCTGGCTTCTTCTCTCTTCACCAAAAAACCCAAGCCATGTAAAACCAACCCAGTGTTCAAAACATTGATAACATTTTTAATAAAGAGCCCCCACCTGACTGCCTTGTGCCAACATCCACAAAAAGCAGAGCTGGCAGATTCCCACTCAGACATCCTTCTCAGCAAAACATCCATTTCTGTAGTATCAAGCAAAGATGAAGGAGAAGAAAAACTAAATTAGATTGTTTTGCCTTCTTAAAAAAACTGCCCAGGAGTTCTATTAGCTGCATGTCACCTTTACACTTAAGTTAGCAGTCCATGACTAACAACTGAAATACCAAATCATGGCAGGTACACAGCACCTGGGAGATGCTTGATTGAGTGTGTGCAATTTGAACACATGTGAAAATACTGCTGAGTGACTCCTGGGTTGTGTTGAGTGTAAACTGAGAGCGCAGGATTTGTTTTGAGGGGCTTGTTGCAGTTCTGCCCTTGTTGAAGTTGCTCAATTTTGTTTTGATCAAATTAATGTCTCTTCCCTGGTCTGCTCCATCCAGAGTAGCAGGACTGAAAATGTGGGCTGGAGCTGCTCCTTGGGTTTTGCCCTGCATTTCACAATGTCCTTCTGTATATTCACAGGCTAATATTCCAGGGATATGCTAAAGAGAGGGCTAAGTTGTATGTGAACATGGGATTCACTTATTCTGGGTCATCTTGCCTGGGCTTTCTACAATGAGGAGTAACTTCTTTTTTATGTAGCCTTGTCAAGGGGAAGGAAGAAAAGAAAGAAATCTTCCCTGTGGGAAGAAATAAACTATCTTTATTTTGACAGTGGTCCTAGACCAGGCTGAAGATAAGAGGAGCTTATTGGGAAAGGAAATAAAAATGAACTCAAATATTTGAGTGAGTGGGGCAACCTGGATTTTAGGGAGTGTCATTGCTGTAAATTTAAGGAGATTTTTTTTTGCCTAATTTTTACTGATCAAAAAAGAAGAGGGAGGGAGTTGGTCCTCAGCTGGCATAAATAGACACAGCTTTATTGAAGTCAGTGTGCATCTGTTCATTCTGGTGAAGGATATGATTACTCCATATTGCACTCATTTTATCAGCCATTGCTAATGTTTTCTGTGTAATCCTCTAAAATTTTCAGGAATGAAAGCTCTGGCTGCTGCTCCCAGCACTTTGCCTCTGTGACATATGAATTGTGCCAAATCCATTTTGAGTTTTTGTTTTCAAGCTCTGAGTTCAAGGATGAAGTGAAAATAAAGTGTGAATAATGGTCTTTCTCTCAAAGGCAATGTGATATTGTGTTGAGCTGAAGAACTTACTTTCATACAGATGGGCCCTGCTAGTGTGAAGGGCTGATGGATGCTGAGCATGATCCAGCTGATATCTGATACAGGGGAAAGGGGAGGGCTCTTCAGTGTTGCTGACAAAGCTAGAACAAGATCCAGGGACTGGAAGCTGAAGTTAGGCAAATTCAACCTTGCTATAAAATGCCAGTCACGAGCATAAAAAAAACCACAACATTTTAACAATTTACTGGAGCTCATAATTAAGAAATCTTTAGTATTTTCTTTTAAAATCAGTCTTCAGTTTCTAGGAGAAATTATATGTCCAGCCTGTGAACTGGAGGATCACAGTGATCCCTTTTGGGTTTGTAATTGAAATACACTGCATTAAATTCCCTTCTTTCCTAGGCCTGAGGGAGAACACACTTACTAGAAATGCCCTTAACAATTCTCATATCACCTGCAGATCTTCACAGATGTAACTGTTCTAATTAAATCCTGTCCTTTAGGACTACATAGGATTGCCCACAGAGATTGGAGGAACTGTGTGACTTTCCTCCCTTCTCCTTTTTCCCCATACCTGTGTAGGTTGGATCTTGAGGACTTCTTTTGTAAGAGGTTTTCTTTCTTACCTTATTTTAATTTTCTACAGCAGGTGAGTGGCTCACCTGTTGGGATTGTCTTGATTTACAAGACAGGTGTCTGCTAGGGAAGGCAGGAAAAGCCTCTCTTGGAATGGAGAATGTAAACCCCCTCCCTCTGGATTATCAAAATCGTGAAATCAAGGGGCTCTCAGACAAAGATATGGGAATAGGAATAACAGGTCTTTACTAGTATATATAATCAAACAAACAAACAAACAGCAACAACAACTTTGGCTCTAACAACAAACAGAACCCGAACCCAGACCCAGCCTTTTGAGCTTCATATAGGGACATCAGGATGGAGCTTAATAATATGGGATATACAAGAAGTCATGTTAGTCACAGGAGCTGATTCTTTCCTGATCTGAAGCTCTTTAAAATATATTAAATTAGAAGTTGTTGAACAAAAGAGCACTCTGTACATCTCACAGGATTGAGCACTCTCTTATTTCCCTGTCTGAAAAGCAGACAGCTGCCACCTAGTGAGTGCTCAGATTTGAGAATATCTCCTTGAAAAATGTGCTCACCTGCAGCTATCTGAGAAGCACCAGTCTGAGCATTGCCACAGGAAATGTAATGTTTCTGTTAGTGTGGGTATGGAGGAAACTCCAGAACAACATAGGTTTAGGAAATCTTTATATTCAAGAAGCAGCTCTCTCCTCTGCATTTCGAGCCCTGCTAGTATCACATTCTGTTTTGACAGCTGTCACAAGTTAAATGAAAGATACTTGGGGAAAGAAGGGTTGAGCCTACAGGAGAATTGTTACTTGCAGCACTTGCCAAGAGTTGAAGTGTTCTTTTGGTAACATTCATGCTATCTCTTTTTCTTTCTCTTCTCTTTTGCTCAACTTTGGTGCCTTTTTTTTCTGTAACTCCCGTGACAGGGACTGATGTCATCCAACCTGTGCCACTTTCAGTAGAAAATTACTTTTTGGTACTGTGTGAGTGCAGTGCACTCCCTGTACTGCCCTAGTTTTATTCTACCTCTTCCTCAGTGATTGCCAGCTTCCAAACTTTTCCTAGTGCCACTGTCCTCCTTTCATCTCCCAAATTTAAGCTACAGTTTTGCCATGAGGGAAAGGAATTTATGCTGCCTTTTCCCTTCTTATTTTTTCTCTTCCTAGCTGATTCAATTTATCTCCACAAACAACTGTAGCAGTTTGGGATTTTAGGTGACACTGCCAAAGGTATTTAATGTAGCTGTTTATTAAATGTTTATGCTTATTGTTTATATTCTGAGGGGAACATTGATGGGTGTTGGAGCACAAGGGGCTTCTACATTTGCCTTCTGTTTTGGATTCACACTTGCAGGTTCTTGAAATAAATGTTGGTTTCACTTTAAATTATTCTGACTTTAACTCAGGAGTACCTGAAACTTTTCTTTCTGTAGTCAACCCTTTTTATTGTTCTGTAATTGCAAATAAATACAGTCTCCCACAGTTAGGTAAACTTGGCAGGGAGTTTTCAGAGGCTTAGTCTATGAAAACAGCTGTCCCTCTTCTGTATCACATGGTGGCAGAAAGTGCCCAGCAGATGCTCTGTGATGTACCAGTTTGGTATGTCCTATCAGATAACTTCAGTATGCAGCACTTTATAAAGAATTTAGTATTTTGGAAAATTAAGTTTGTTTAGTTATCTGTGCAGGAAGAGCTTATTTTACAGTGAAGTAAGATGTGTTCATCCATGACTTGCAGGATGTGTATTATGGGTGTGTGTAGGATTCACTGAGCTATTACATCATGCAGTAGAAAAGATAATTATATATATAAGATGCTTCTCTCCAGGGCATCATTATTGTGATGCCTTTCCCCAGCAGGCTTGTGGGTGTCCACAGGGGTGCTATTGATATTTAAGGGACAAATTACTGAGACAGAGAGCTGGCAACATATGTGTTGCTGCCCTTAATATTTGCTGTGGGGACATGAAGGGTATGGTTCCTTCTTGACACAATAGGGGATGATGGCCAACCTTAAGAGATGGTTTTCTGTGCACTAGTAAATCCCTGCATTTTTTTAAAATTGCTTACTTAGGCTGAAGATTGAAGCTGGCACCGTTTGAAGGGCTGCTGTAGACTCCAGTGTGGTGACACAGGCAGCTGTTTCCGTGTTTGTCTGTTAGAACTTGTCATTTTGTTTCACAGTATGGAAGGTGCAGGAAGTGACAGGACTAAATAAGCACAGAGGGAACTGTTTTATCAGCTGTGTTAACCAATAAGCTGGGAGTGAAGCTAACTCCATGTGAAGCATTCTAAATTATTTATTTTCGGTCCTGGAACTGTACTTAACATGTTGTTAAGGCAGAGCTGTGTTGACTGGGTAACGTTAATTACACCACTGGAAACACATCACATCAGCTGAAAACAATTGATTGCTGCTATCATTCATGGCTCTGGGTAGAGCTCCAGCTGTTGCAAAGCAGGGCAAAGTGTCCTCTTCCATTCATGGAAGTTCCTCCTGCATCCACCCACAGCTGCAAGTTAGCTCTTTAATTACTGCAACAAAATATGATGTTTGGTGGTTGTGGGTTTCTTGTATCCCTCTATTTATTTTATTTATTTTTTTGTGAGTTAAGTGACTGTGTGACTGATCTCCTCTCCATTCGACATGGTATGTCTTAAACATATGAGGATGTTCATTGACCAATCCACCAGCATAAAAGCATATACTTTACTGTCTCTGTAAATGCTTTCTCACAACTCCCTTAAAGATTCAGCTCTCTCTCCTTAATTCATAGATAAAATGTTGTGTTCTTCAGAACAGGAAATTTTTGCACCTGGGTTTTCCATTCTTTGCAAAGGCTTTGGCTTTCACCTGGGCAGCAAACACAGGAGCTGTGCTGCAGGTATGAGCAGAGAGAACTGGATGTGACTTGACTAGCATTTGTATGGATGTGTGCTAATCAAAATAAGGATTTGACTTTCTTCTCACTCATTGTTTAGCATTGCAGTGAGTTAAGAACTTTGAAATGACCCTACTGAGAAGAGCTGGGAATGTATCTATAAGTGGTGGCTACTTGCAGTTGCTCCATTCTGTTTTTCTAGATGCTCCTGGTCCGTGGTGAATGCAATTAGAGATTCCACATGGTGTGCAGTGTTTGTTCACTAATAACACCTGGCTCTCTGTTTGTAGGTTAGGCCAAAGACCCTGATTCCAGACAGCCTCCCAATCTCCCCGTGCAGAGACCAACCTTCCAAGCAGCCTCCCACCTTCCAGAAGGCAACCATAGTGAGCATCAAAAACCCCAGCCCTGCCCTCCCCACCGCCAACAACACCGTCAGCCATGGACAGACGCACAGCAGCCCGGCCCAAAGTGCCACCGAGCCCGCAGCCCTGTCGTCCCCTCTGAGTGGTGCTGGGGTGGCCTATGCCATCATCTCCACGTCCCCCAGCAATGCTGCTCCCCTCAGCACCAGCGCCGCTGTCTCGGTGGTCAACGACGGCATCAAAGTGCAGCCGCTCCTCATCAGTGCCGACAGCAAGGTGAGTGCCCTGGGCAGCAAACACAGGAACTGTGCTCCAGGTGTGAGCAAATACTGCCCTGGGAGTGCTGGCAGTGGTTCTTCTCAAAGGAAATAATCAGAAAGCAACGGGAGAATTTTTACATGGACACATAGAAGCTAGCGGACTTTTATCTGTGTACAGGCCTGTTTTTTACTGGGGACAAAACACATCATTATGTAGACTGGTATTAACAGGACATTCTGTTAATATGATCTTCTCTTTCCTTAAGCCAATCCTCACTAAAAAAATCCCTGAATTCTGTACAGGCTCGCATTTCCTATGGACCCCCTCTTCAATGACGCAGTGATACTTGATTTGTTGACTGATGCCAGGGAGTACACAAAATAATCAGATATTCCCTTCACTAATGAAGGGAATCACTAATGAAATCCCTGAATTCTGTACAGGCTCACATTTCCTATGGACCCCCTCTTCAATGATACAGTGATATTCAATTTGTTGACTGGTGCCAGGGAGTACATAAAAAATCAGAGATTCCCTTCTGCTCTTTCAGGGGAAGACCAAATGAAATGAGAGCTCAGGGTTTCAGAACTGATCAGGAGATGAGTCAGTAAAAAGAAAAAATTCAAGCTATGAATTATTTCTTTCGTCTTTGTACTGCTTTTCAGCATTGGAATGCTAGAGCTGCACAATTCTTATACCAGAGTCAGATTCCATACAGGCTGCTAATGTACCAAGCAGACATTCACTGTAATTTACCACTGGTATCCTGCTACTTTTGGTCTTGTTGGCAGCACAAGTTCTCATACAGAACTAAAAAAATATATAGGATGTAGGATGGCTTTTGAGGTAAATAAAAACAGACATCTCTTCCCAGTTTCTTTGACATAAATTATTTTTCTCTTACTTAAGATGGCTGCTGGCTCAAAAAACCATCCCTTTTTATGCTTTTGAATCTTCTAGAGTGACTGAGTTGAGATAATGTATCTAACATTTAAATAACATTGATTGAAAATTAGCATAAAGTAGATGGAAGAGTCCTAGTGTTCAAATCTAATAATCTTTATCTAGAAGGTGATAGTCCTTGGGAAATCTTTTTGAAACTTCCACAGTCCTTTTGATTATAGGTATGAATTCATATGTGTAGTTCTGTGGGCAGAAATTCATTCCTTTTAATTTATTAGCTTCTGGATAATGTGACCTATATCATGTAAATCTTCATCTGATAATTCAAATATAAGCAGCCAGATATACTACCATAAATGTGTGAATGAGATCTGTGTCATAATTCCAATAGGTTCTAAACAAGACCTAAATTTAGTTTAAATTAAATTAAATTTTATTTAGTTTATGGAAAACTGGACATCCACTGCTAATAACGAATAAAGGCTGAGGACTGAAGTCTGATCTCAGTTGCCTGAGGAATACCTTCTTTACTATCCCCATTTATTTACTCTGAGAAAACACTGGTATGACTGAGATCAAACTGGGTTTGAAAGCTTAGTTATCCCATCATTTCTACTTGTACACAAAATCAAAGGAAAGACCTTAAGATCACTAACAAAAATGCTAAAGCATGGTTTCTCTGCCATCTTCACAAGTCCTCTAAATAGAAAGTGTCCTGATTTTCAGAGGCACTGATCAAGTGACTTAGGCTGTAGCAGGTTTATAATGCACCAATAAGAATTAATTTTTAGAAACTTTAAGTATGGATTTAGGATCTTAACCTAGGTATCCTGTTGTTTTATACTTTTGGCTTGTGACTTACATTTCTTATTTGTAGGCTATCAAGTAACCCTTCAAAGAGGACTCGAAGGTTTCAGAAGGTTGCAGAAAAATCCAGTTTCATATAGTGAATTCTCTTATTTTTACATTGTCTTTTAGGTTATCATTATTCAACCTCAAGTCCAAACCCAGACAGAAAGTAAACTGGAGACAAAGAAATCTCCTGAAGAGTCAGCTCAGGGACTGCCTGCTACCAAAAAGAAAAAGGAGGAAAATCCAGAGGTGATTATTTTTTTTAATTTTTAATAAATTCACTACAATGTGGTTAAGTTATGGGGGCTGAATCTAAACATTCTTCTCTGTGCATATGAGATTATTTTATTTGTGCTTGGGGTTCTGCCAGCTGTTCATATCTCCTCTCAGTCTCTGCAATCAGGGTAAATTCCCTGCCAGCGAGTGCCCTGGCAGATTTGGTTTGCACCATTCAAACCTTCCACTGTCACAAAATGTAAAACTTGGAGGTCTCATAATACCTAAAGGTCTCATAATAATCTAGGCATCCCATGGTTGTAGTTGGATTTCTTGTGAAAGGTGTACACAAGCTTAAGATATTTTCTTTTATGTTATCCAACATATAGCATCAGATTTAGAGTCTGCGTATGAGGTAGAATTATAATTTCTTCTGTAAACTGAGCTTTTAACATCTTCTTTGTAATGAATCTTGCAAATTTTAGATGGTATTAACAGTTTCCTGCATTTGCTGTGTATATGTCTTCCCATATGTACACAGATTCTAGTGTGAAATACATTAAAATCCTTTAAATTGAATAAGAGAGTAGAAAGCAGGTAATGAGACTAAATCTCCTTTGGGAATTATAATTTTGATTTAAAGTAGAAATATAAACTGCAACTCTTTGTAGAAATGGGGTCTCTCTAAAAGACATTTTGGGTTTTGACTGGATATGTTCACATTATATTAGGTGTAATTTTAGGGCCCCTAATTTTAGTTTGAGAAGTTATGCAAACTGAATCTACTTCTTTTGTGGAAATGCTCAGCTCCTGTGAAATCTTAAACCTTACTAGTCTAATAAATGTGTAGCACAAAAGCATCCTTGGTGCTGTAGGTTTAGGAGGATTATTACAATATAAATTATGTTACTTGAGGCGTGCATGTGGTCAATTTTTTCACCATTTTAGGAGGTTCACATGGTTAAAAAAGTATTAAGAATAAATATTTTAGCTCTGTGTAGAAGCTCTGCAAAACTATGCTTGGGAAACCTCTCAAGTTTAAAATCTGACCATTATATGAATCTTCATTACCATGGAATGATGGGATTGTAGAGTCTTGGTTTTTTTAGGCAGGTATTTCCAAAAACTTCTTTATTTTGTAGCACCTTATGTGCAGAAAGACCAGTAGGCCCTGCTTAGAAACAGAATGCAAGGAAAAAACATCAATTTTTCTTTGTCTGTAACTTTTCCCCATGGAAAAAATAATGAATAAAAGTCTTCCAGAGAGATGCAGGAGGAAGCAATTGGACTGGGCACACTTTTGGTATGGGATTCAGAAATGTGAGATTTTCCTTACATTGCAAACTAGAATATCTCAGCAACCTTTTTCTAACCACAGACACTGTTCCTACCCTGTTTACTGGAGCTCTCCAAAACCTTAATTTTCTGGGCAGGGTGCTGACACTGTGCCCTAAACTATGACAGTTCTTTTCATAGATTTGTTGCACAGCCATAAATAGGTAGGTCTAGAGTTAATTTCTTTTGTTCTTTGCAAGTAAACTTTAGTTGATTATCATGTATTTATGCAATTAGTGTAATTAGAACTAACATCATAATTAGTATAAATACATGTAATGACATAAATAGAACATGTAATTACAAAATGAAATGCTTTTATGAAAATCTTTGTTTTGCTTCATGAAAAGACATACTGTGTATTTCTGAAAGCACTCACGGCTCATAAGCAGATGATTAAGTTTAAAGCAAAAACAGCATGGTATTTTTAAAAAGAAAATAGGCACTCAAGGCCCTTCTCACTTTTATTTATTTTCAAAGCAGAAAACTGAGGCAGGAACTCCAGTATGGCTCTGTGCAGAACTTAGTTGGGAGAGACTGGGATTTAATAAATTTGAAACGAACTAACTAGAAATAACCAGATTTACCAGTACCCAGGAATCCTACATGCAGCCACTGAGTATACATGAACAAACTGAGAAAAGCAAGGATAATTACTGTCTTTAGCTCCTGGCTTGGTCATCCTGCTGGTGAGTCCTGAAGCTGATCATGGACAGAGGAAGTGGAGGAGGAAGAGGCCACCCATTCATTCCCATCAGTGGAATGGGAATGGGCCCAGTGATGGGCCTTCTTCCACCAGGATGACTTCTGTAAAGAAATGGGCTAATCACAGAAGGGAGCTGCTCCTCTGGGGAGAAAATACCCTGGACATTGGTTTTTTTGTTAATTTGTTTGGTAGAGTTTTGTTTGGGGCAGGCAGGGGTTTAATCTTTTCTTTTTTTCTTGAAGAGACCTGAGTTCAACAGAGAGAGAAACAGAATTCTGCCAAAATCATTTTGATCATTTAACAATTCATATTAGCAAACTATCTGGCAACACTTTCATTCTAAAATGTTTTTATCTAAAAGAAAAAATAATGCCATAAATGCTGGTTATTTAGTTACTGTTGTTCTAATTTTTCCTAAGCACAAGAGGGACACATGGCAATTGTGAACTAAATTCTAGGACTAAGCCTGGATTGAAAATCTGGAGAAAATGAAGTCTTGGCTTTGCAACTTCCTCTACAGAGGACAAAGAATAGACCCTGTGATATTTGAAATGAAAGTTTTGCAGTGGAAGTCAGATTTTGAGTTGAATCCAATCAGCTGCGGAGGTGTGAAATAGCAAAACCCATAAAAAAAATAGGCTGTTAATATAATATGCTTGTTCAAAAGAATACAGCTTGTACTGGGATTTTTTTAAAAGAAACCATCTTCTAGTTCCTTTAAAAGGAACTATAAAAACTGATGCTTCCTATGTTTAATCATGAGATAATCATCAAGTCCACTTGTGATGGCTCTTCATATTTTAAGCAAGTATGTTGCATTTAGTTAGATACACATTCAAACAATTTCAGCATGAGGAGAGGAAATTGTTTAGCAAATGTTCCAGTGCACAAATTTCAGTTCAGGCATCAGAAAATCTGTGCTTTCCCTACATTTTAATGTTGGAGTGATGCAAGAATTCTGCACTCCATTGAGAAAACACACATTAACCATTCCAGCTACCTGGTTCTATCCCTAAAAGTATTACTTTTGCTCACAGTGCTGAGAAGTATCCTGCCACTCTTAGCTTTTGACAGGGCTGAGGTGAAGCTTGTAATCCTACTCAGTGAATAATTTTCTTCTCAGATCTGCACAGTGGATCAAATATTCATATTTTCCTTCAGGTGTGGGGCCCCCACTGTGCCTGGCTGGTGTTTCAGGCATGTAAGGAGTGAATATTACTGAAATCAAGGTCTGACTTGCAAATGAACACGTGTGTGTAATTACCACAGATAGGGAAGGCAGAAATACAGTGTGAATATATCTAAATTACACTGTGCCATTACACCACCATTTTTTAATCTACCTGGAAAGCAGGAATCCCTTGAGGTTGTGGAAAGGAAGTATTCCTGTCTTACAAGAGTGTTAATTCACCTGTTTGACAAAGGTATTTTCACAGATGCATGAAAGGTAGAGATGTCCAATCCTAACCCCCTGATTTTGATGAACTCACATCATAGATCTCTTCATATACAAAATGAGGATGTTTTTGCTTTCACGATTTCACCAAGTGAAAGTCAGAATTGAAAAGGTAATTATAGTTCTGGTGACTTAACTAGTGGATTTTATCCTGAACTGAAATGTTAAATCATCAGGCTTTTCACAAAACAAGAAGGTCAGACTAATTTTGGCTTGGAAGTGTTGAAACATGTTCTCCTGACATTCTTTGAATAAAACAATGTTTTGACCTTCTACTGCTTAAACACTGTGTTTTAGTTGGACCTAAATCTAAACATTATATTTGAGGTATGATAATTACATCTTCCTATGGTCTTTGTACATCTCCTCAGACTTGGACTGTGGGCCTTGCTTGCTTGGATTTCCCAAGAGCTTGAGTTGCAGTCAGATTGTCTCTCCTGTGGAGCTGAACCTCATGAAAATCCAAAAAGATTGTTCAGCATAGCAGAAAGAGGAGGCCCCCAAAGCCCCACAAATATGGCTGAAAACCAAGGAGTTCAGTTCAGTTTGGGCTTGGAACAACACAGTGTAATTTCAGTTTTCATCAAAAACATGTGATAAAAGCTTCAGCAAAACCTTTCCGCAAGGAAACATTTTCCAGTGAGAAATCACTGACAGAAAATTTAGAATCTGCTCTAATACTTGTCCTGTCACTGTATCAGCATGTTCTGAAGATTTTTTGGGTATGAAGATATGTTTTGTGCATGTATAGTTTAGAAGGGTTGTGTGTAATATTTTAGATCAGATTTCGCGCTGCAAAAGGAGTGTCAGTGGGAAATGTTTGTTCACTCCTCATTGAGGAAAAATGTTGGATCAGTACATATCTTCACAATCCATGCACACAGTGTTACTTTTAAAACTTGGGAAGAGAAATTTCTGGACGTTTGTTTTCTTTGGTTGCTTGTTTGTTTTTTAATGGGAGGGGACTTTCAATATGCCTCTGGTGTCTTGTTTAGTGTTGTACATATCATACTTATTTCACTTCATACAGCTTGCTCATATCCAATAAAAACAGTGTGTCATGACCAGATTGTAAAAAATAATACAAAATTACTTCACTGAAGAATTGAGTAACAATCCAGCTAGCAATGTGAAATTGAACTGATTGAATTGACTGAATATTGATCATGTGCTGTGTAAGATCAGCAGGCATTGAGCATTGACTTCAGACATTTTTGAACTGCTTGAGTTTATATAGTCATAAAGGAGAACCAGGCATATCTCAAGCAAATCTTCAGTTAAAGTTCTTTACGTTACTATGCATTCAAATAAGATACATTTCTAAAAGATTTTTACTGGGTTTATTCTGTCAATGCTAATTTTATTTATTTTCTTACCATGATCATTATAATAGAAAATCTAACCTGTTAATTTTTTTCCTCAGAAAATTGCCTTCATGGTAGCACTAGGACTGGTTACAACAGAACATTTGGAAGGTAAGGTGGCATATGTTGATTTACAGTTCAGTTTTTGAGTGAAATCTTTTCTGTTGGCTTCTCTGCCAGAGCACATTGCTGAGGATTGTGTTCAGATGGCTTATGAATCTCTCCAGAGAAGGAGATTCCACAGCCACTCTGGGCAATCTGTTCAGTGTTCTGTTACCCTTCTGGAAAAGAAGTTCTTCCTCATGTTCAGGATGAACTTCCTGGGCATCAGTCTCTGCACATTGCCTCTTGTCCTGTTGCTGGGCACCAAGAAGCACAGCCCAGCCCATGCTCTGAACCCTGCCTGCAGGGAAGGAATCAACAAGATTCCTTCTCAGTTTTTCCTTCTCTCCTTCTCTGAAGGGCATGAGAACTGAAAATATGAAAATGAAAAAATCAGATGAAGGGTTACCTTTGCACAGTTGTGCCTTTCAGTGTCACAGTAGTGGGTGACCTTAGCTGTGCCTCCCACCCCATGGCAAAGCTCAAGGGGCATGAGGGCTGGCCCTGCTTGGCACAGGCTGGTATTTGGACTCACTCAGTCACCATGGTCCTTTAAAAGATGTTAAGACCTGGCAGAAACAGTAAAACAAAAATCCTGCCCGGGCTCTGACCACCACTGATCTGGTTGATGGATCTACGAGGTTCAGAGATGTTTGCCCAGATATGCAGCAAGTGCCCTCTGCTCTCTCCCATGTGAGATGGACTTTCATTTTTGGGTGGATTGTCTGTCACCTCTAGAGTTCCACAGTGAACTTCACAGAGGTGAAAATCTGGCATTTGTTTCATAAGATTTTACTTACTTAAGACTACTTCTCAAAGAATTCCTTCCCTCCCTTTTCCCCACTTAGCCAAAAACTTTACAAACTTCCCATCAAACCCTGTGTTTACCTGAAAGCATCTAGCATGTCTTCTTAGGCTCCTGAAGATGACTTCAAACAAATATTGCACATAAGCTAAAATCAGCATTGCATCCTCTTCAGTTTCCTTCTCCAACCTTCCAAAAACAGCTTGCAAAAGTTAGCAGATTTGTATCTTTCTTTGCCTCAGCTTTGTTGTTCTGAAATTAGAGATGAGAGGGGGGGAAAAAAGAGTTTGTTTAGCAAATGAGACAAGTTGGGATGGCAGAATAGTTCTCATGGGCAGAGATAATGCAGGTATTTTGAAGAAAAGATTTGCACCCTGATGGTTTTAGTTAAAAGCTCAGCTACAACAAGTTGGTGTGATTCCACCAGTAAAAGGAGAGAAAACTGAGATCTGTGTCAGCTGGCAGTGATTCTTGATCACAAAAAGTGCTAATGGCAATTGATATTTACCACCCATTCCATGGACCATAGTAAATAAAATACTTAGGAATTTCCAGTGCACTGAGTTTAAGTTTCATGTGCTTTAGAGTTAGGAGCATGTTTAGCTACCTCACTTTCTCAAGGTATCTACCATTTTTGGCTTGATTTCTTTTTACTAAGATTTCCAGTTATTTGGTTTTAAGACAAGTTGTGAATTAGTGAGAAAATATATCTGAATTGTGGTGTCTCCTCAGTGTATGCAGTAGGGTTCCTGCGGGTCTTGTTTCTATTTTTCAGTGTTTTTCCTCTTTAAATCTGCATTTAAAAAAATAATTTAATGTCCCAGTGACTGAGAATTTGAAAGCAGTTTAAAGAAATTTTAAGCCTTCATAATTTTTAATCCCTTAATGGTCATGGATTGAAATGGAAATCAAAAAGCTACAACAATTTGGAGGGAAGATTTATAATCCAAAATGTGCAAATGATGACTGGTTCTTGTTTTCTTTGTCTAAGGAAAACAGGACAACATTTGAAATTATGCAGAAATACAAATTATGCTTTCAACAAAGAGGACTTAATTTTGAATTATTCTGTACCCTTTGATTTTATGGAAACTAATTATTTGTGTGGATTTATTGCTTATGTTCAAAATGCCAGCAGTGCTCTTCTCAGTTCTACACCAAGTGTGGAGATGCTCATTTTAAACCAAGCTGCTGCAACACTCACCATGCAGAATCAATTCTTGAAGACAAATTCACTTTTTATGTTTCTACTAGCATTAAATAAATGGTTCCAGCCAAGAGCTATTTACTATGGAAAGGGTATTTCTTCATCAGAATTGGTGATTACAACTGTCAGAGATTTCCTTATAGCTTTCACATGTTAAAGGTTATTATTTTACTGGGTCGTGTTTACAGTTATCAGTCGTTGCTATTTATCAGGAAGCAGTGGCCATTACACAGTTCAGTTTATTTTAAAACTTCTAATTATTTTTCAGTTTCACATTTTTGGAATTTAACTTTATCAAGATTGGATCATTAAAAGCTTATTCATATAGTATCTCTAATTCACAGCGTTACAGTTTTTATTGATTTTATTCATTAATTTTCTGGTGAAGGGCTGTGGTGATCCACTTCTATGTGTGTTTCTCTATCTGCCTAGAAGGTTTTTCACCTGACCTCCACACAGGCATTCCCTGCCTGGGGAAAGAGCTCAGTTCTGCAGAGCCTGAGTGTGAGGCATCTTTACCAGTAAATAAACACAGCTGCTTCCACTGACAGTCTGCAAGGTGCAGCTTTCCCTGAAGGAAAATTGCCATCACAGGCTTCATAGAATGACCATGCAGAGTGTTTATTGGTGAAGGCAGCAGCTCACTGGAGTTTGGCCTCCAACATAAAGCTATCTTAAAATTCATTTATCTTTGTCAAACATATTACAGTTTAACTTTTCCTGTTTGGTTTCTATTTTTTTAATTGATAAGCTAAGGAATAAGGTAGCGTAATTCTGTGATGCAGTGCATGGTTGTAACATATTGAATCTCTTTCTCTAGGCTATTACAAACACCTTTTAGCATTAGAATTTTGTAAAAAAAAGATAGAAAGCAAAACTTTAAAAGAAGGACCTTTAGTTCAGGTCACTCTAAGAATGCATGTCCATCTAGATTACTGAAATGTTTATGATTTCATCAATTGAAACAAATTTAATTTAACTTTATTGCATCCTGTTCTGAAAAGTACACAATACTATTTTAGCAGAAGTAACAAGTAACAAAAGACAGCACACCAGTGGATGCTTTTGCTCTGTCTCAGTGAAATTATTGACAGAACCACTCCCACAAGTACATAGATACATGATATTTTTGTTTCCATTAAGAAAGTGCTCTCCCTCCCTGATGGCTGCATAGGGTATTGTACATCTCGAGGTATTTCCATTTATTTCTCTCTCTCTCTCTCTTCCATCTATTCCCACTGCTATTACTTTTTGTCCCAGCCAGCTCTTATCTCTGTACCATAGCAATGCCTCTTCCAAAGCTGCATTCCAACTATCTGCCATTTGTGTGATTCAGACCCCACCAGATATTTTCTGTTGCCTTGGTGAGAGCACGTACAAAAGAAAAATTCTCTATAACTTGGGACCAAGAAGGACAGAGAGCAACAGAACCATCACTGTCCTTTTATGAAATGCTTGGCCCAGTTACATTACAAAGAAAACTCTGCTGAATTGAATTCTTTGTTTCTTTTTTTTTGGGCCATTGAAAGTCACAGTTGTGTATCCTTGTAGCACTCACCCTGCTGCTGAGGCACCATTCCCTTTAGAGGCCTCCAGAGAGCCTGGGAGCTCCAGGATGGATATTTCAGCATAGACACATGAGCATTTCATAGGAAATATTTTCACAGACAGTAGGACAGAACTGTTTCCCAGACAAGATCCTGTGTTTTGGAGTCTGCATAGCCTGAATGATGTTGATGTGATGTTACAGTGGTTACAGCTGCAGCACTTGTCTCACATCCTGGTGCAGCTTCAGATCACACATTTCTTGGTGGTGAGATTCTGTGCAGCCCCTTGAGTCACATGGCAGCTTGTGGCTGTGCTATTTGAAGTGCCCTAGGGGAAGACACTTTCTGAACATGAGAGATGACATGTCCCTGTGCCATAGGAAAGCCCAGCTAGTGTTACTCTCCTGTTTTTCTTGTCCATCAGTTTCCTTCTGATGCATCCATCACTCCAAGCACAGCAGCTTAGCCAATACTCTTTCATGAAGGGAAAGTTTTAAATCCATTTTTGGAAGTTTTTAAATCCAATCTTGGAAGTTAGGCCAGTACAAAACCCATATAAATTGTTGGCCTCATCTCCAGGGACACCATGTACAAGACATGATCAAAAATACTGACACCTGTACTGTAGCTGTGCTTAAAATGGTATATAGAAATTATCAACACTTGAAAAGGGTGCTGGAAACCAGAATTAAGAGCTGGGGATTCAGTTCCCAAGTACATAAACACCCTGAAAGCTCACCTGTATCTTACTGTTGGATTACAGGTGGGGGATCTTGCTGAATACCCTAAAGGCCATTTCTGGTGCTGGGTGTGTTCTGAGATAGACCTCTTCAGCTCAGATGCTGAGGAAAGACACCAGACCTCCTGCATAATCAGATGGTGTCCTGAGTTTCTGTTGGGTGGGCTCCAGGGCCCCTGGGCTGTAGAGCATGCTCCTGCCAGTTCCTCTCCTTCTGAGATAGAGCAGGACAGAGCAGAGGTATCACCACCATGGGGGCGTTTAGACTACCCTCTGGTACCTCAGCACCAAGTCTAAAATTGACCTTACAATATTCACACAGGAAATATTTTGGAATAGAGCTCACACTTCATGTCATGGGATGGATGCTGTGGCTCTCCTTGCTAAAATGTGTGTGGGTTTTATAATCAAAATAATAGGCTCTAAAAGACATGCTTGTAATAATCTCAGCATTCTGAACTGACGTCAAGAGCTGGAGAAAGAAATTCCATGTGATGTAAATGGAATCCTGGCTCAGATCAAAGTAACATTAAACCTACAGATTTCTGTGGCTGAGTAATCTGCTCCATCTCTCTGTATTTCCAGAGTTGTGCACATGGCTGGTGGTTGCTAAACACAGCCCTCAGCATGTGTCATCTTCAATGGGTGTCACCATTTAGTGGAAGGGAGTTGTGGAAGTTTAGTGGAAGGAATAAAATGGGCTGCTGTCCAAAGAGCCCATCTGTGTGCTGGTGTTTGCAGTGACACAAACATGCACATATGACTCAAAATGACATTTTGCAAGCTCAGGATTATGAAGTTGTGTTCTGGGTGGATAAATCATCACTGAATCCACCTGTGCCATTTCAACTAAGCTTTTTCTAACCTCCATGGAGGAGAGTACTTTGAGGGCTCTCTGATGATGCTTGCTGAATGTGTGTCTGAAGAGATCATAATAAAATTCTTGTAGGGCAGCAGAAGTCTACCTTGAAGGAAGAAAAAAATAAAAAAATGCCTGTGAATCTCACAAGGAAAAGCTTATTAATGTCAAACCTTGAACTGCAGCAAGTATCAATGCTGATGCAACACAATTATACTTTAGAAAATGAAACAGAACTCAAAGCTCAAGGGGTTGAGGGTAAGATCATTTTGCTTTACAAGTTATATCTACATTTTTCATGATGAATGAGAAATTCACAGTTCATGTTCCTTTCCATGGTTACAGAAATCCAGAGCAAGCGTCAGGAAAGAAAGAGAAGAAGCACAGCAAATCCAGCCTACAGTGGACTCTTGGAAACAGAGGTACTTTATCATTCACTTTTTTTACCACAGCTCTAATTCATATCAATAAAAGGTCTAAGTGTTTCTTACTACAAAAATATATATGAATGCAAAACCACAGCTACTTGTAAAGAGATCCTGATGTAGAAAAGAAAGAAAATATCTCAGTGGCTAAGCAACAGGTTTTCACCACACAACATCATTTGCTCCAAACTAGAATTCATCTTAGTTTTAATAAAGTCCAAGAGAACTAAATTAATGTGGGACCTAATTACTCTTTTATATACAAAGGCAGTTCCTTTAGATCATAACTGGACAACAGAAGTGCTGTATTATGTTCAAATGTGCATTGCTATTTCGCTTTTCTTACGTGCCAAATAAGAAATTCTCTTTTCTTATGTCCCAAATTTTTTTTTTTAATTTGTCCCATTCATAAAAGGGGTGTGTTGGTTTATGAATCGTTGTGGTCTGCTGAGGGTATAGAAATCTGCATAATAAATATAATAACGCATGATTAAAAATTAAATGCTCTGGATAATCTCTGTTGTCTGTTACACTTACACTGTTGCATTTATAGAAGTATCACAATTTGGTCCTGCCTAATATTGGATTGCAAGCTTGGTGTAAAAGCAGCATATAAATAGGCTTAACATTTTATAGATTTTTTTTCTTTGGTTCTAAACAAACCTATATGCATTTATTCAGCTAATTAAAATTTCACGTTTAAAATTTCAGCACAGTTTGGGTTTACTGTCTGAACTTTCTACTAGGATGAAACTCGGTTGTAGCCAGCTCTCCATTTAAGCAAGGCCTTTCTGTGTTCTGAGGTCTCTAGGACTAAAGAAAGTGATTGTTCTTTATTTAGGCATAAGTGATGCAGAATTTCTGGTAGGCCAGTATTTCAGATTTCTGTCTTCATTGGCAGATAGCAAACAGATGAGGCTAAGAAGAAACACACTGCTGTAGTAAAACTGCTGAGTTGCTTGGTTGTTCTTTTTTTAAAAGCACTGGAGATTTTTATACTCCAGAGCAGCTCTGGGCGCTTGAGTTCTTCAGAATTCCTCAACTATTTTTTTTCAGTGCAAATACCGATATCCATATGTGCAGTATTAACACAGTAGGAACTTTAGCCTTGCTAGCATTAAATCTGTAGCCCTTTAGACATTTTTGTCCTGATTATTAAAATACTTCCAGCAGAGTTTTGTGGCTGTAGCCAGATTGGTGTATGTGACAAAATCCATTACCTTGGATGGGTGGAAGAAAAGATGGCCTAGGTCTACTGCACCCCTAGTTCATATCTATCATCATATCTATTCTCAAAAGCATGTGCTTGAATGAAGGATGGCATGGAGAAAGAAATGTCTGTGAAGGACTCCTGTGGCTGATCAGCCGTGTCCTCATTAGGAGCTGTCATTAACTACTGACCGTGGGGAATGTCATTCAAGTAAAATGGAGGCAGATGTTTTTTCTCTAATCAATTAGCTGCTCAGACTGGTTTGCTAATCAGGGAGTTGAGGTATTGGTGGCATTTCAGGCATTTTGGTGCAGTTTAATTTAGTCTACTGAATGATCTTTAATTCATGATTGTTTAAATTGAAATTGCATGTAAATTAGACCTTTTATTTGCCAACACCCCTCAAAATGGCAGGAGCTCAGCATTTGTAGTGGTGATACTTTGACTACAAAAATATGATCACGGTCTTATGTCTTCACTTGAATGGTGTACTTTTTCTTCTCAAAGCTTTGTTCTTTAAAAAAATGAGGTACCATTTTAGTTTTGTACCCTCAGTAACCTTTTTTTCCATAGTAAATGATTACATTTGGGCTGGTTATTTTTTGAAGAAGGAAACATCTATTCAAAGTTCTTTAACAGACTGGCAGGCACCCGACTATAAGGGAATAGTTTGTTCACTACAGAATAAAAAATTCAGTAGCAAAGCCCCTCTAATTATATATATAACAACCCAAAATTTAGATATATAATAACCCAAAATGTAACCCTTTCCCATGAAAAAAGAGGCTATTGAGGCTATGAAAATAAAATGATATCTCATATATTCAATGCATATATATAGATGAAGGTGAGAAACCCATCACCATTTCTATA
>JAWWEX010000065.1:65506716-65532041 GCA_035583215.1 Arremon brunneinucha
ATTCATGATTGTTTAAATTGAAATTGCATGTAAATTAGACCTTTTATTTGCCAACACCCCTCAAAATGGCAGGAGTTCAGCATTTGTAGTGGTGATACTTTGACTACAAAAATATGATCATGGTCTTATGTCTTAACTTGAATGGTGTGCTTTTTTTTCTCAAGGCTTTGTTCTTTAAGAAAATGAGATACCATTTCATTTTTGTACCCTCAATAGCCTTTTTTTCCATAGTAAATGATTACATTTTGGGCTGGTTATTTTTTGAAGAAAGAAACATCTATTCATTAACAGACTCTTAGGCACCCAACTATAAGAAAATAGTTTGTGCACTACAGAATAAAAAATTCAGTAGCAAAACCCCTCTAATTATATATATAACAACCCAAAATTTATATATATAAAATAACCCAAAATGTAACCCTTGCCTATGAAGAAAAAGGCTATTGAGGCTATGAAAATACAATGATATCTCATATATTCAATGCATATATATAGATGAAGGTGAGAAACCCATCACCATTTCTATATATGCAAATAAAAATTTCATCTCACAGCAACAATTTTCCCTTATGGATGTTGTTGGGCTTGGAGTCAGTTTGTCTGTAGTCTTGCTCTTACCAGCCTATGCAACATATCCTGCAAACCCATCAATAACATTCACAATTTGTATTTCTCTCTTCTTAATAAAACCCAATACACAATAAACTGCTCTGTGAAAAACTTGTTAGAAAGGTAAATCATGCAACTGTTTGTCTGACTGTGTCAGTGGTCTCTAAGTAGCTTTTGAAGAGCTGGTTAGGTATGAGGTAAGCCCATGGAGGTTGATAATGTGAAATGTAAGAGACAACCAGAGCACTGCAATGACATGGGGGTTTGGTTTCTTTTCCCTTCTAGAGGAAACGCCTTGCCTCGAATTATTTGAATAACCCCTTGTTCCTTTCAACAAGAGGTAAGCATATTTTTAAATGAATATACTACTCTTATAATGATGTGTTAAAAATTTATTAGTAGGATTTCATATGAGTTACTGTTAGGATACTACAGGGCATTACTTTGTGTAATGTCACTGTATTTTTTAATATGGAGTGAAAAGAAATTGTTTTCCTGCAAAAACAATGGAAGGGTAAGGCTAAAGGTCACAGTTTTATAGAGATGGACCCAAAGCCTCTGCAATCAGTGGAAGATCTGATTTCTGGCACTGTTTTGGTTTGAAAGGACAGGTGTCTGCTAAGGAAGGCAGGAGCCTGCCCTGAAATGGAAAATGTAAACCCCTTCCCTCTGAAATATTATAATATTGAAATTAAAGGGCTCTCAGGCAAATGTATGGCAGTAGGAATAACAGTTTTTTATTAGGGGGAAAAAATAGAAATGCAGTAATACAAAACAACACTGACAGAGTCAAAATAGGCCCTGACATCCTGTGGGTCAGGTGTAGCAGTCCCATTAAATGGTGGCTGCAGTGCTCCTGCAGTGACCAGGGTGGTTCTGTTGGAGGAGGGATCCTGGACAAGGGTGGAGTTTTCTTCTGAAGGTCCTGTGGTGATGTAGATGGGCCTGGTCTTCTTCTGGGAACCTAGTGGAAAAGAAAGCTGCTCCTCTGGGAATCCAGTGGAAAAGGCTGATTGTGGTGTTCTGAATCTCAGATTATATCCAGGTAGGAATGTTTGGCTCCTCCCCCTCTCATAATGGGATTGTGTAATTTTTATTGGTTATGCACTGAGGCTCAATGGCTCATTAACAGATGGTATCTCCCAGGAGGGAGGATTGATTGTGCAGAAGATAAAGAAAACTGGCCCACCTGGTTTTAATTGGTTGGCCCAATTAAGAGCAGATAACTGCCTCACCTCTAACAGATGGCAATAGATTACCCACCTCAGCCACATCTTGCAATCTAAAACAGGCACTTTAAGCACCATGCAGTGAGAGAACTTATTGAAGAAAGTCGTGTTGCCAACCCCAAGTACTTAAAAATACATATTAAAAAATAATTACTATTTTAGGCTTTTCATTTGCCTCTTCCCACCAGCTTTAAGAAACTGCTCTCCATCCTCAAGCACCAGAAATTTCTCACAATTTTTGCTTCAATAACAAGGGTTGAAAGCCAGTTTTTCTCCTTCCAAGAAGTAGAGTCATAAATCTAGACCTGATGACCTTCAAGATGCCTTCCAGTCTTGTACTTATAAAAACTTCCTATCTGAAACTTAATAGCAAATGCCTTGAGAATTAACAACTCAGAGGAACCATTTGGGGATGCTGATGATTAGCTCATGGGAAGAAGCACATTTCAGGAAAAAATGTGCAACACAGAGAAGACAAAGAATTGGGAATGAGAGGTGAAACACAGGGAATGTTGAGTATAGTTTAATTCTTCAGACAAGACCCATGTACTATTTTCAGGAAGAAAGTGAGAAACTTGTGTTTCAGAAGAGGAAACGAAGCCGGTAAAGAAATTTGATTCTGTCCTTGCCCTTGTTTTGCCTTTATAACGCTTTCTCTTCTAAGTTGCATTAGAGGTAAGGGAAGAGAAACCTTTATCTAAGTTAAATATTATTTCAGTATTAGGAGCATTTGCAGGGGTAATTATAATTGAGACATGAAGTTTTGACAGTTTTTCAGTGTTTGCTTGATCTCTCTGTCAAGTGTCGTGTTTAGTGCTTGAGATTCACCTTTCTGCCCCTGCCTTGACTTCCTGCACCACAGGAGCACCAAGTGAAAGGCAGCAGTGCTTCTCTCTGCCCTCAAAATTCCACATTTCAGATACAGACACTTGGCCTACTTACCATATGCATTACTTTGCTTACCTCTAATGCATTGAGTCTCAGAGGACAGGAGAGGTTATTACAGTAAGCAGCTATGATGACATGCCTCTTAGCAGGAAGCCAGGCTCATGTGAGCCCCGCTGGAAAGAATATTATTCCTGGCTTAGTTTTATATTCAAAATTAAAATTGTAAATATTGTTTGTCTTATCGTAGCACTTGTTTTCCCCATGTAAACGCATGTGAGAAATTAGGACAGAAGGCATTGTTAGCAAGTTGTGCCTTCAGCCCCTTGGTGGGTTTAAGTTAGGTTTTGATATTTCTGACCTTCCTTTCGCTACATGTTTCTCATTTTATTTACAAGGAAGTGGGCAAGTGACAGATGTCTACTATTGCAGCTGTCTCAGAGCTTCCTGTAAATCAGCACCCTCTCTCCTTAATCATTAATTCCTCTTTGAGTCCTGCATCTTTGGTTTTTCCAGAATCCAGAACACCTGCTGGAGTTCTGCATATTCTGAGAATGTTGAGATGGACTTCTTTATAGCAGAATCCCCCACCTCTGCAAGGATATTTCTGGCACCAGCCCTGTTTTGCTGGATGCTGTGCAAGCACTGAGCAGAAGGCAGGTGCTGTCCCAGATTGCTTGGCTCTGCAGTGATGAAGTTCTCCAGCTTCAGTGCAGGGATGGCTGCCCTTCTCTCATAAAGTGCTCCTTTAAAAACATTGTTTTCAGTTTATTTTTCAGCAACTAGAAGAGGGAAGTGGATGTGTTTTAAGAATTTTAAAACTTTGTAGCAAAAGTGCACTGAAAAGACAAACAAATAAACTAGAAAAAAATCCCCATGATGTCAAGGAAGCAACTGTCATTTCTGGACATACAGAGGACAATTCCTGTAAATTTTGATCAAAATGTTAATTGATCAGGATTGATTTAAATGAAAATGTCTTTTCTGAAATGAGGTCACATCCCCTGACATGTATCATTTGTACAAAAGATTCATCAATTATCAAGCCTCTGTTTATCTGAATAACATTTATATCCCCTGAGTAATCATGGTGTCATACATTGGTGGACCTTTGTGTGTGTATTTTTAGATATGAAGTAACATCTACACATTTTATTAGTCTGTGATTATTTATGGACCTCATTGCCAAAGTATACTAGAATTCTTGGGAGAGAAATTTATGGAAGAATAAAAAATCTATCAGAGGCTGTTAGATATAAAAATGAAGATGCAAGCTCAGCATTAGGGAAGCCATAAACTGCCAGCATTGGAAGGATGCTTCTGCAGTTACTCAGTGTTTGTCCTGTTCCTGCACTCTGCAGGAGTGGTATCAGTTTGGTTGCCTCCACTTTAATCCAAAGAAATCCCTGTCCATGAAGTGTTTTTCACTGGGACAGTGTGCTCCAGCCCTTGCAAGAACCCAAGCAAATAGCTGGATCTGTTCCAGGGCCATATTAGGCTGGATATCAGGAAAAGGTTCTTCCCCCAGAGGGTGAAGGGATATTGAACAGGTTCCCCTGGGTCTGGTGACCACCCCAAGGCTGCCAGAGCTCCAGGAGACTTTGAACAATGTTCTCAGGCACTGGGTGGGATTGTTGGGGTGCCTGTGCAGGGCCAGAGGCTGGACTCAATGATCCTGATGGTACCTTCCAGCTCAGGATATTCTGTGATTCTATTAAATCAGCACACTATGCAGTTTCCATAAAGCTCTTTATTTTTTCTGGCTTTTTATTTTTGGACCAAAGTGTGTTGAATTCCACAATTTTTTTTTTTTTTAATGGAAGGCTTGGCCTGCTTTCCAGTGAGCTCTGTTGGTTCTTGTTCCTGTCAGGTTGTGAATACAATTAGTACAGACTCAGTTCATCCAGAGGTCACTGGTGTTCTGGGTGGGAGGAGTCTGATGAGAAGGACTTGGTGATCCCCTCAGGCTCACTCCTTCAGGAGCTGACCATTTTGTCCCGGAATCAGCTCAACATTTAAATCTGTGTTAAGGATTAGTTGGAGCACCCATTTCACACTCCGCATTGAGTGCATTGCTGGTTCAGGGCCAGCCTTTTCAACACCCAGCATCCTGTTGTCCTTCAGGAATACTTTTTGACTACTGGCATGTAGAGAGGAGCTCTACATGAAAATTTCTGAAAATTCCAAATACTATGATCTTTTAGCATCAGACCTTTGGACATGGGATTTCTGCAATGTACATTTTTAAATCTCAAATGCTAACTTCACTGCTTGCTGTTACATTCTTTACTGCCTGCATTAATTTTGGCAATGTCCTGATCTCCTATGCCACATCTTGATTAAAATTACTCCCACAGCTGAGAACTAGCAACCACTGCAGCAATGTATTTTCCACTGATCTGTTTTCTGCCCTTCTTTTGCATGCTAGCAAATGAGGATTCATTCTGGAAGGTATGTGTGGCAAAGTCTGTGTATTAGCAGGTGTCTTTTTCATCACTGTGTATTCAGTGCTTGCCCCTGATTGTTGTAGTCACTCTCAAGGTACCTGATTGCAGTATTCTCTTCTCCCACTTAACTAAATCTTTGAGTCCCTAAGCTAGATTTTTGAAGAGATGAACTCTTGGGCTTTAACATGCAAGACTTGAGTTTAGTTACTTTGTTGACTCCACTGCTTGAGAAATTGCTAGTCCAGATTTATGAGTTTAATGAAAATTTGATAAGAAAAATGAGTAACCATTCTAGTTTGTAAAGATTAAATCTCCTTACATTGAGGTTAAAATTAAGATTCTTTGAGCAGCTAGTTTATAAAGAGTAATATTTTGGAGAGTGATTTTTTGACAGGACTGGTTTAGAATTCAGGATATAAACCTGGCTAAAACTGCTGTGAAACTTTTAAATTACTATTCCAAAAAAATGAAAGTACACTTTTGGAATGGAAAAACATGAAATCGCTATTCTACTTCCTAGAAAAGCAGTAGGAATTTTTTATTATTTGTAATGATTCACAAGGCATGAGAGCTTCAGAATCAGTGTCTCCTTAATTAAAAAGAGTAATTAATGTTGCCACCAGATTAGCATAGCAATCTACTACATGACACTGTATCTTTGTTGATGAGTCTCAGTTCGTGTTGTGTGTTGCTTCACACAAAGCACTAATCAGTCTTGTTGGAGAAAGATTGTCAGAGCAAGTCTGAGCAGAGACTAATTAGTGCCAGGGAGAAAGAGGCCAGAGGAGTTCACAAAAGAGGGTTTATAGCCCAAGGCTGTGCTCCAGCCTCCTGTTTCCCCAGCTGCCCTTTGAGGCAATGGGAATGAAACATGGACTGTCCTTCTTCCCCAGAACCCTTTTCCTTTATGCTTCCCTCTGCTTTGGGCATGACAGACAAGTGATCCCCACATTAACTCTGATCCAGGACAGAGCCATGCATGGGGATACATGTGTTGTAGTAACCCACTGGCAGAGAAAAAAGTGAAATAATTCCTATATCACAATCTGGCTGTATTAGTTGACTCTCTCCTGTGTTTAATTAGTAGGGTTTTATGTTTCTGTTTCAATTTCTGTGACTTGCTTCTGGGTCACTTGTCGTTTGTATTTGTTGCTATCATATATGTATTATTTCTGTCTTCTGTGTCTGTCAGGGTCCTTTTGACAGTTAGATTTCGTGTTTGAAGGAGCCTGTCTGCTGCAGTAGAGGCTTTGAATGCTGTGTAGAGAGAAGTTCTCAATGGATTGACTTTACCCAGGGCACCCTTCTCTTGCAGAACGAGATCCATCACGATGAGCACTGCACTGCTTGCAAGCGTGGAGTTAATCTGCAGCCCTGTGGCACATGTCCCAGAGCATATCACCTCAACTGCTTGGACCTACCCCTCAAAACTGCCCCCAAAGGGCTCTGGGTCTGCCCAAAGTGCCAACAGAAGGTAAGCTACATGGAGCATGGTGTACCAAGAAGGGAAAATGGGAGACGCCTTGGATTTGTGTACCCCTAGACAAATCTAACCTATGGTCGTGGCTCAGTGGACTACATTAGATAAAGAAGTGCTGAGAGGCTTTTAGTGCAGTTTGCAGTATTTATTTCTGGTACTTTTCACCATCCTAGAGTTAGAACATACAGGGAGTGCTGTAGCTTGCCTGTAATTGCTAAGAATTGTCCTCTTAAGATGTCTCTTCAGCTCCTTTGTTTACAGTGACACCACCAGCATGCAGCCAGACAAAAGAAAATCTTAAATGTCAATCTTAGAGATGAGGGAGGCAGTGTCTGAAGACACTGTTCACCAGTGGATCTGAAAGGTGTGAGGAGAAAACTTCCTTTTCTTTAAATCACATTTGTTACACACAACTGTTCATCACAGTTATGTGAGATATGCTGAATTGTCTGATTGCTGTGAATAATGCTGATTGCACAAGTAAGAAAAAAGTTGTTAAAACACCAAAGTGTAGATTCTGTGCCATAAAGTTCTTGTGCTTTGCTTTGAGATCACTTTTATGTTCTGAGACAAGGACCCAAGTTCTGGTCCTGCCAAACTGTAAGGCTGGAGCAAACATTAATGCATGTTTTTTTGGAATCCTAACCATTTATTGTTTCCTGGGCTTATAGGTTTTAAAGAAAGATGACAATGTGCCATGGACTGGAACTCTGGCTATTGTTCACTCCTATGTTACTCATAAAACAGGTAGGGATTAACTCAGCCTCTGACAAGGGGTTCCCTGCTCATGATAGCAATGCTGTTTGAGTCCTTGCCTGAAATATCAAATAGTGTTACAATGCTGCCAGGTTTGATGGTGTAGGTCACAGAGCCATGAGTGATTGGGGAGAGCAGACTTTTTCTCTCCCCTTCCCCTTGGTCTGCTCCTCTGCTGCCTTCTCTCTGTCAGGAAGTTGAGAGTGATCTCTCAGGAGCTTCACTCTGCTGGAGGAAGCTGTCATCAAAGTGGTGCCTTCCCTGGAGCGGTGCTGAAAACGGGATTGTGAGGCAGAATCATGGTGAGGCAGAGTCAGGCTAAGCAGAGCAATGGAATTAGGTGTGTGTACAATGCCAGGCTTGTGTCCCTGCCACCACAGCATCACCAGCTTCTCATTGTTTCTGTGTTATGGGGTATGGCAGCCACTTGAGTCATGTGTGACAGCTCTGCATTGAGCATTGGTTTTTTTTAATTCCCTGTTGCACTCTTACAACAGTCTGTTTGGGGCATTAGATCATATTTGTAAGGACCTTTATGGAGGTCTGGCACACTTAGAATTGTGCTTTTCTGCCAGGGTCACTAACTATTGCCATTCCAAGGAGCTGGCCTCTTCCTAAATGCCACTCACCTCCTTCTTGGAGACCTCCAAGATCACATGAAATCTAAGGATTAATTTTAATTCACCTTAAAGGTGCCCTGTACCTTTTGGGTTGTCCTCCTGTGTGCTAACCATTGACACAGACACATGCACAGAATCCCAGAACCACTGAGGTTGGAAAAGCCCTCCAAGTTCATTGAGTCCAGCCTGATCCCACCTTGTCAACCAGCCCAGAGCACTGAGTGCCATGTCCAGTTGTTCCATGGACACCTCCAGGGATGGGGACTCCACCACCTCCCTGGGCAGCCCCTTCCAATGCCCGACCACCCTTTTAGTGAAGAAATGCCTGCAAGCAGAAACTCCAGATTTCTTTTGCTGTACCTGCTGACAAAAGGCTAATGAGACTTCAAACTCACCCTGCAAATTACCTGCTTCTGCTTTCTGTCCTCAAGTGCACACTACATCCTTTTCTTAACCCCTGCATCCTTAATCTTATTGTTCCACAGTCAAAGAAGAGGAGAAGAGAAAGTTATTAAAGAGGAGCAGTGAGCTGAAGAGTGAGCACAGACAGCTGGAAGAAAAAGATCGACTTCTCAACAGTGCAGTGAAGGTAGGACACCTGATGGGGATACACAATCTCCTGAAGAGATGTTTAAAAAGAATTTAAGCCAAAAAATTGTATTTTATGGCTAGAAAATTATTTAAGCTCCCAAGCAGTAGATTTTCAAGTGTGAATGTGTTTTTCTCTGAGGAAGTACGTGTGCATTTTCTTTATGCACAAAAGTAAGCCACTCTGGCAGGCAGATGAGGAGAAATCACTTGAATTTCTGTGGCAAAACACACACAACAAAACTCCACAGGTAGCCATGGCTGCCTTCCTTGTAGATGCACCCATAGCTCTGAGGTACCAAATGACTTCAAGGCACTTCCATCCTCCAGGGGAAAAGTTTGGTCCCAAGCTTGTCCCTTAGCTCAAACCTCTTGATATTAAGTAGAAATAACCATCTTTACTCAATGTTGTAGCATCTCTCCATGACTGGACATGGACTATTTTGTCTGGGGTTTCTTACACACATATTGTGCTATGAGGAGCTGAATTCAAAGCCCAATTCCTACCCCTCATGGCTGAAGGAACTATCTGGGGCTACCTCCATCCTGAGAGGCAGCTGTTAGTTTGCAGGGCAGCCTCAATAAACATTTGTCACTTCCTTACCCTAGAAAAAGCCAAGTGGCAGCTGCAGGAATAACTGCTCACTGCTTGTTTTACTATTGCAGTTATCCAGAGGGGGCATGTTAAAATATTTATCACATAAAACAGAGTAGAAGGAAAAGCAATAACTTGTTAAAAGACATCACTGTATATTCCCTGTACATGTGTGCAGCACTAATGGAACCACATGTGTGTGTAATAGGTAGGAGAGTGCAGTGGGATGAGGAATTTGGAAAAAGAAAAGCTGTCAGCTATCAGGTGTGTGTCATAGCTGTCAAAATCAGTAAGATTTCTATCTAAGCAGAATCAGGTTCTTCCACTGGGCAACACTGTCTTATTTAAATGGTAATATCAGCCAATGATTATATTTATTGGAAATGTATCCACTTGAAAGAGGAAAATAAATTAAAGGTGTCCCACACGTAGCAATTTCATTCTGACATTTTAACAGAGATTTATATGAAAAAGAACACTTTCATACACCCACAGCTGCAATGGTAAAAACAGACCATAATTTATCTTCCATCTGAAATTTCATCTTTCTAAACCAACCTCCAAGCTGCTCCACACAGTTGCTTCCAAACAGGTTGATTTTCAAGTGAGCATTTCCCAATCTCCCAGAACTGGAGAATCCCCACCCCTGGGCAATCTGGACCATAACCAAAGGGAAGCAATCTGCAGAGAAGTAATCATAATCCTGGGTGCTCTGGGAGAAAGAAAACAGGTTTCAGGTATTAGAGGCTACTGTCCCCTTTCATCTTGGAGACAGACTCAGGGTGTGGGTCTGTCCCTCGCTGCAGAATGGGGTGCTGGATGCAGCAATCCATAGTTGGGGTAAGAAAGGAGAATTACTGATTCTTCCTACCTGTTCTTGGAGCAATGGAGGATTTGGGATGCCTTTATTTAGCTCCTGCTCTCGTGCCCATTTGCATGGAGGTTTTTATTTCAGGAGATCACGGGGAGAAATGTGGCCACCCTGAGGGATGAAAGCTTTCTTGTGAGTGCTCTGGTGTGACAGCTGTGTCTTGGAGCAAAGTTTTCTGCTGGGAAAATATTGATGGCATGTTCAGTGAGATGATTAATTTGTCTTCACAGTGCCTATTCCCTGAAATGTGTGGCACATATGAAATGCATCCTGGTGAGGTTCATGTACAAAGCATTTATCAGGGTTCTTTGGTAAGAGTGAGAGACCTGAGTGGTGCCTCCTGTATTTTCAGTAACACAGCTCTTGCCCTCCTGTGCCAGGCATCTCTGTGGAGTGCAGAAGGTGTTACTGTCTACAGGATGGAGTCAGAAACACCCTCCAAGTGCATTTGGCCTGGGAAGGATGTTGTTCCCTCAGACAGCTGCTGCAGTGTGTGCAGCACTGCTGATTGGTCCATTTGTTAAGCTGTGGTTTTGCTTTCCCTAAAGGAGAACATACTTCATTTGAGCAGAATGTGCACCCAAGGCAGCAAAGGATGTTTGGAGAGATGTTTGACACCACTCTGAATGTATTCTCAGTCTTTCCTTCTCTCTCCTCTCCTCTTTATTTGACAGAAATGCTTAGAGCTAAAAACCAGCCTGATGGCCCAGCAGAAAGGGACTCAGTCATCACTGGAACGTCTCAAAACCCTCATTAGACTGATACAAAACGAGCAGATGATTCAGGTTACCATGACGACCACCACCACCACCTCCCTGCTCTCCATCCCCTGGATCAAACCCTCTGCTGCCTCTGCTGCCATGCACAAAGCTCTGCAGCCATCACAGGGCAACAACTGACAGCAGGTGGGAATGGCCACAAGAAACTTTATGCACATCAGCGGAGGAGAGATGAGACTGGAAGCAAGGGCAGAAGGAGCAATCTCAGTTTTGATACACTTAGAGACTCTCAGAGCAGGCAGCCCAGTTTGTAGGTCACTGTGGCACCCACAGGGCGGGTTGTGCTGCAGTTTTGTATTTGCCAAGAACCTTCAGTGCTTATGACATTTTGTTTTGTTATGTTGGCCTTAATGTATTTATGACTGAGGATGGACCAGAGGAGCATGGCTGATAGAGAAAGCAGGAGAGCCTTTGGTGGTGGCAGACAGGCTTTCTGTTCCAGGGGAGAGGAGTTAGTGAGGGATTAGAGAAGTAGTTGGGCTGAAAGCTATGGGTGTGGGGGGGAATCGGTGAGATAACCAGAAACTGAGCTACTTAGCCCTTGACATGGATGTCAGAGGAACAAGTTTGGCCCCATTGGTTCAGGGGACCTGGATATGGGGTCTTTGTGACCAGAACAGCATCACGGACACTCACAGAGCCTTGGAAACAAAAGATCTTTTTTTTTCCGTATTATTAGACTTGAGAATTGCAGATATTTAAATAAAGAAACTGTATGAAGTTAGCATTTCTAGTAAAATATTGAAGTATTTTCATGCTGATGCATCTGTATATGCGTTCCAAGATATTTAAAAAATACGACTGTAAAATTCCTTTTGCAGGTCCTTTTTACTTATTTTGCTATCAGTGTATTTTTCTCATGGAGTTTTTGTGCAAGTTTTAGCATCAACCATAACAGTGGATACCTTTGACAGTTTGGGTTTCATTTTTTTTTAAACGATTATTTTGTGGTTTTCTGTCTTTTGGTTCATTTTGGATTCTTTTTTTAAACAAAAAAAGCAAATAAATATTCTGGGTTTTGTTTCTTGTCAGTACAGATATTATGCCAAAAAAATAACCTTTTTGTACTGCATTTTTAAAGATATGCAACATGATTTTTTTTTTGTTTTGTTTGGAGATTTTTGGGTTGTTTTTTTTTTTTTTTTGTTGCTTTGGGTTTTTTTGGTTGGTTGGGGTTTTTTGTAGAAATATCTGCTGAAATGGTACAGGGAAAAAAAAACTGCCTCAAGGGGTTGTTTCTTAAACTGGAGACTCAGACACAAGACTTCTGGGGGAGGGACAGGGCATGGAAAATTAAAAAGGTTTGGGAGGATTTTGTTTTTGGAAACTTGATTCTTTTTCAACATTTTGTTGGATTTTAGGATATTTGGGAAGTGTCAAGCATTAGCCTGAGAGAATCCCAGAGCACCTGCCTGTTTGCTAGCTGGTCTTCCTGATTCTGCAAGGTGCTGCCTGGGGAGGGGCTGATGGACACCCTGCTTTTCCCAGCTCCCACCCCCTGTGCCATTGTCCCTGTGAGTTCTCCATCAATTAGCACAAACAGGTAATTATGGAAAGCCACCAGAGCAGGACACAAGGCTGGTCCCTCACATCAGCATATCACGTGGTGCCGAATAGCCTTTTTTGTTTTTAATTTTAAAAAAAATGAACACATGAGGGACTGGCTTTTTCTGTTGCCCAGAAAGCACAAGGTCCCTTCAACCATTTTCACAACTCCGGGAGAAACTGTGCAGTACTAAACAAATCTATTTTAATACACAACTCTCGATTGAACAAGATTTTTATATTCTTTTATGGATGAATAGAGTGAACTAAGTAAAACACAGTTGTTATACATTGGTTAATGTATGCAATTATGCATTCTGAGTGGCTTGCAATGTAGATGTTTTCAGGTTTCATAATTTTTTTTTTTCCTTCTCAGACAAATAAAAAATTAAAGGAAAATTGTAGAAGGTTGAATATGTGAAGAATTTCTGAAAAACTGTCTTCAACTGTTAAAAGTAGTTATTTTGAAAAGGGGGCTGTCCAGTGGATAGTGTGCATAGAAAAAAAAAAAAAAAGAAGTGTTTGTCTTAAATATGCCAATGTAGTTTTACTTCTTTATGATGCATTAAACTTGACTGAGAATTTCCTGGCATTGTTGTGGTGGTCTCTGCTGCCCAGGGCCTGTTGAGGGATCCTCTCCCTGGCCAGACTCTCCTGGGGTGGGGAGGGGGACAGAAATTTCTCCACCACTGTGTCCCATTTTCAAACTCAAACTCTGCAAGAACAAGTACAAGACTTTCTGCTTGCTTTCTGTCAGGAAGGTGGCCTCTTCCTTGAGCTCACTGTGTCTCCCAGGCACAGGCACCCTGTCCAGTCCCTTGATCATCTTCCCACCTTTTGGAATAATTGCCAATCCACCAGACCCCTGGGCTTTCCTGTCACAGCTGCACTCTCAGGTGCTCTTCAAATGTGTGGTGACCCTATTTTGTAAAGAAATTTATAAATCACTTTATAATTGTAGTAAAGTAACAGGGAGAGAGGGCCCTGACAGGGGTTGGCTGGTTTCTGGCTGGTGGGAGGGATGGAACTTCTTGCCAATAAAATTAATCAAATTAAAGCAGAGCACTGTCACAGCTGCATAAAACCTGCCACAGTGGCTAGTGCTTATGCAGAGCAGAAACAGGGTTGGGGTTTTCTTGTCAGGGGCAGGAAAAAGGGTATTTTTTTGGTCTGGGAGTGTGTTGCCTTGTCTTCACCTCCTGGCAGTTTTACCATTTAATTTCAGGCTGCAACAGGCAGGGGAGCTCAGCACTGTGCTCCTGCTTCCCCTACAGCTCAGCTGCCCTCTCCTCCCTCCCAGCCCCTGCTACATGGAAGGCAGGCTGGTTTTTCCTAACTTTGCTTCCAGAATTAGAAGTATTAGAAGATTTTTCCTAACCTTGCTTCCAGGATGAGAAGACACCTCTCCTCCATGGCAGAAACTCTGCAAATCACAGGTTGTTGTCATCATCGCCATCATCTGTCTGCCACCCCCTAACCTTTAAACTCAGCGCTGTGCCAACAGACAGGAGCCATTTACAGAGCTCTGCATGCTGCCGTGATAATTAATGCACTTGAAAGAGAGTGCAGCCTTTAATCTTTGATAGGATTTTAAATTGGGGTTTTGGTGCAGATTTGTAGGAGTTATGATAGGCTCTGTGTTCCTTGCTGTGGTACAGGCATTGTCTTTGAAAAGAACCAGGAGCTGCAGGGTTCCCAGCCTCCCCTCTCAAGTGAAAGTTATTTTCACAGCTATGCCAGACTTCACAGCTTCAGGGCTCTTTATTTCACTATGACAGACTGTTTTCTGTGCTCAGGACTTTTTCATGCCATAAGTTATCTTGCAGAGGACCTGCTCTGCAAATAGCCACTTGAATGAAGTGTGTTTTCTCCAAGGCTGTCAGTTTTGTATCTGCACCTCTTCAAATGTAATGTCACCTATTCTTCCTCTTCACTGTCTCTTGTCCCTCAGAAATGAGAGGAAAAGGAACATTTCTCTCTGTTGGGAAGTAACACAGAGCAATGCCAGAATGAGCAATTTTTGTGTCAGCATCTCAGATATCTCCAGGTTTCATACTCTTCTTTAGCAGAGAAGCCACTAGGACTTAAACACTCAGAAGTCAGGAAACAAAGTCAAGACCACTCAATTTTTTTTTAGTATTTCATTTACAATCAGAGCAGCAATTTTTGCAAGATGTTCCAAGATGATTTCACAGTAACATCAGGCCAGCAAGCAGCTTCTGTGTAAGGATGGCAACACAAACTACAGCAGCCTGATCAGGAGCTTATTCCACATGCCAAGCTGTTTTCTAGTAGTTTGGTGGCCTATTAGGATCACTTAAACTTTAAGAAGAATGCATCATAAGCTGACACATACTTTTTGTTCTGTGTTCTGCATGTCATCTGTAGTTGGAAAGAAAGCCATTACACTGAAATGAGTGGCAATAGGCACATCAGATAAAATCTACTCACCTTAATCAGATTTTTCCAACTGCAGCCTGTTTTGCTTAGAAAATGAAAGCTGACTTCTGAGATCCATCACTAGCAACTGATGATGCAAACAGAAAATGCCACACTTCCCTACTGTAAGCCACTTTAAAGTTCACCAAAGTGAAGATCATTATAGCAAGAGTTGGGATTTTTTTCCCTCCCTTAAAAAAGCAAACAAAAACTAAATTTTCATGACAGGAAAAAATACTACAAATCGTACACAGGCTTGCAATAACACATTCTAGCCAGGGAGAAGGAAGAACAAAAAAAAAGAGATACCACTGCCCTTTGAAGTTCTTGTCTGCAATTTGTGCTGGCAAAATGCAGATGATTCTTTGCTGTTTAAATGCAGCAGAAATACTGCACTGATTGAGCAGTTACCACAGATATTTTAATTCACTTTTGCATTTCATCTTTGGGCTTAAAAGGTTGCAATAAATCCCCTTTCCCCTCAATATTCATGCTAGAAACACAGCAGTCCTGTTGTAGTTGACACTCTTCCAGTTGCTGAGGTGGAAACTTCCGTCATGTAGGAGGGGCAACATTAGAAATAAATTCACAAAGCAGTGAATTGAGAAAAATGAAATTCTGATGTAGATATTATGTTATGGTTTAAAGTGCACTTGCAAAACTAAAGAGTTTTCTAGTGGTTTGAAGCTGCATCATAAAAAAATATGT
Organism: Arremon brunneinucha; assembly: GCA_035583215.1. Lineage (NCBI taxonomy): Eukaryota > Metazoa > Chordata > Aves > Passeriformes > Passerellidae > Arremon > Arremon brunneinucha. The sequence goes on from JAWWEX010000065.1 coordinate 65,522,268, forward strand.
GCTGAGACATTGACTATGTGTTTTGTTCTTCTTACCTTCCTCCATTACATCACAACTGAAGAAAATAAAGAAAAAAAACCAAACCAGATCCCAAATCCCACCCACATAGATGGGTTTCACTTCATCTGCAGTGCTCCAGAGCCAGGGAACAAACATCACTGCTTCCCATTCATGCTCTTCTGAGGTGGCATCACCCTCCTGCACGTGGTGCTGCAATTATTGCCAGGGAAAAGGAGGGAATTCCACATCTCCAAACATCAATTGTGAGTTTCCCAGAGCTCAGAGGGACATAGGCATCTTTCTAGAAGGACTCCATGATTTCTGGAAGAATTGCAACAAAACTAGCCTTTTAAGAAAGCACTTGTAATTTTTGTTTTTATGTTATAGCAGAAATAATTTTTCAATCAGCTAATTTTTAGGTTTTTTCATTTGCCAACTATTCTAGAGAGGAACAGCCAGAATAATGAGTCTATGGTCTTATTGTGCACAATTTCCACAGCTTTCCTAGCACTAAAGACACCAGTTAGGAAGAAACATGAGAACTCATGTACCAAATCAAAAGACTTTTCCCTCAGAGTGACAATTCTGGGTGACAGTTCTTAGATGCTGATCAACCCACCGTGGAAAAGGGCATTTTTCCTGGTTCTGTTGGAGTTCCCTTAATAGTCTCCAGCCCAACTCACTGTACAAATCACCAACCCTCAAGGCAGTTTTTTCTTGAGCAAGACAGAAAAGAGTTTTTGTAGCCCCTCACTGCAATCTTCCATTGCTCTCAGATGATGCTGGAGGACACTGGAATCCTTTGCAACATTCCATACACTGAAATGGCTTTCCAGGATGTGCATGGATAAAGACAAAAATCTAACTCTTCAGATTGTGCAAATGAGAATTACTCCACCAGGAAGGGCACAACACCTTTCACACCCCAGCCATGTGTGCTGAATATAGGATTCACACACATTTCACAGTCATACCTTTGGCTACAATGGAGTGTTCCTGCTCAAAGCAGGGCCTGCTTGCTTCTGACTTCTCTTTGTAATTGAAAACCTCTTAGAAATGGACAGGGGATGTACAGGAACACTACAGAGCAGTAGAGGCTTGGCTGAATGTGAGTTTCTCACATCAAAAATTCCAGGTGCTGGCAGTAACTCTCCCTCACCTTCTTCTCCTGTGATCCAACACTCCCATGGCCTCTCTAAAAGTGACAGGGCTGGCAGTCCTACATTTTCCACAGCTGGGAATACAAACTAGTCAGGAAACAAAAGGAGGGATATGTGATTGTACCATCAATCCCATTAGAAGTTCAACTTGCTACCTAAGTATACATTGATCATGCCAATAAAATATCAGGAGCTTTTCTATTATTAGTCTCCTCATATTAAATATATTAAATTTTATAAGGCTCTGAGACATTCTGTGATGAATGCAGCTCAAGAATTGCAGCACACCCAGACAGATCATCTAAACACATGTAAGAGATATTCATTTATTGAAGTTTTTTGTAGGAACTTCAAAGGGTTCCTGTGGTTAATGACATTTCTTCAATCTTCTTCTGTTTCTTCATAGATTCAGGGTAGAAAAGTATTCCTTTTCCCTTTTGGTGCTTGTTGCTAGAGGTGTCCTGATAATCAGACTAATCTTGGGACCAATTTTCAATTCCTAGCAGCTCAGCAAACTAAAATGCCCAGGCAATTTATTCTCTATATATCGTCAGCTAGGTAACACTTGATTTCTCATTTCATGACTGCATTTTATTGTTTTCAACTGAAATCCAGCATGTGTGTTTTCAACAGATTATCTCCACAATCACTTTCTTTTTGCTATGGAAATGATCTTAAAATTGTTCTTTGATAGGGGAGAAGAGTTCACAAGGCCACACTGTACAAAAGCTTGAATCGTGCAATTATCATTTGTAAAGAGAAACTGTTATCAAAGTAACTGCAGGGGACACCTCCAGGACTCCTCTTAGAGCCAGGAAATTTGAAACATAGATTTCTCTAGCATGAATTTCACTCCAAAGCCTTCTGAATAATTCATGTGAGCTGATTTAATGCCGTAGTTAAGTCTGGCACTGAGGATGGAGACTGGGGGGTTCTGCCACAGATGGGGGATTTCAGCAGTTCCTCCAGGGCTGGGGTCTCATCGCTGGGGTTTGTACCCAGGTGCCTTTGGTTTGGGAGAGCCCATCCCCTGAGATCCATTCCCTTGTAGGGGAAGGCTGGGGGAGAGGTGAGTCCCTCCCTGACTCCTGATTGTGCCCAGGCTGCTGGGGAGGCAAAGGGGAGCAGGAGCCCCCATCCCTCTGTCCCCATCCCAGCCAATGGCCATCAGAACCTGAGCCTCTGGCTTTCTTATGGAGCATGAAATGGCTGGGATAACAGGTGTAATCTGCTCTTTAAAGGAAAAAGGTTCCTTGGCATGGAGAGAGCACCATTTTGTTCTTCGCTCACTAAATGAGAGGAGATCTTAATTGCTAGGAAATTGTAATTTACACAGCAGTAAGAGAAAGACCTGGTGTTTATCATGTGAGCAATACTGAAAGAGGGAGTGTGGCTTTAACTATCATCTCAAGAGTCCACAGACAGGCAAATCAGCTGAAGGGATATTTGCAGCTTGTACTTTTCCTTGTAAAAGTAAAGGTTCAGAGACAATTGTGTTCTGACAACTGCAGCTGGCAAATTCCTGCTGTCTCCCAACCTAGGATGAATGAGAGAACTGAATCTATGTGGGAACCCCTGCCTGCCTCTGGGGATGTTTTGAGCAAAGCTGACTTTCATGAACTCAGGATTTCAACCCACAGGGCTCTGGTCTGTAACTGTGCAGATTATGCAACACAGCCTGCAGAACAAATGCCATTTGGTGTTGGCTGGATTTTTAAAAAAGGATGTGAGGAAATAGGAAACAACCCTTCTATAGGACTTACCAGTATTTAATCCCAAGGAACTTTTCTAATGCCAGGTGCTCCTTTGTTTTTTTTTACAGACAGTGAAACTAACATGTATGTATTTTGACCACAGTCAGAGGGTGGAGAAATACTGTGGTTTTGTTAATTCCCACATTCTTCCAAATTCCTCCCTTGTCAAAACAGGGTGCTGATGTACAGAATGAAGATGCTGAGCAAAGCTGAGCATAAGCATGTTTGAGTTTCAATACAACTGGGAGGGCAAGGAGGTTCTCACACAGATGTAAAGATGACAAGTTGCAATACAAACTATGATAGTTTTGTCCTTGGAAATCTCATTTTGCTGAAAAGTCCTGAATTCTTGTTATTCTCTGTAATATGCCAGATTTTATATTTAAATAGGAATCATAGGTGGTTATTACTTACAGACATTCAAAAGCCACATGTTGTCTTTATGCCACTTGAGGAACAGGAGAAAACACACAGCTGTGCCATCAGAAGTTGGTCCTAACCCACCTTGTTCCAAAGCCTCTATTTTTCACATTTTAACCACTGCCTAATGCTGCAGATGACACCTACTGGGCAAAGGGAGGCCTGGCACACCCAGCACTCCACAGCCTCCTGAATATTTGGTTATTTCCTGAGACAAGAACAAATCCTCCTCACCCTCTGTGATTTTGTTGCACTCCTCACACAGGCTGGCAATGTCCAGCTGCCAAGAGGAAGGACAGAAGCACAACTCACTAAAACTTGTGGGATAAATGTGGTCGTGTTTAGGTTCTCCTGAGACTATTATTTTTACTGCAATTTAAATATTCCCTCTGTTTCATTTGCTCTGTGCAGAAGCCCAGAGTATTAAGGAAAACACCACTTATCTTTTTGAACACTGGCTAATTTTCTTTTACTCTACAGGCAAATATGATGATAACTTGTTTAATACATGCCATTACCAAGCTGTTAAACAACAGTTAAACCTAAATAGTAAATTGTTGGAGTTTATCAAACACATGCGATATTCACAGCATAGTTAGAAAGAAAACTGAAAATTCTCCCTTTTTGCTGGCTAATAATTCACATTGGGACTAATAACAGACTTCCAATGTGTAAAAATATTTGGTGTATTATCCAAGTTGTTGTTCTTACTGCTTTCCAAAGAAATCTGAAATTTCTATCAGCTCAATCTGCAAAAGCAATGCAGTCCAAACATTGGGGGCACTCAAAGCTAGTCTATATTCTGCATTATGCACTCATCAATATAACTCCACTGATTAAAATTCCAAGAATTTGGAGGAAAATTCCAAGGACTTAGACAACATATATACAATTATTTAGACAACTTATATACAATTATTTAGACAACTTATATACCTATTATTTAGACAACTTTTATACAATTATAGTTTTCTACTTAAGCTTCTGGTACTCCAAACCCTTCCCCAGCACCATTCTCTTCTCTGGACATGGTTTAGGGGTGATTATGGTGATGCTGGGTTGATGGTGGGACTTGATCCTGAAGGTTTCTTCCAACCTTGATAATTCTGTGATTCATGGATACCCCAGGAGTGAAGCAGGCACTACACCACCTGATGAGCTTAAACTGCAAAACACAGAGGGTAGAAACAGCCAATTACTGCTACAATTTCAAAATATGGCAACATCACCATCTCTTTGGTTTCTCAGTTAAAATGCTGAAAGGAACTCTGCAAAACACTTTCAAAAGAAAATTACTAGATATTAAAACACCCCCACAAACTGAGTGAAATTTGAGTTTCTACCACCCACTGCCAGCTACTTTGTGGATGTGCAAACTGCCTGTATCTGCTCTATGAGGCTGAATCATCTGATCCCATCCAACATCTCCAGCCACCTCCAAGCTTTACTGAAGGTAATTCCACTTTTCAATTGGACAAGTGGCTGAGACAAAACAATAACTCAGAGCAATTTATTACAGCTTGCATTTGGTTTTAAATTTGCTCCTTTGGTTACAGATCTGGTGTCATTATAGGACACAAAACAACGCGAGTGCACACACCGCTGCTCTCAAGGGGAAAAAAGGGAAATTATTTTCTGACTCTAACATTTATAGATTTCCAAAAGTGACAGTGGATTGGAGGGTGACTGTGCCGCCTCTCCAATGACACTGGACAAACCAACAGTCTACCAAATTTCTTCTATAAAAGAATCCAAAACAATAATTCATTTACAGAAAGCGTGTGAGAAAGTTTGTTACAAGAATGTAAACATCAGAAGGCTTGGAAAAACCTAAAAAATCAGGGTGACAGAGCTGAAGCACAGCCCATGGGCCCCAAACCTAGTCCCTTTTCTAGCGGGTCCAGGTTTGACAATTTGAATTCAGCAAGTTTTTGCAATGGTTCTTCCAGGAAAGTCATCCATCCACATCAGGCATGACTGCAGGGACAGAACTCAGCAGCAGGTAGGGAAAATGTCAGCCTCTACAGATTGTCTTGCTTCTTTAGCCTTAAACTGTCATGGAAAAATACAATTATAGTTTTCTACCAAATGATTTTTGGTTTCAGACCTGGGTGCCTGTAGACCTCAGAGTGCTTTGCCAAGTCATCCTCTTTGCAAGGAGATTTCTTTGTTTTCCCTCTTGCTCCTGGTTGCCCATTCCTGCCATGGGACCTCAGCCCACTCCAAGGAGCCCCTACAAACCCTTCTCTAGCAGCTGGTGGGCTGTAAAGCAGAGATGGGATGGCTGATTTATACCTTTCACCACTGGGCTCATTACTGGCAAAATCACTACTAATCCAAAGTCAAAGAACTTGGACCTATTTTTGAAATTCAAGTCTGTTGCTTCTTACAACTTGTGCCGTCTTGCTGTAGCACTCTTGGGCTAGAAGGAAGCAGGGTAGTTGAGACTACAGAGAAAATAGGGATTTTTTCCTTCTTTCACAGGCCTGTATCAAAGTTGGAGTGTTTAAAACCTCTATCTAGTGATTACAATTCATCCCACTTCATGAAATTGCTACAAGTACCTCTTGCACTACTCAAGACTTAACTCATGGAAGAATTAAATTGCCTTTTACATGTAAGGCAGGAGGTTGATGCCTGCAGGTAAAAACTAGGATTAGTGTTTAAGTATAAATTGTGAAAGCTTGTGCAGCACACCAACCTGCAATGAATAGAAATTTCTATCTCTGAGAATGTTTCATGTTTCCTTGACCTTTCCAAATGCAAATATTCCCTGAGACATTAAGGAAGAAAACCTATGGATCAGCAAAAATTGCAGATGTGAGCACTAGCATCACTTGACATAATAAGGCCTACTCCAAAAGAATGCTAAATTCTGCTGCCCAATTACAGAAAATACTGTGTGCTACTTTTGCACACCTCATTTACATATCAAGTGCTCAGCTCTTAAGAAGTGCATTAAGATGATGTATCTATTACTGGAACAAAGTCACTTACACAATTCATAACACTGAGGAGAGATATCAGTGGCTAAAATAATGGTAAATGACAAGTGGATTTCCTTAATAGCTTTAGAGTTCAGCTAGTCAATGAACACGTGGGTATTACAGCAACTGCTGCTTATATCAATGTGTTTATCCTTTAATCTTGCTTTTTGCCTGTATTTAGACAGGAAAAGGGATTAAATGCACTTGTTTCTGAAATACACTGTTGGCTGAAATATGGCCAATATGACTGGAGAAGCCAAAAAAGAGCTGCTGAATGCCAATTACCTCACTGGATTCCTCACAGGAATATGGAATCATGATAATCATCAAAATTAACAGACTTGCCTAAAAGGAGAAGAAGCAGAATGGGTGTTCCATGATTTGTTTTCCTTTTTCTTCAAACTGCTCCTTGAAAACTGTTTCACACAACATTTTGAGTCTCTTGGCCTTCTGCTGCCGGTGACTCCTGATACTTTGGTTTTGCCTTTTTCATTTGCATGGAGTTTTATTAATTTGCCTAAAAGAGGTTCTCCCCATAAAGGCAGTTCATAAAATGACTTCACAATGCAGTGCAGACTTTCAAAATTAATTCACTACTTTTCATAAATTATTAGATAAAATTATATTTCTTTGCCATAACCAGAGGCAAGACAACACAGGGACTCTGTACTCTGTAACTACAGTAAAGTGCATAGACTCAATAATTTTTAACATTTTTAAAATATATCTTTTAATATATATTAATATTAATATATTTAAATATATCTTTTTTGACTCAAACCTCATTAGCTGTTACAGATTTTTTACAGCTCCTGTGTGACATCCAGAGACGATTTGCTATTCAGTGAGCATTAAGTGCCTATTGCTATGTCTCAGGTTTCTCTACTAGTGCTCTTATTATTTTATGTTGACTAATTAATTGCAAGAAATTGTATTTCTGCTGCACCAAAACCAGGATGAACAAAGCACTCACATTTCTACTGGCAGAGGTATGATCACATCTTACCCTAATTGTTGAATTTCTGCACATCTTTGATATTCTGGATGCTTGCTGACCTCCTGAAGAGGCTCTAGACTAGAAGTCCTGAAAAATAATTTAAAAATTAAACAGCTATAAAATAAATTTTAAAAGGAAACTGCTTTAAGGTATTTTGGTGCAGAACATTGCTCCTTCCACCTCTCTGGAAGCCTTTGGGACTCCACACTGCCTGTCCATGGTATTTTGAAATACCTGATTCTAGTCTTGAGGCAGTTCTGAATTATTTATCATTAATCTTCTGAAAAATGTCTATCCAACATTGTGGACTAACTGAAATCTGACTTCATCTAGAGAAGAAAAATGTTCAAAAAGGATCTCATTGGACCTCAGTTTTCAAGGTAAGTTATTTATCTCAATTATACAGAATAGGAGGGGGCCAAGAACTGCTACTTTTCTTGAGGCTTGTGGTATTTCTTGCTTTTTGAGTTTGGTAAAACTCTCATTCATGTCTCCCTTTCCTTCTTTCCAGTTTGTGCTGCTCCTCACAGCCAGCACATAATGTAATTTCACTCACATGTTGTCTGAATTGGACATTCCTACTGGAAGCAGAGTAATCTAAAATATTAGCTTGTGCTGCTCTGACAAAACATAAAATTGCAGTTTTGAGAAGGTTGGCAGACTACCCACAGCCTTGGAGGCACTGCTGTATGTTTCTACATATGAGTGAGGAAGACCAGACAGACTTTTATTATTTTAATGCAGGTAAATAGCCAGACTGGAACCTGGAACATTTGAGTATTTCAACTAAAATGTTGAAATACACGTGGGTTTGTTTGCATGATCAAGAATCTTTATTTTATTCTAGAATAAATGTCATACATTAATGAAGGATACTCAGTCATTCTTGCAAATTCTCTCAGATGTATTTCATGCATGAAAAATCAGTAAATAATAACAAAATTCCTTAATGAACTCATCATCTAGTATTGTTCACATGAATTTAGGTCAGTATACTGAAAGAACTGATAACATATCACTGAAATACGTTTTCATTGACAAGTTTTGGGGACTTTTGCCAAGGACCCCAGGCTCTGTTTGAAAGCATCCACTGACTGGATTTAGTGCCTTGGCTGGAGTTCAGCTGAATTCAGCTCCCAGTTACTTCCTAGGAATACATGCCCATGCCTGTTGAATTAAATATTAAAATTTCAGCCCATGCACTCAGTTCTGGAAGGAGTTAGACATTTCAAACTACCATATCTAACCTTCTTACCATGTGTGGTCACTAAAGGAAGCAAGGATGATATATTTGACCCCTGGCTTTATTCTCCATCAGGTTTTGTTTCACTTAAATAAATTTACAGCAAATAACATCACTGCAGTGAAACTGTTCCATCAGATTTATAATACAGCCTGTCTAAAAACACAGTTTGGGAAGCAGCAGCTGGGAACTGCTCATCAAGGCTCTGTCCTCAGCAATTGTTTCCTGAGAATTTGAAGAATTTTATGCTGGTTGTCACTGACTAGAGGTGTTCTTCACAAACAACTCTTTCAGAAAACAGATATCCATAAACACTTCCAGTTTGCTTTTCAGGAATTGGGTTAATAATTAATGTTTTTATCTGATGTGAATCTCACTGTAAGGAGTAGTGTAATAAATATCAATTATTAACAGGTTTATACATTCATTGGCTAAGCTTTCTAGAATTTTATTAAAGACATTTGTTTGTAGCACAGACAACAGCTGTACTTGTCTGGCTCTGCCTCCCATCAATGCTGCTGTAATGGCAAATAACACTGAGCTCTTGCTGGTTGTGTTTTTGGAGAGGGAAAAGCAACTTTTATCTTTATCTGCAGGAACTGGGACACAGCAATATCTGTGCTTCTTCCAGAGCTCAGGTGAAATTGAACCAATGCACAGCAATTTGTTTGATCACAGGTGGCCACAAGCCAACAGCCAAAGTAAATACACCCAGTGCTTTTTACATTTGTGGGCAACCCAGCCAAATGGCAGCACACACAATTAAGTGTAGCTTAGTACAATTCTTAGGGAAAAAAAAAAGAAAACATTCTTCTACAGTAAATGAACCACAACAGCAAGAGTCACTTTTTTTTTTCCTTTCTGTGAGTATAAGATGCTGAGATCATAAACAAGAAATTAGAGCAAATCTTAAATTAATCTGTGGGTCTAACTTCAGTCTCTGTTAAACAGAAATAAAAGTGAACAGCAATTATGCTCTTGACGGGGGAAAACAAAGAGCCAGGGCACACTGATGAGCTGGGATGAACATGAAGGAATTTTGGAATTTTGGAAGGAATTTTGGAATTTTGGAAGGAATTTTGGAAGGAAGGAATTTTGGAAGGAAGGAATTTTGGAAGGAATTTTGGAAGGAATTTTGGAAGGAAGGAATTTTGGAAGGAAGGAATTTTGGAAGGAAGGAAGGAATTTTGGAAGGAATTTTGGAAGGAAGGAA